>CM064869.1:22745888-23345888 GCA_032719365.1 Prinsepia uniflora
CCATCACTTATAAATTTGTTTTGGAAATATTCACTCTTTTCATTAGTAAATTGTAGATAATTCCCATTAGTTATCTTTACTAATGTGTAGCCTCAATCACAAACTCCATCTTTTCATCAGCATGTTCTATAAAACTAAAAAAGAAAAATTTCAACAAGTAGTGAATCTGACTCAGCTAAGAGCACCTTTAGCTGCTATCATTCTATCTATGGTGGAAAGTCCCAATTTACCTCATCTTCGGTAATTGGTGGCTCATTTGTTCTTGCCCGGATCTCATCTTTCTTACCTTGCAATACCTGCTCTTTGTCAAATTTAGGTTGAGGGGATTCAACCACTGCAAGGAAAAGCAGCCAAGAAAGACCGCCGATGATACCCACCATGATCAATTAGTGATTTGCTCACAAAAATGAACACTTATATATAATGTTATGGTGGACTTTAAAATTTTCACACCAATTTATTTTAACTTAGCTTGGAAATAAAACCTCATAGTGCCAATTATTTGGAGTCCAATAAATATAAATTTCAAATAACTTAAGTACTTTTTTGAAATATTTGAAAAAATCGAGACCAATTTGAAATTACTAACAAAGTTGGGTGTTGTTAAGCCATCTCTAACCATGAGCCAAAAACCGAAATCGTAGGAAAATTGGGCAAAAAATGGTTTACAACCATAAAGCCATGGGTCATGGACATATCGTGGTCAAGAGCCAAGGGACAACAGCAAACTCTTCCTCAAATTGGTACTACAATTTAGGAATTTTCCTATGTTCTAAATTGAAGTGGGCCCTCTTCATTTTGCAATTTGGTAAAATGGGACGTCCGGTGTGCACTCCCTTTTTTTTCTTTAGTCCATGAAAAATAATGATAAAATATTCGAATAGTAATAATTATCCCTAAATTTTTAGATATGGTAAAATATTACATTATTTATTAAAAAAAACTACTTTCTTTTCGGGGCCAAAATTTAGCTTAGCCCTCAAATTTGACGCCATGGTTGGAGATAGCCGTAATAGTTATCCTTGGTTAAAATGTGGATTTTTCTAAACATTAGGTCTTTAATGTGGGTATTTGACCAAGTTTGGTAGGTTGTATTTAGGGATGAGTAAAAACCCATTTGAAATCGAAAATTGATTTGATTCAATCCCTCATTGGTATTCTAGTTTGGATTTAATCGAATGAAAGTGAAATGGTTTGAAAATAAAAATCGTTCTGTTATTAACAGTTTGATTTTAGATTTTTATTTTGAAAACTGTCAGAATTTTATAAATAATTATGTTTGTCATCACCACTCGTTTAACACCCCACAACACGTGTCAAAATCCTGAAGGTTACTTGGGCATCACAACATTAGGGTTTCAGCAACCACATTCACTACCACTATAAATACAATGCACATTTCCCCATAAAAGGTAACAAGTATTAATTAAACCTTACGTTGCCTACATTATGTCTGATATCTCATTTGCTTACTATTTTAAGCATCAAAGTCTACTAAGTCGACACTGGAATGGTGCCAAGCTGACACACCCCGACCCGGAAAGTTCACCAAGATGCCAAGATCGAGGTACAGTGGCTGATATGTAAATGGTGATATCCAGAAAATGAAAGCAAAGTGTTAAAATGTGTGTTTTAGGAGGTCGTGTGAGATGCGATTAGTAAAAACTAATTAGAAATTCACCACAATAGCGGAAGTACAAAGTAACTACCTGAGTTATCTCGATTTTCGATGTGTCGCACCCAAACTACCGATGTGAATATCAGAGCAGCAATTGTAAACTCCTCGAAGTACATAAAGTATCACTAGAACTTGAGGGGTGCAAAAACAGAAGGGTGAGTAAACCTTATAAGTATTTCAGTGTAAAACTACAAGTTATAAAACATGTTTTAAACCCTCTATCCCCCAGTTTTGAAAATAAACTGGAAAGCTAGCGAATTAGTAAACATGCATATTTTACGAGACATAATAATAAAATAACAAATGGTCTCAACACTCATCTTAAGGCATAACTATACAATGTATAACCCACTAATTATGCTCTTAAGTCACTCAAGCCATCCGCACATGACACATGTGAGGTATCTATAATTTGCCCATGTACCTTGGGCACGTGAAAGTTGGGTACTAAGCACCGTCCCCTCATGTCCCCTAGAACTCGAGGACAAGTTGGTGCTATTTAGCTAGTATTTTGAGTGAGCACAATCGATCAATCACGTGGAGACTGGTCTGTAGCCAACATACAAGTACTTGATATACCGACAATTTCAATGTAGGTATAAAACTACCTCTTGACACAAAAGTCATATCTCAAACTAACTATCTCAAGGATGTCTATCCATTCTTCCCAATCAATATCAAACATGTCATATTCGACAGTTAGTTTATGTAGTAAATACATGAGGCATACATACATAGAAATTATTGTATAACAATTGTGCAATGCAAAGCACATGATAATCATAGGAGACATGCTCGAGAGAAATCATATAATAATCACGCATAGCATGCTCATAAAGTATCAAATAATAACCAATCAAAGCATGCGACAAGATATGCTAATCACTCAATTATCATGACTTATTCCATAAGCTAATCATGAATACAAATCATAATCATTGTAAAATGTGCAAGTAAAAGATGTGTTATAAAATCTGAGTTTAAGAAAGAGGTCTACTCACTAACTAGCTAGGGAGTCGAAATCACCCGACATACCAAACTAACACAAGCCCCAAGCTGATACAACCCTAGCAAACCATTTCAAAGGGGTCACTAGCAACTTCCAAAAAAACATTAGAGGACATCACCCTTAGGTTGATCAAAGCGGGACTAAAATAACCCCAAATAGACTAAAAACGTATTTAGACACTCTGAAATGTCCCAAAACTAGGCCCACATGCTGCTTTGGGTTGGAAAACTGCCCCACGCAACACCATGCATTGGAAAAAGGTCGGAAAGTGACCTCACACTCTGTCACGCGCCAGGTTAAGTTGACATGTGCCAGCCGCATGCCTCCTGCGCTTTAAACAGTCTCGGTGGAATATTCCATTGTCATGATGAAATATTCCGACAAATTTGACAGAATATCCTGATGGAATCAGAATATACCATTTGTATTAGTGACATTAGGGTCTGGTATGACACCGTCATCTTTTAACGGAATATAGTAAAGCCATCAATATATTTCATCAACTCTAGTGTCGTTAGTTGACCTGCAAGTTATCTGATGGTCGCCAGAGTCGACAATCAAATCATCGCCATCACTACCGTTGGTGATGGTAAAATTCTTGGAAATTTGCTAAAGTTCATTATGAACTCAGATTTCGACCATATTTTCACCAATTGACTCAAACATCAACCTAGAATCTAGAAATATACCTTTTGAAGCTCGATATCTCTCCCAAATCCTTGAAGTTGTTCATAATCCACGATGAACATACCCAACTCAAGCCTTAGTACGAACGTCTCCAAATCGACATGCAAGCCATCATGGAGAAACTAGGAAATCAAATGTGAAAATTGGACTTAGAATGTGCCTAAGAAATCTAGAAAGGCTCGTGGGAAGGCTTGGTGCCGCCGTATCAATGTCTTCGATTCTAGCCTTGTCATGGAAAATAGTGGTCACAGTTGGACTCGCCTCATCGAGACGTAGTTGTGGATTGTGTTCTCATAGTATGGGTCACTAGAGAATAGGGACGGTGACGGTGTTGTTTGCCTGTTTGTCTCAGTGCAAGGGAGGAACTTGTCGAGTGTAAGGGAGACGGATTGAGGAGTCAATATACCAACATAACCAGACATGGGGTTTGAGCTGTGAGGATGGACTTAGGCTTTCCCCTTTTTGGGCTTAGTAGCCTAGTATTTGGGTCTAAACTTAGTCTTTTAGAGTCAAGATGCATCCATTAACTTTACAACTCACAAAGCCTTTACTCGTAAAGATATTTTAGTAAATTTAAAATTCCCATTTTTCGTTTGCAATACAGGTTGTATCACAAGCACTCTTCTTACTGCTGGTCTCCCGGCGAACAAGAAGAATACCCCTAGTGTCTAGCAAGACCATATTCCGTTAGGTCCATTTTATGATCAAACATTTGGCGCGTCTATGAAAATTCTGAATAAATTCTCCCCTTAGCTCACATACCACTATCTCACCTTCCTATCAACCACAATGTCTGCCTAACAAATACTTGATTATTTTAAAATTTAAAGGATATACTCAAGGGGATACGAAATACAGCCCATTTGTTAGGCCTTTAGCGTTGTAAAGCCAAATCTTCTTGCACCTTAGAATATTAAGATTTTGCCCAGCTTTTATTTGTCCACTTCTGTGTTTGTGTTTTACATATGGTGCTTTATTCGCAACTAGTAGATCATGTTTGTATTAATGTATAATTGTATATTAATTTTATGCACCATTATCAGCTTCCAAGCTAGCTGGCTAATCCCGAGACAATCTAAGGCAATCTTTGAAGATTGAAGTTGTCCAAAACCAATTATAAGAGACCTAGGAAGAATATACATATATATGTTGTACAAAAAACAAAAACAAGACAAGGAAATCTTCAGTGAAGGCATTCACCTTGACATCAATTAATAAGGAGATCTTGGTTGGCACTTTCGCTTCTAAGTAAAATTGAATTAAATATATAGGAGTTTGTCATTAGTGAGACAATGTTGCTCCAAAAGAGGATAAGAAACTTTCCAGTACTGTAGCTCTTCGAATTTAATAGAATTTCAATAATACTTGCATTCTATTTCAGTAATATATATTTGTACTATTCTTTTGATATATAGAATATATATATATATCGTAATTGAAAATGTTCAAATCCTTATATATATCATAATAGAAAATGTTCAAATCCTAAATAATCATGTCAAGATTGTATTCGTAAAAAAATAAAAAAAAAATTTAAAGGTGCTTTGTTCATTCATAATTATCAAACAAATTAACGATATTAATAACAAAGATAATCCTCGAGATGAACTGTTCCAATTATATATAATATATATACGACTTATTCGTTAAAGTTAAAAGATGTTACGAAGGGATACCACCAAAAATAAGATATAAGTATTATTCATAGAATTTGTTATCGTTTGACAAATATATGGGGCTTTACTTTCATTATATGGGGCTTTACTTTCATTTTAATATTTTGATCACTGTTTTTAAGTTTGGTAGCAACTTTAGGGAGGCTGCTAAATCTAAAACATATGCAAGCACTTACCATCTTCTAAATATGTAAATTTTTAATAATGCAAACACTCGCATAGTCGCTTAGACAGACACGGACATAGCATTCCAAAAAGTACTAGTGTCGCAACTTGGAAAGGGACGTTTTACAAATCCAACTCTTGAAGAATCTCAAGAGGCTTATAATAAGTCATCATAATCTTCCCACTCAATCTCTCTTGATTTCCCATTATGAAGCATGTTACTTTGTATAATGATAGATCATTCTCTACTTGCACTTTGGTATTGATTATAATATATGGTCTCATGAGAAAGAATATTAGTTTTAAGGAATAGAAGCAGCTTCCTCAAAAAGCACTTCCACCACCTTCCTTCCAATATCCCATATATATAGCCCACTAACCACACAACTTCTCTTCATCAAATACCTCTCCCTCCATCTATACACATCAAGCTCTCAAAAACACACAATGACTCCATCTTCTCAGTTTTCTTCTCTTAGCTGTGAATTGAAAATCATACAAGCCAAAAACATCGAATTCAAAACCACGGGAAACCTATTTGTTAGATACTATCCTTCAGCAGGAATCAGGCTTAACACAAGAGAAATTTCCACCAAGTGTGGCCATGTATGGAATGAGTCCATCTCATTGGAGTGCTCTGCAAGCGAGATGTACTCCATGGACAACAGCCTAAAGCAAGAAAGCGTGGTTTTCGAGCTACGCTGGAGGAACACTATGCCGGTTTTTGGCAGAATTGGGGGGTCGCAACTCTTGGGAAGGGCAGAGATTCCGTGGAGGAAAGTCCTTGAGACACCAAACATGGAGTTGGAGCAGTGGCTCACAGTGGTTTCAACAAGTGGGCATGCTCTCGATGGTGCCAAGCAACCTAAACTACAAGTAAGGATCAAAGTTGGAGTGCAAGCAGATCATGTGGAAATGGAGAAAAGGGGGCAGAGAAACAGAAGAAGGGTACATAAATGGGAAGGTTGCGGTTGTGAAAATGGTCATGGCCATGGTCACGATTGCAATTGTTCAGATTATGAAATTTTTGCACTAGCTGCTGCATTGGAGGCTTTCTAAGTACAAAGAAATTTGGTATATCCACTAAGAGGAATTTTGGTTGGCGTAAACATTTTTTCTGTTCTCTTGTTTTCCTATTAGGATCACAAAGACCTAATTTCTTTTTGGACTGAAATGTTAGTCGAATGCCCTATGTAATTGTAAATAGGATCAAAAGATCTATGAGAGAGAAATTCAAAACCACAGATAACACTACAAGAAAACTGAGCTGAGTACACCAATAATTATATGTGTCTTTTGACTCAATGGACAATTGTTGGTGTCCTATAATAACCTTATTGGAATCCTTAATTCAAGGAGTTATTGGAACCCTTAATTTAAGGAGTTGTTGTCACCTCTCTTAATTCAAGGAGTTGTTGTCACCTCCCTTAATTCAAGGAGTTGTTGTCAACTCCCTTAATTCAAGGAGTTGTTGTTTGGAACCTGTAATTCAAGGAGTTGTTATTAACTCCCGTAATTCAAGGAGTTGTTCCTTAATTCAATGAGTTGTTGTCAATTCCCTTAATTCAAGGAGTTGTTGTCAATTCCCTAAGCCTATATATTGTTGTACAATTGTAATAATCATATGAGAGAAATATCATTCAACCTTCGAAATTCAATATGGTATCAGAGCAGGGAAATTAACATGCTTCTACTATACTGCTATCCGAGAGTATTCACTCTCCAAAATATTTGAAGACAATCCTTTAGCATTAGAAGTTGAAAGTTCCCGGGAGCTTTCCTCCGTGAATGTGCATGAGGTGGACGTCAATCCAAATCAAAGGTTAAGCTCAGTCGTACTGAATGAGTTTAATTACTTGCCGTGGTCAAGAGCTGTGTCTTTGGCGCTGGGTGGCAGGTCCAAGCTAGGGTTCATAAATGGAAGCATCAAAGTACCTGATGCTTCCTCACCAAACTATGAATCTTGACTTAGCAAGGATCAACTAGTTATGTCATGGCTTTTGAATTCCATGGAACAAAAGTTAGCTGAAATATTCAACTACTCAGAATCCTCGTACCAGCTATGGGAAGCGGTCAAGGAAATGTATGGCAACCAGAATAATGCTGCCCAGATTTTCCAATTAAAGAAGGACATCTCTGATCTGCAACAAGATGGTAAGCCGTTTGTGCAACTCCTAGGAAGCATGAAAAACATGTGGAATGAGTTGGTAATTTATCGTCCTCATACAACTGATGCAGCACTGCTACGAAAGAGAGCAGAAGAAGACAAGATATTTCAACTCTTGTCCAGTCTTAACTCAACATATGAAGATCTACGATGTCACATACTCATGAACACTGAACTTCCTTCCTTCACCAGTGTGTGTGCAACGATTCAACGTGAAGAAGTAAGGAGGAAAGTCATGAACCTGAGTACAATGACTAACGTACCTGAGGCTAGGGCATATATGACCAGCGAGAGAAAGTACAAAGAAAAGCATCCGCACTTGAAGTGTCAACACTGCAACAATACAGGTCATGTTAAAGACACATGCTGGATTTTACATCCAGAGTTAAAGCCTAACTTCATGAAGGACAATAAGGGCGTACAAAAGGTGAACCATGCTCCACATCGAGCAAATCATGCATCTACCTCTATCTCCAATAGGTCAGATCCATTCAAGAACTTCACAGCAAACCCAGCAGAACTCATGACTGAGTTTATGTCGTACCTACAAGGCAAGAAAGTAGGGGCTGGAATTGACCGTGCAGATAGCATGGAAGAAGGGACCTCGACAACATTGCTCGGTAAGTTTGCAGGTTTCTTGGCAGACACGAAACCTGTACCCCAAGAGGATATGCAAGGTATCATGAAAGCCTTTAAAACTGCTCTTAAATTAAATATGTTGCATGATTTTTGGGTTGTAGATTCAGGTGCCACTGATTATATGACCAACCATGTCTCTAAATCTCAAAATTTTGAAAAATTGGCAAAACCTTCTCAAGTTTCAATTGCAAATGGAGAACATGTAAAGGTTTTAGGAAAAGAAAAGATAAAGTTGATGTCTAATGAAATTGAATCAATAGCTTTGTATGTTCCTTCCTTTCCATTTCAACTTCTATCTGTGGGAAGGATCTCAAATACCTTGAATTGCATAGCCATTTTTTCTCCTCACAAAGTGATCTTTCAGGATTGTGTCACCAAGAAAACGATTGGTGAAGGGTTTTATTTAGATGGTCTCTATTACATGCCAAAGAGCAATCCCAGAGGGTGTCAAGCCAAGTTCAACCCCATTCTAGATAATCAATTGTGGCATCAACGTTTAGCTCACCCTTCCTCACCCATTTTGTCATCTTTATTTCCAAAATTAGGGAAGGATGCTATTTTTTGTGAAACATGTCACTTGTCTAAAGCCACTAGATTACCTTTTAACTCTTCTTTGTCTAGGACTAGTAAGTGTTTTGAACTAGTTCATTCAGATGTATGGGGACCAACTAGTGAATCTTTTGATGGCTACAAGTATTTTCTGATTTTTGTGGATGATTTCTCTCGAGTCAGATGGTTGTATCTCCTAAAGTCTAAGAATGAAATGATAGAAGTGTTTAAGGATTTCCATAGCCTTGTTAAAAACCATTTCTCATCTCAAATTCAAACCTTACGATCTAACAATGGCACCGAATACATGTCCCATATCATGAAACAATATTTGAGCACTCATGGAATCATGCATCAAACAAGTTGCGTTGGAACTCCTCAACAAAATGGGGTAGCCGAACGTAAAAACCGTGACCTACTTGAGGAAACAAGAGCATTAATGCTGCAAATGAATGTACCAAAGAGATTTTGGTCCCAAGGTGTTATGACAGCTGGTTATATCATCAATAGGTTACCTAGCCGAATCTTGGAATTCAAGTCTCCCTTAGAGGTCATGAAAGGAAGGAAAATTGATCTCTCACATCTTAGAGTGTTTGGTTGTATCTTTTTTATTCATGATCAATCTCATCACCGAGATAAATTAGATCCTAGAGCTACTAAATCCATCTTCCTTGGTTACTCATCTACTCAAAAGGGATATAAGTGTTATAATCCCCAACTAAGGAGATTGATTGTGTCCAAAGATGTTCGATTCATGAGACTAACCCTTTTTTTGGCAAGACAAGTGAATTCACAGATCAAGGGGATGGCATCTTGGACTTGTTCCCATTACCAAGAATTGAACCCGAGGGTTCGCAACAACGAGAGCTTAATCATGCCAACACTGATGCTTCTCTTAATGAAGATAACCATGAAGGCACTCATCCTGATGGTTCTATGCATGATGATGGCAGCGGCAACCAAGAAAACCTTCAAAGTGTGGCTGATAATTTGAACGAGAGTGAGCCAACTCTCCCAAAACCTCGACGCAATCCTCAACGTGATAGGCAGCCTCCCACAAGGTTTCAAGATTTTGAAACATATAAACCGAGGCATCCAATATCAAATTATGTGTCGTATCAAAAGGTGACTCCATCTCATGCTTCCTTCCTTAACACCATCTCCAGTTACAGTGAGCCCCAAAACTTCCTTGAGGCTAATAACCATGTTGTGTGGCAAAAAGCAATGCAAGATGAACTCAAAGCTCTAGACCAACACAACACCTGGAGCATCACCAAACTTCCAAAAGGAAAAAAGGCAGTGGGTTGTAAATGGATCTATAAGATCAAGTTTAATTCAGATGGTTCAATTGAGAGGCATAAAGCCAGGCTAGTGGCTTACGGATTCACTTAAACATTTAAGGTGGACTACAAAGAAACATTTGCTCCTGTTGTAAAAATGAACTCAGTTAGGGTTTTATTGTCTGTTGCTGTCAATAAGGGTTGGTCCCTGTACCAAATGGACGTGAAGAACGCCTTTCTACATGGTGATCTTGAAGAAGAAGTCTACATGCGCTTGCCTCCTAGACATCCTCAAAGCCAGGACCCTGATTTGGTGTGTAAGTTACATAAGTCAATTTATGGACTGAAGCAATCACCTCGTGCTTGGTATGCTAAACTAAGTTCAGTTCTTCATAGTGTTGGTTTCAAAAGGAGTGGTGCTGATTCATCATTATTAGTTCGTACTGGAGCTGGTGGGAAAGTAGTTGTGTTGATATATGTGGATGACTTAATAATTATAGGTGATAATGCTGCAGAGATCTCCAAACTCAAACAGTCACTTCAACAAAGATTTGCGATTAAAGACCTTGGGGTGTTAAAGTATTTCCTTGGGATCGAAATGGCATCTTCTCATAAGGGTTTATTTCTTAATCAACGTAAATACGTCATGGACCTCCTCAAGGATGCTAATATGAGTGATGCTAAGCCTGCCCTTACTCCTCTCGATAGCAAGCTCAAACTTGACTTGGGAGGCACTCCATTCTCGGATATCAGCTCCTATCAGAGGCTTGTTGGTAAATTGATCTACCTAACGATCACCTATTGCAAATCAATTCATGCATTCTCCCACCATCGAGCATCTAAACCTTGTAAAAAGGATCTTACGTTACTTAAAAGGGTCTGTTGGTCGTGGCATTCTCATGACGAAGAACGACCACACTCACATCATGGGGTACTGCGATGCAGATTGGGCAGGAAATGCTATCGATCGAAAGTCCACAAGTAGTTACTGCACCTTTGTTGGTGGAAACTTGGTCACCTGGAAAAGTAAGAAGCAAACTGTCATCTCCAGATCCAATGCCGAAGCTGAGTACCGTGCAATGGCTTCAACAACGTGTGAGTTGATCTAGCTCAAGGGTCTTCTGTGTGATTTAGGGTTTCCTGCTACCCTTCCTATGTCCCTATTCTGTGACAACCAGGCCGCCATGCATATAGCATCCAACCTCGTGTTTCACGAGCGAAACAAAATATATTAAGGTTAACTGCCATTACGTTCATGAACAGATGCAGTCGCAAGTAATTCAGACACACTACACAAGAAGTTCCGACCAATTGGCCGACATTTTCACAAAGCCCTTAGCTTCTCATCAGTTTCAACGATTACTGTCCAAGCTTGGATCCATCAACCTTCTGGATCCAGCTTGAGGGGGAGTATTGGAACCCTTAATTCAAGGAGTTATTGGAACCCTTAATTCAAGGAGTTGTTGTCACCTCTCTTAATTCAAGGAGTTGTTGTCAACTCCCTTAATTCAAGGTGTTGTTCCTTTATTGAAACCCTTAATTCAAAGAGTTGTTGTCAACTCCCTTAATTCAAGGAGTTGTTCCTTTATTGGAACCCTTAATTCAAGGAGTTGTTGTCAACTCCCTTAATTCAAGGAGTTGTTGTCACATCCCTTAATTCAAGGGAGTTGTTCTTTAATTCAAGGAGTTGTTGTCAATTCCCTAAGCCTATATATTGTTGTACAATTGTAATAATCATATGAGAGAAATACCATTCAACCTTTGAAATTCAATAAACCTGTGTGCAGCACTGGCCTGCCGTTTGATCAAATGACAAACAAAATGCTTCATAGCCAATTATTAAAGACCAAAGGACACGAACTTTTTATGTCTTTTTTCTAACAATGGACACACACGTTTTGCACACTCATGGACACAATTATATTATTGTGTCCGTTACTATAATTTTTAATTAATATCATAATGATAAAAAAATATACCCACACTTATATTATTTTGTCCTTTATTCTAATTTTTTTATTAATATCATACAAAAATTCCATATACATGTACAACACTACATTTAGATAAATATCTACTGTTTTATCTGCATCAAATAAATTTAAATCTGTGCTACATAAAAAGAGAATTAATCTATATATAAAGATCAACAAGAACACTTGGTTTATGCAAGACTAGAGCTACAAACCAGCTCCTAGCCCAAAATCAATTTCAAATATCAAAAGCTAAACAAGTCAATAATTAATAATGTACATATATACCTACATCATAAACCTAGTTACTTATAAATAATACATCATATAGTTCATAGTTATTTGCCTTACAAAAGCAAAAAACATGTCTTCGTCCAGATATTCTGCAAAAACTAACAACGATGACTATGAAGACATTGGCAAATGCTATTATATGTCACTGACCAGAATTATCACTTTAGCAATCATCATGGAAAGTTGTAGCTCCCCATGAAGGCTCCACATAATTTTGATTTCCAAATTGGGTGTGTTGAAGCGTTAAATGTTCCAACTGTCGAGTACTCGTTGCCCAATCACCAAATGACGCGTGTCCCTCTTGTGACCTGTCAACTCAAGTGGATCGCGGGTCTCCGTTAGTACGGGCACGGGTGTGGTGCCGGCCTAAGGCTCTCCGACGATCAAGTCAGTTACTTTGTTCGTAAGAGGAAGCAGTAAATGGTAAGTTCGGTAGAGTAATTGTAATAGTAAAACTTAGTTACCTTTATTGGGAAATGTGTACCCTTTATGTATAGGTAGGCGGGATGTCCAATTCCCAAAGTTCCGATGTGGGACGAATGCTTCTCGATTTACGTGCGGACACGTGTTACGTAAATCGAGGGTGGATATGCTTCCACGCGGCATCCCACATTGGGCCCGGTGTTAGGGCTGTCGCAAGTATGGTGTTCTTGGGCCTTGAGCGTTGTCAGGGCTTTAAGTATACGGCCCAGTGGGTCTGGTCAGATATGGTGTCAACAGAAGTCCCCCAAGTCGTTGACTGAGGTGGAATTTCTCAATCGGGGACTTGTCTCATTCTCCCAGACCCTGGTGGGAAGTATACCTGTAGTCCCCCAAGTCCCCTGGTGGGATAGTCCGCCGAGACAGTCTCTGTCATGGAGAGGAAGGAGCTAGTAGGCAGTCGGTGAGAAAGAGCACTTCGGCGGAAAAGTGGCTCAGTCGGTCGCGGTTGTGCGCAGTCAGTCGGTGGCGACGTCATGGTCAGTGATAGGAGCCAAATGACGCGTTGGAGCTGCGGAGACCGAGCGGTGTGCATGGGTCGGTGGGGGAGGACCAGCGTCCGTACGGTGGGTGAGGACACCGAGCGGTGTATATGAGTCGGTGGGGGAGGACCAGCGTCCGTACGGTGGGTGAGGACACCGAGCGGTGTATATGAGTCGGTGGATAGAGCCAATACCCGCCCACGGATGAGAGCACCGAGCGGTGTACATGGGTCGGTGGGAGAGGACCAGCGTCTGTGAAGCAGTCCCAGACACCGAGCGGTGTACGGAAGTCGGTGTAGACCCGTAGGAAGACGGTTGGGTTTCCGCGGACAGATGGTTGACACGTGTCCGGTCAGAATGCCTGGTTGCAACACGTGTCTGTCACTGAGGGGAGTGACGCTTCGTAGTCTGTGCATCAATTGCTATAAATATGGGGAGCTCTTCACCGATTTCCTCACTTGTGTTTTTTGAGAAAAGTTGAGAAACGCTGTCCAAACAAAGAGGCGATTTTCGACCAGCATTTGACGGCGGTGCGTACGGTGTTTGCGATTTCCGACCTACGGTCCCCCCGTGAAAAAACAAGGTAAGCACCTGTCCAAGTTTAGTTTTTCGATTAAAGTAGGAGGGTGTGAAGAACTGGTCATGAACGTGGTGAAGGTTGTGGTCAGATCTTCATAGGAACGAGTCGGTCGGCTGAGTTTGGTTTTTCTGTTTTCTTTTGTAGATGTCGGTCCAGAGTGACTCGGTATCTGAGGGTAAATGCTACGACTCACAGGGCGGTGAGTCATCGGGTAGTAGCGTACAGGTGCCCATTCCCACCTCCGGGAGTGAGGGCGAGGCCCACTCGTTCGAGGCACAAAAGAGGGTAGAGGCGGTGCACAGCACGGCCGAGTCGTCCGGTAGGACCACGGACATCGGTTCGGGGGCTGGGCCGACGGGCAGGTCGGGTAGTGGGAATCTGCTGGGAGACGCCGAGACGATAGTAAAGGTGGGGGTGCACCGAGCGTTGAAGCTGACCCATGGCCGTGACAAGGGCACAGTGCGGCTGAACAAAGTGAAAACAAACGGGGACGAGTCGGTCCCGATAGCCGTGCCGATTGAGCGGGCGGCCTTCACCGTGGACGAAATGGTGAACAAGGAGACCGAGAAGGGCCTGATGAAGATGAGGATCGAGTTTGGCGTTCCCGACTCGGTGACGACAAGGTTACCCACAAGAGAAGAAAGACCCAGCAACCCCCCACCTGGTATGGCACTGTTCTATACCGAGCTGATGCACCACGGGGTAAGGCTGCCCCTTCACCCTTGGCTGCGTAGGATGGTGAAGAAGATGGGGGTGGCACTTGGTCAGCTCAATCCGAACGTGTGGATTGTGCTCTGCTCGCTTTACACGGCCTTCAGGTGGGCCGAGCAACCGGAGCCGACCTATGCTCAACTAATGTACCTGTACGAGTTCGGCTTCCAGCAGCAGAGTACCGGGTGGGTCTTCGTCCGCCACCGCAAGAAGAGCAAACGGGGGGAGTTCATTCTGGACATACCGACCTCCCAAAAGTCGTACAAGACGAAGTTCTGCCTGGTCGGTGGGGACTGGGAGGGGAACACCGAGGGACCCCCGATACCGTCCAAATTCCAGACCCAAGGTTGATAGTTGTTGCATAGGTCGCCCCTTAATGTAAATGTTGATAGGTTGTATGCTAAGTATTAGTGTTGTAGCTGATCATTTCTCGGTGTGCAGGTTTGTTCCCAGAAGAGGAAATAACGCCAGAGGAGAAAGCGGTCGTCCACCGAGTAAGGGAGATCTTGGACGAGTTGGAGCGGAACCGACGAATACTTCGGCTACCTAGGTTTCAGTACAAGGCCGGCCTCATCGACACCGACGAGGGTAAGTCTGTTTTTGTTGTTGGTTTGCTATTTTGTTTTCTTATATCTGACCCGTGTCTCGGTGTTGTAGTCCCCTACCACCTCGGCAGCTGGATTTACAAGGATTGTGAGCAACTGAGAATGAAGGCAGACAAAGGCTCCGGAGAATCTGCGTCCCTGACGAAGGCTGCCGAGCGCCTGGAGCTCATTCTCCAGAAGAAAAAGGAGAGAGCCGAGAGAGGTCAGTCAGAGCGGTCCGACCGGTCAAAGCAGGGCCAAACTTCCAAACCGAGGCCACCGAGTCCGCGACCTAGGTCTCCCAAGAGGAAACAGAGCGCAATGGACGGAGACCGAGTGCGCTCTCCCGAACCAAGGCGGATGAAGGCGAGGATGGAGGCCGAGACGATCATGTCGGCACAGGAGGCCATTGGGGGCAAGAGGACCATGGCGGCCCCGGAATTCAATCCTCCACCGTCCCCCCCCCCCCCTCGGCTGGATGCGAGGATCCTGGAGATGCTCCAGAGGAGAGGAGATGTGAATCTCGGTGTGTTCACCGATGGGGAGGCAATCGGCGAGGGATCCAGTGCCGAGACAACCCTCTGCTGCCCGAGGCAAATGGTGCTGCTGCTGAATGGGGTCTGTCAGGGGGCTTCGACGCCCTTGGAAGAGCTGGCCGAGGTGCAATGCCGGTCGGCTGATCAGAGGATGGGGAAGGCCCTGCTGCTACTGAGCAATGTAAGTTATCCTATGTTGCAAGTGTGGTATGTTAGGCCGAGTGAGTTACTAACGGTTGTCATGTGCAGGCTCTCGGTGAGGTGTACCTCCAGTTTGGGAACAGCCAGAGGAGGGTGGCGTCTGCTCGGCGGGAGAAGGAGCGGCTTGAAGCAGAACAGGAAGAGCTCACCCCCAAGCTTCAGGAGGCCGAGAGGGCAATGAAAGAGGCGGCCGACCTCACTCGAAAGTTGGAAGCCGAGAGGTGGAAGACTCAGGAGGCTCTTGCTTCCAGGGACCCGGTGAAGGCCCGACCTGGAGGCAAAGGAGAAAGACCGCCTGAAACACTGGAAAGAGCTGTGTCGGGTGAAGTCTGCGAGGGAGGCCGACTTGCAAAAGGCGAAGGAGGAGGCGGTGGCCGTGTTCATGGCGTCGGAGGAGCTCGATAAACTCAAGAACGAGTATGCTGCCGAGGTGCGAGCAGGAGTTCTTCCGCAACCTCTTCCTGCACAACCCTGGCTTGGCTGTGAAGACCCCCTGGCTCGGCCAGGATATAACCGCCGAGATGTTTGAGGACGAGTCGGGGGGAGGAGGATGAGGAGGGTGCCCAACCGAGTGACCAGCCGGAAGCCGACCAGGTTGAGCCGCAAAAGGAGCCTGAGCCGGAGGTGGAGGGGATAGTGCAAGCCGAGCAGCCAATGGGGGAGTTAGTGTAGGACACTTGTAAATCTTCCTTTATTTAAAAATAGTTGAGGCGGCCGAGAGGTCGAATTTTGTAAGGCTCCTGCAGGCCGAGCAAAATAGGTCTGCACATTTTGAAATGAAATAGAACTTTCTTCGAGCATAAATTGTATACCGAGTTATCCTTTCGATTTGTCTGTTTGTTAAAGTGTGTTGGTGTAGGCCGAGTGAGACCGAACCCCGACTCGTATGTTTGAGTCGTAGTGGTGGTGCAAGCCGAGTAGGTCTGTACACCGACTCTGATGTTTGAGTCAAAATAGCAAGTGTTAGGGTGTAGGCCGAGTAAGACCGAACCCCGACTCGTGTGTTTGAGTCGTAGCGGTGGTGCAAGCCGAGTAGGGCTGTACACCGACTCTAATGTTTGAGTCAAAATAGCAAGTGTTGGGGTGTAGGCCGAGTAAGACCGAACCCCGACTCGTATGTTTGAGTCGTAGTGGTGGTGCAAGCCGAGTAGGGCTGTACACCGACTCTAATGTTTGAGTCAAAATAGCAAGTGTTAGGGTGTAGGCCGAGTAAGACCAAACCCCGACTCGTGTGTTTGAGTCGTAGCGGTGGTGCAAGCCGAGTAGGGCTGTACACCGACTCTAATGTTTGAGTCAAAATAGCAAGTGTTGGGGTGTAGGCCGAGTAAGACCGAACCCCGACTCGTATGTTTGAGTCGTAGTGGTGGTGCAAGCCGAGTAGGGCTGTACACCGACTCTAATGTTTGAGTCAAAATAGCAAGTGTTGGGGTGTAGGCCGAGTAAGACCGAACCCCGACTCGTATGTTTGAGTCGTAGTGGTGGTGCAAGCCGAGTAGGGCTGTACACCGACTCTGATGTTTGAGTCAGAATAGCAAGTGTTAGGGTGTAGGCCGAGTAAGACCGAACCCCGACTCGTGTGTTTGAGTCGAAATGTTATGTTACAAAGGCTAGATAAATGGAAGAGTTTATAAATAACCGGTGCAAAAACGGGGAAAGTACAGCAAGTCATAAGAAGGAAAAAAAACAGCCTTAAATGTAGTACTTCTTCAAATGATCGGCATTCCATGGGTGGCCCAGTCTTCGCCCATCTTGGTCTTCCAGTTCGTAAGTTCCGGGCCGGCAGATTCTGGTAACTCGATATGGACCCTCCCAATTGGGGCCGAGAGTCCCTGCTGAGCTATCCTTGGTGGCAAGGCTGACTTTTCGGAGGACCCAGTCTCCTTCCTGAAAACCCCGATGTTTGACTCTGGCGTTATGATAGTTGCAAAGCCGCTGCTTGCAGGCGATGTTTCTGAGGTTGGCCTGCTCCCTGTGTTCCTCGATGAGGTCTAGACTGAGTGCGATCTGACGGTTGTTTTGTTCAGGCTCATAGGACGACACTCGGTAAGAAGTTTCGCTTAGTTCGGCGGGAATGACTGCTTCCGTTCCGAAGGTGAGCGAGAAGGGGGTCTCATTCATAGATGTGCGGTAGGATGTCCGATACGACCAGAGTGCGTTGGGGAGAATTTCAGACCACTTTCCCTTGGCCTCGTCCAGCTGCGTTTTCAGTGTATGCTTGATGATCTTGTTTATGGCCTCAACTTGGCCGTTGGACTGAGGGTGAGCTGGTGAGGCGAAGCAAAGGCGGATGTTGTGTTTGTCACAAAAGGCACGGAAGCGTGCGTTGTCGAATTGCTTCCCATTGTCCGTGACGATTGTGTGGGGGAGACTGAAACGGCAGATAATGTTCTGGAAGACGAACGTTTCGATCTGGGCCGTGGTGATAGAAGCCAAAGCTTTCGCCTCAACCCACTTTGTGAAGTAATCCACCGCTACCACCGCATACTCTGTCTTGCCCTTCCCTGTCGGCATTTTCCCGATCAAATCAAGTCCCCACTGCGAGAAGGGCCAGGGGCTGACCATTGGTGTGAGGTTTTCTGGAGGTAGGTGGAAGAGAGGGGCGAATCGTTGACACTTATCGCACCGCTTGGTCAGCTCGACCGCGTCCCCGTGCATGGTTGGCCAATAGAAACCTTGCCGGAAAGCCTTGTGGGCTAACGACCGCGGTCCAGAACGATTTCCGCAAATACCGGCGTGGATTTCCCCGAGAACGGCTCTGCCTGCCTCCGGGACGAGACACTTCAAGAGGGGCAAAGTGAAACCCCGTTTGTAAAGTTGGTCGTTGATGAGTGTATAGCGGGTTGCCCGTCTCCGGACCTTTTTGGCCTCGATTTTGTCAGAAGGAAGAGTTCCATCTGCGAGGAATCTAATCAGTGGGGCCATCCACGTGCCATTAGTGTTGATGGCGTAGACCGCCGAGCATTGTGTACTGGGTTGATCCAGAATTTCGATCAGTACGCTTCGACTCTGCTTCTCATCGAGGGAGGATGCGAGCCGGGCCAGGGCGCCGGCATGGCTGTTTTCGGAGCGTGGAATCCGAGTGATAGCGTAGCTGCGGAAACTACATAGAAGGGTCTTCGCCAGTGCCCTGTATGCTGCCATGGAAAAGTCTTTCGCCTCATAGGCGTTGTTGATCTGGTTGACGATGAGCTGTGAATCGCTGAAGATCTTGACTTGTTCCGCCTCCATGGTTTTGGCGAGGCGGAGCCCTGCAAGGAGGGCCTCATACTCGGCGGCATTGTTGGAGGCCTTGAATTGGAAACGAAGGGCATACTCCATCCGGACCTTGTCCGGTGTGGTAAGGACAAGTCCGGCTCTGGACCCGTTGTGGCAAGCCGACCCGTCGACATAAAGGAGCCAGGTTGGCCGAGTGGGGTCGAGTTGGGGGTTCTCTCCGTCCAAAGTATGTGTTATGGACAGAGAGGGAGATGGTGGCACCTCAGCTGTGGTCGCTGCCGGGACGTAGGAGAACTCAGAGATAAAGTCCGCCATGGCCTGTCCTTTCTCGGCAGTGCGGGGAATGAACGTGATGTCGAACTCGCTAAGTTCGATTGCCCATTTCAGTAGGCGGCCCGAAGTTTCGGGCTTCTGAAGCACTTGCCGAGTGGTCTGTCGGTTAAGACGACGATGGAATGAGCCTGGAAGTATGGCCTGAGCTTCCGGGCGGACATGATGAGGGCGAAAGCGAGCTTCTCTAAGTCAGAGTATCTTGTCTCGGCGTCCTGCAGAGCCTTGCTGACGTAATACACCGGATGTTCAGCGCCGTCCCTACGCTTGACCAAAACTGAACTTGCGGCAGAAGCGGAGACAGATAGATACATGTAGAGGGTTTCCCCGGTGTCCGGTCTTGCCAGCAGCGGCGCTTTTCCCATGTATTCCTTAAGTTCAGTGAAGGCCTTGGTGCATTCCTCGGTCCAGGTGATGTGTTTGGACCTGCCCTTTAGGGCCTTGAAGAAAGGTACGCACCTGTCCGTGGCCTTGGAGATGAAGCGTGTGAGGGCTGCGACTTGGCCCGTTAAGCTTTGCACTTCTTTCTGGGTTCGTGGCGGCTCCATATCGACCAGGGCCTTGATTTTTTCCGGGTTGGCCTCGATGCCCCTCTGGCTAATCATGAAACCCAGAAATTTCCCAGAGCTGACTCCGAACACGCACTTCGCCGGATTTAACCGCATTCGATACCGTTTGAGGACGTCGAACATTCGCGAGAGATTGGGGATGTGGAGGTCAGCCGATTTACTCTTGACGAGCATGTCGTCGACGTAAACCTCCATGGTTTTCCCAATCTGGTCGGCGAACATGAAGTTCACTAGGCGCTGGTAAGTGGCCCCGGCGTTTTTGAGTCCGAAAGGCATGACATTGTAACAGTATAACCCCTGATCTGTCCGGAAGGTTGTGTGGATCTGATCTGCTGGAAGCATAAAGATTTGGTTGTAGCCCGAGTATGCATCCATAAAACTCAGGAGCCCATGTCCTGCCGTGGCGTCGACCAGTTGGTCGATCTTGGGCAAAGGAAAACTGTCCTTGGGGCAGGCCTTGTTAAGGTCAGTGAAATCAATGCACATTCACCACGCCCCCGAGGGTTTCTTGACGAGTACGACATTGGCAACCCAGGCAGCATAGACGGCCTTCCGGACAAAGTGGATGGTGCTGAGCTTGATGATCTCTGCCTTCATAGCCTCGGTCCTCTCAGCATCGTAGAAGCGGCGTTTCTGTTCGACAGGTTTGTAGGTAGGGTCGATACTGAGCCGGTGGCAGATCACGTCGGTGGAGATGCCGGGCATGTCGGCGTACGACCAGGCAAAGACTTCAGAGTTGTCCCTTAAAAACCGGATCAGTTGTGAGCGCAGGTCGGGCGAAAGAGTTGTCCCAATCTTTACCTTCCGGTCCGCAAAGTCGTGGGAGAGTACTATCTCTTCGACATCCTCAATGGGCTGTGGATGGGGTGTTGCGGAATGGTCCCGAGGATCTTCGATTGGTTCGGCCCGGATTTTTTGTGCGTCCTGAGGGCTTACGGGGTCGGCCTCGAACGCGGACTCTGATACTGCCATGGTTTCTTTCGGAGGTTGGATGAGGGTGGCAGAATTGCAGGCCCTTGCAGCCATTTGGTCTCCCTTGACTTGACCAATCCCCATAGGGGTTGGGAACTTTACCAGTAGTAGGTGGGTGGAGACGACCGCCCTCATCTGGTTGAGTATTCCCCGCCTGAGAATGGCGTTGTAGGCCGCGGGGCAGTCTACCACCAGGAAGGGTGCCAGTACGGTTGCCCTCCGTGGGTGTGTTCCGAGGGAGAGGGGGAGAGTGACCGTTCCATGCGGGACAATGGAGTCCCCCGTGAAGCCAAAGAGCGGCGTGGGTGAGCGGTCCAGACTTGCTTCTGGGATGCCCAATTGCTTGAAAGCTCGCATGAAAAGGACGTTCACCGAGCTCCCAGTGTCGACCATTACCCGTTGTACGTCGAAGTTAGATATCTCCGCCATCACGACAATGGGGTCGTCGTGGGGGTAAATGATCCCGCGTTCCTCCTCCTCGGAGAATGTGATCGGCTCCCAACCGAGTCGATTTGTTTTCTTGGCTCTTCCCTCCTCTATGCTGAAGAGCTGCTGATTCTGTTTGGTGGCCCGGAGAAAGTTCTTTTTTGCCCGGTTGGAAGTGAGCGGGCAAGAGATTGACGGTCCTCCGGAGATCGTGTTGATCTGTGGGTTGCGAAGTGGAGGTGGAGCGTGTTGAAGAAATTGGTTGATCTTCCCCTCTCGGGCCAAAGCCTCCACCAGATCCCGGAATGCAACGCATTGGTCAATGCTATGGCCATTGTATTTGTGGTATTGGCAATAAATTCCCGTGTCCTTGCCAAGCTTGCCCTTTGCTGGTGCCCAAGTAGACTTCGGGATCATGTGTTCCACATTGAGGAGGACATTCTCGTAGGGGGTGTTGAGGATGGTGCATGTCTCGTACTTGGAACGAGGAACCCGTTTTTCCCCGGTGTTTGACCGCTCCCCCTGTTGTCTCTCCTGGTGATTCGGGTTCTTACCCTTCTTCCCAGGGCTGTACAGATTGTTGCTGTGGGGGTAGTCTTTCCGTTTTCCCCCATAGCTCTGTTGCCCCTGCTCCTGCGGACGCTGTGCCGGGCCCTGCTGTTCCGGGACGCTCGGTGGGTATGTTTTCACCGAGTCGGCCCGGGGTGGTTGGTAGGTATCGGCAGCGTTGGACCTTTGGGTTAGTGCCTCAGCCTTGGCGTGGATCGCCGCCTGTTTCATTATTTCGTTATAAGTTTTCCAACCTTGGGTGTGAGCTGCGTACCTGAATGGGGAGTCTCGGAGGCCGCCCTTGAAGGCCGTAAAGGCTGCTCGATCGTCCGTTTCCGCGCACCGAGAGTATTCATGACTGAATCTCGCTGCATACCGCTGCAGCGACTCGTTTTCACCTTGCTTGAGCTGGAAAAGGACCTCGGCCGAGGACAGGCGGTCGGTTTGTATCATGAACTGGTTCATGAAGGTGGAGGTGAGCTGCTCGAAAGAGTCGATGGACCTAGATTCCAACTTGTAGAACCAATTGATCGCTGCCTCGGTCAGTGTGGAACTGAAGATGAGGCACTGTTCCTCATCGGCGAGGTTCTTGAGGGCGATGGCCGAGTAGAAGTTGTTCAGATGATTCCACGGGTCGTCCTTCCCATTGTAAAGGGGAATTTTCAGGGGTTTAATCTCGTGGTTGATCCTGAACTGGTTGATTCTTTCTGTGAAGGGGCCCGGGCTGGTTTTCGACCAGGCTGGCCTTGTTTCCCGGGCCGTCCCGGCCTCAAGCGTCCGGACTCGGTCCATGAGGTGCTGGACGAGCGAGTCGGTCTTGGATTGATGTTTATCCCTGGATGCTCGATCACGGTCGACCCTATAAGGTCGGTCGGTGCCACCTCCGCTTGGCGGGCTCTGTGATTCACTCCTTCCGTGACCGACCTGCCGTGACCGCTCGGTGTACCCCTGTTTGGGTATGCTCCGGCATATACTTGCATTTTGACCGAGCGGCCTAGACCGCTCGGTGTCCCGCCGGCGGGATCGTTCCTGAGGCTTGTCGTTCTGCCGCCCAGCCTGCCCTGACCGCTCGGCGCTCCTTCGGCGGGTTGGTTCAGGGGGAGGAGGGAGCGGGAGGCCGAGGTGGGTTGACCGCTCGGTGTCGCCGCGGGGGGACCTCGATGTTTGCCGCCCCCTGCCCGAGCGGTTGGTTCTGGTGCCGAGATGCCGAGCGGATTTGGCCGTGCTCTCGGCCTCCATGGACGAGTCGGTGATGGGGACAGGATCTCCGGTCACGAAGGTCCCATGGCTGATATTGGGGCGGGACCACCGAGCGGTTATGTTTCCTCGGTGGTGATCGCCTTTTCCCACCTCCGATCGAGGGTCAGGTTGGCGTGAAGGTTGTTCGTTGACCGATCGGTTCCGCCCTCCCTCGCTGAGGGCGTCTCGGGCGTCCCGGTAGATCCTGGTGTCACCGGGTTGACTGCCGGGGATGATTAACATCCGGGCCGGTTTCTTGCTCGGCTCGGTGTCCCCATACCTTCCCTTCCGTGGCTCGGCGACTGCATGTTCCTTTCCTTTTTCCGCCAGTCGGCGATTCTTCTCGGCACGCTCCGCGCATTCGGCCACCACCTTATCGGCCTCAGCGCTACCGACGCGTGCTCGGTGGACAGCGAGTTCTGCCTGTGCGACCCGTAGCTGTTCGGCCACCTCAGTGTACCGATTGTCGAGCACCTGACACCTCGACTCGGCCTGGGTGCCCCTAGCGTTCACCTCGGCCATGTCGCTCTGGAGTTTCTCGATTATCTGCAAGAAGTTGGGAGAGGGTTCTCCCCTCGTTCTGGGGCCTTGCCCGGGTGTGATTTCACCGAGGTCGTGTTCACCCTGCATGTTTGGTGACGAAGAGCTGACTCTCGGTATAACTTGTGGATGAGTCGTAACTCGGTCTGGTTGAGCGTGGGCAACCTTAGTCAGATTCCCACAGACGGCGCCAAACTGTTGAAGCGTTAAATGTTCCAACTGTCGAGTACTCGTTGCCCAATCACCAAATGACGCGTGTCCCTCTTGTGACCTGTCAACTCAAGTGGATCGCGGGTCTCCGTTAGTACGGGCACGGGTGTGGTGCCGGCCTAAGGCTCTCCGACGATCAAGTCAGTTACTTTGTTCGTAAGAGGAAGCAGTAAATGGTAAGTTCGGTAGAGTAATTGTAATAGTAAAACTTAGTTACCTTTATTGGGAAATGTGTACCCTTTATGTATAGGTAGGCGGGATGTCCAATTCCCAAAGTTCCGATGTGGGACGAATGCTTCTCGATTTACGTGCGGACACGTGTTACGTAAATCGAGGGTGGATATGCTTCCACGCGGCATCCCACATTGGGCCCGGTGTTAGGGCTGTCGCAAGTATGGTGTTCTTGGGCCTTGAGCATTGTTAGGGCTTTAAGTATACGGCCCAGTGGGTCTGGTCAGATATGGTGTCAACAGGGTGGTTTGAGGCCCTGAACTACAACATTGCTGACTTTGTGCAAAGTGGCCACCCATAGAACTCATGTCTACGTTAATCCCCGCCCTAGCTAACATGAATTGGAATTGTTTAGCCATCTGTTGTTTAGCCACCTTTAAGTTCTCCTCTTGTTCGGCTCTAGATAATAGCAAACTTTACAATAATTACAAACTTTAAGATCGCCATTCCAGCAAACTTCATATTCAAACTTTAAAATAAAAGCAAACTTTAAATATAAATGACCATTCCAACAAAAAAAAAAAATCACCATTCCAATCTTTATATTCAAACTTTAAGTTAATAGCAAAGGGCATACCAAAAACAGCAATTTAAATCCGTAAGTTGCTAATTTAAAAATGAAATTCGAACTCATGAAACAGATGATATCGTTTTAAGGTAAGTATGGGAGTCAAGTTTCTGGTGATTTCCTGATTTTTCCTTACAAATCGCCAAATGATGACTCATAATTTGGGATAATAGAAAACTTTAAGATGATAGAAAACTTTACGATAATAACAAACTTTAAGATCACCATTCCAGCAAACTTCATATCCAAACTTTAAGATAATAGCAAACTTTAAATATAAACGACCATTCCAACAAAAAAAAAATCACCATTCCAATCTTCATATTCAAACTTTAAGATAATAGCAAAGGGCATACCAAAAACAACAATTTAAATCCTTAAGTTGTTAATTTAAAAATGAAATTCTAACTCATGAAACAGATGATCTCGTGTTAAGGTAAGTATGAGAGTCAAGTTTCTAGTCATTTCCTGATTTTTCCTTACGAACTGCCAAATGATGACTCATAATTTGGGATAACATCACTCTGAACGATCGAGAAAGAAGCTGAGCTGCTGATTGAAGTTTTGATCAGATTTCAGAGTTGAGCACTACGAGAAAATATGAGATGGAGGGGTGAGGGCGTTAGGTACCGCATAGGCCAATAAAAAAGGGCTTCTACCTTAAAATTTCTGCAAAACATTCACTGGATTCTCAATTTCAAAGACTAACAATTCATCAGAAGATTCTCATGTTTTTTTAGAATTATTTCCTTCTTCTCCTAATTAATTGGAATTTTATTTTAATCAAATTGCAAACTATCTAATTAATACAGTGGATCAGCGCTAATGGCATTTTAGAATGCTGGTTTCATTATTCTTTACAGTAGAAACCAGTCTATGTTTAATAGAAAAACAATGTCCTGCAGTTCTCCATCGATCAAGTCTCAACCATTTATTAATCCAACTTAATTAATTCCTACACGAGACTTTTTTACGTGTTTTACGTGTTTCATGAGGATCGAAGCCGTGACTCGTGACGGTTGTGACCGTGATTCCTGACTCGTGAGGGCTGCATGAGAGAATCGAAGAAGGTGCGGGAGGAGGCGTGAGTCGAAGAGGAGGAGAAGATGACGAAAGTTGAAGAAGATGAAGATCGAGAAGCAAACTAAGAATCGAAGCATCAGATTCAAACATTATTACCAATCATCCTTATTAAAATCACCATTCCACATCCGAAATCAAACATTATTACCAACGCAAGGGCTGGTAATGCTTCTCTTCTCTTTGTATGTATTTGATAATGTAAATTGAAACCCACCAATTAAAATTTAAAGTTCAACCTTGCAATAAATGGAGAATGAACAAGGACAACAAGAAAGACCATCTCAATTAGTTGAATGCAAATAAACTTACCGTTTCAGACATCGTCTTCCCAGTCGTTAATAGTTGTTAACTCGCTCTCGTCCGATCAGTGTCTTCTGCGGCTGCTGCGCTTGCTCTCTAGGGCAGAGGTTTTCAGCGGCCTCTTCAATCTCACTCGGTTGAGATGGTATTTTTTGGATGTTAGATTTTTTTTCTCTGTTGCTTAACCCTTGCTAACTTAACTTATCTAACGGATTAGATTGAAATAACTTATCCAACGACTCACATTGATTTCAATTGGATGGGGATATTCTCAATTGGCAATAAAACGATTTTATTGTGTCCATAGATAATATTGGCGGAATTTTTTTCTTGATTCAAAAATCAAGCAGGAGCACTTGATTTTTCCCCTCTAATTTGTTCCCACATTCATATGATATGGGTTGTTTCAGAATTTAGGAGCCCTTGGTTCTAATTTAATATATTGATTATTGATATTTTCAAATCATAATCTTATATTAATAATCTTGCTAATATTATATAATAATATTTAAATAGTAGGAATTAAATCAATTAATTTTACTAAATGTGTAATTATTATTTATTTATATTCACCTTTCATAATTTTACATTCATAGCATCGGTAAACAAATATAAGTGTTGGATTAAAGATAAATTGAAAACGTTAGATTTGACTAATACGTTGACAACACTAACAAAAGTATTATGCATTAAAATCAAATTTCGTATTAAATATTAACAAAAACATTACCCTAACATATATGAATTTCTCCATCACTCCAAATCTTTCAATCATTCCATGACAATAATATGTTGGATACATGTCTACTTTCAACATCATCATTATCATCTAAAGGGTCTTCCAATGCTTGGGTCTTCAACTTCTAGGGCAAGCATGTTGAATAGATCATGAGGCTTCATCTTACTAGCAACACTCCAATCTTCATCAATAGGATCTTGAACATAAAACACTTGTAAGGCTTGAACTCCCATTATGAACGAGTCTCCCTGTGGTAAAAATCGTTTAGAATTCACAATGGTAAAACCATACTCACGTGCAAGAGCGACCGACAATATAATATAGGACACAAATATATGTGTCTTATTATCATCAGGTGTTTGACATACACATAAATAGTGGTGTCTTATATACTGAATTCAGTAGACACAATAGATTTTTGTGTCCATTGATATTGAATTATAATTATTTTGTTGAGAACACTGTTTATAAGGATTTGCATGAATATTGAACAGCTCATTCATTATATAATAATGTTATGTTTTTTAATTCCTTGCACATGTTAATTTATTCATATTTTTAGGTTTACATGTGTATGAGTAATAAGTAATAAACTGTAGTCTAATGACTTTTTCCATAAGTATAAGTAAATGTTTAAAACACGAAAATAACATTGCATTTGAGGAAAATAAAATACATGAGAACTTAATCTTAAGCAATAAAAACACAACATACACATATAACACATGACCCCAAAAATATCAACATCTAACCAACAAAAATGCAAACCACATTTAGTTAGATTGATCGGGTGACGGTTCTTCCGAAGTCAAATCATGCATCTCATGTTTACTACGACCTATTTGATGTTTGTAAGATCGATACCATGATTGTAATCATGTGTATCCCATGCCCCAAACCTATTGGAAGGACCAACACCATCATTTGTTGTGTTTGGACCATTGTAGCGGACCGGGTACTAAGCCCAGACTCAGTGTCATCTGAAATTAATCCATAATTTAATGTGCTTCTCTTTGTTGAACACATTATCCTTACCAACGCAAGGGCCTTGCAGTTTTCTTGTATTGACGGCAACTTGATGACTACGTCTTAGTGGACTATCATCAATAACAATAACGTCTGGAAATTGTGGAGTTTGTTTCACACTGTGATTAGTATAACCAACATATGAGTTTGGATTTTTTGAGCTACACTACATAATTTTTTTGAGGATTTTTTTGTTGGATTCATAATTTAAGCGAAAGAGAAAGCAAAAGCGAAAGAGAAAGCAAAAGCGAAAGAGAAAGACAAAGAGAAAGAGAAGAGAAAGGAAATAACAAGACTTCTCAAAATGAGAAGTGAAAAAAAATACAAATGATGAGAGTGATTGCAAGGCATTTTGAAGTTCAATACAACCTTAAATAGATGAAAATTAACACACCAATAAATTAGAATGTCTAGTTGTGAAATAATAGACACAATTAATTGTGTCTACAATTGAAAAGTATTGACAAGTGCACAGATAAGGTGACCCCACTTGTATTGTGAATGGGCTTTGTGTCTAGTAGCATGTCAGTGTGCATTGGACACAAAAGATTGTGTCCTATTTAAAGTGGCAACAAATATGAAATATTTGTGCTCATTAATTATTAAAGGACCCAAAAAAAATATTTGTGGCTATGAGACATGTGTCTAATAACCAGTTTTCTTGTAGTGTAAGGAAAAATGACAGTTAAGAAAAAATGTATGAAATTTTTCCATTACTATAAATTTGCTTTGGAAATATATATTCAAATCTTTTTATTAGTCAAATATTGCTGATAACTCCCATTAGTTATATTTACTAATGTGTAACCTCGATCACAAACTCCATCTTTTCATCAATTAGGAATTTTCATATGTTCTAAATTGAAGTGGGCTCTATTCATTTTGCAATTTGGTAGAATGGAACCTCCCGTGTGCACTCTATTTTTTTTCCTCGGTCCACAAAAAATAATAATGAAATATTATAGTAGTAATAGTGTTCTAAAAAATGTTGAAAATGGTAAAACATAGCCTTACACTATTTATTAAAAATCTACTTTCTTTTTAGGGTCAAAGTTTAGCTTAGCCTGACTGAGTACCGATAACAAGTCTCTCGATTCAAATGCACACAATTTGAATTCAAATAATTGTAATCTGATCGAGCTATAGTTGTAACTGATTAGAGTTCTAGTTTCTTTTATTTCTATTCTCTAGGAACCGTTTGTAATTCAAACATTAATCTTATCTTGTTTACATCAATATAAATACAAGACTGCATCACTGAGTTTGGTGTGGCCTTACCTCCAAGTTTCTGATCTTTTATATCCCTGATTAAAATGTGGGTTTTTCTGAAGGGGTCCTTAATGTGGATATTTGAGCAAGTTTGGTAGGTCGCATGTAGGGATGAGTATAATCCCGCTGAAATCGAATTTAAATTCAACCCATTATTGGTATTATGGTTTGGATCTTATTGGTTCAAAGTGAAATGGATTGAAAATCCAAACAGTTATGTTAATAACAGTTTGGTTTTACATTTTCATTTTGAAAACCGTTAGAATCCAAACCGAACTGTTAATGTTTAATTTATTAGTGTCAGTTTTTACCATGTATTGTACCTTAAATTTTTCTTCACATTGTGTAACTTTTGAATTTAAATTATATTTAAATATAACCCATTATATGGCCAGATTATTAACTTCGACAAATCAGCTGCATGTTTTAGCCCCTCTATTGATCCTATTTTGCAACGTCTTATTTCCAAGCTGTTGGGTATCCACATTGTGGACTGTCATGAGACTTCTTTGGGGCTGCCAACGGTTGTGGGGTAAGAGGTTGATGTTTCACAAGGTGGGTGATGCTTTCCAAAACCATTTGCAAACCTAGAATTCAAAACTTCTCTCATCACCTGGAAAAACAAAAACATCCCTTGGTTGAGATGGTAAACACTCTATAGTCCTAAGCACAAGGTGACAGGACCCATCCCAATCCCCCTGGGATTAATGCGTGATGACCCTGCTCCTGTCTGACACGAAGTGTCAGACAAGAGATATTTCTGACCTTTGCCCTCCCGGGCTATCAGAGTCCGCTGGGATCCGGAGGAGGTATGTGATATCTCGGTCTCTGCTACAGTCCACATCCGCTATCAACCTGAAGGGCAATCAAAACATTTAAAGCTGTGAGTGGACAAAACAAGAGTTTTTAAAAACATTTCATAAGAAGACATTTATACCCTTCACTAAAAAGTATGCATGCATTCGAAAAACATTTAACCAAATGGAACCATCAGTGGGAACTAAGCCCAAAACCATAATCAAATCAAATATACGGGCCACTGCCCAAATCCATAAGAAACCAATAAGGGACTCAGCCCAAAACCATAACCATACTAACACCAAATACACGAGCCACTGCTCAAATCCTGTGCACACCTGTGCACACCACATATCAAAGAATCATAAAGATTCAACCATACGTGCCACTGCCCAAAACCATATCATATATCATATATACATATAAGTCACACAACCAATCCTGTCACGGTATCCAAAGCTACGCGCGTGCTACCCGGGGTCTCAAATCCAAGTCTTCTCAAAGTCAAGTCAATGTCCGCAGACCACTGACCCTACCCGAGGTTATAGTAACCAGCCTTTTTGAGACTAAGGAACCCAACTGGGGCGACTCCCACTCAGTCAGTGCTCCGTGACTACTCCGCGGTCCACCCAGGCCAACGACCCTCCCCGGAGGAGATAATAGAACAAGTAAAGGAAGGTATATGAACATATATATTCATAACATAAATATTCATGCCCGGTTCCCCTGAACCGTCATGATCCATCATATACATATAGATAACCTCCATGCCCGGTTCCCATAAACCGTCATGTACCACAATGACCTGACAAAGGTTCATGCCAGTTCCCATAAACCGTCATGGGCCCGGAAATCCATCTAGGGTCCCTGACCCGAATTCATCAATATAAGTAAACTGTCTCGTACCCAAACATATGACATCACCTGGGCATCCTGCCCGATATCTAAGGGTCAGTCACGACTCCGATCGTAGTGATATTTGCAACCATCCATCCAGGACCGTCCTCAATCCTGGTATGTCGCCGTGAACGAATCAACCGACGCGACCACCACAAGATCATGGTGCACTCATCACCGATCGCTATCCTAAACCGTCAGCACTCCGAAGTCGAGCCTCCCCAGACTACCCGACAACGAATCGTGCGTCGTGACCTCTCCGGTAAGAACACATCCCAAACCGAAGGCGAGCGTCGTATCGTAGATCGCCGTGCACATAACACCCGTCGCGACCACGATTTAGACCCGAAGACCATCAATAAGGTCATATGCCCAAGACAAAACCAAATGGGTCTCATACCCGAGTTTATCCATTTGAAATCTAAAACCATTTCATTTAGACCAATAAAGACATACAGACCCGTATAGGCACCGTATAGGACCTAGGACCGAAACCTCAAAATACGTGCCTATACGTAACCACATACAAATGCACCCATGACATCAGCAAACATGTATGAAAACATATAATAAACATTTATGCATGCACCAATTTAGAAACCAAGGTCCACTCACAGACCGTCCGAGCTGCCGCCTCGATTTGCGTGCCATACGGCTCTCCCAAGCTAATCACCGTCACTGGGACTCCCGAACCTGTCCAAATCGTAATACAAGGTTACTAACTACTTAATTAACCTCCCACTAAAGCCCCGTAATTTTCCGGTATTTTTAACTATTTTTAATCCCGATCCGAAACTTTCCGATGCTCCGAACATTATCGAAACGGTGTCCGATCGACAAGAAACCAGTCCCAAAATGTTCGTTACATCAAATAGAGTGTTTCACATGTTGAACACTTTCCCATTGGACCTATCACGCGCCCGACGAGCCCTGGATAGTACCTGCGCGTGCGCCCACGCGCTGGGTACTATTCATCATCCCCTTCCTTGGTTGAACCGGATTCGACTGGTTCGAACCGGACCAGACCGGCTTGACCGGTTCAACCTTCAAAACCGTCCATTTCTACTCCATTTCGTTCCTTTTTCATTCTAATATAATCCTAACATCAAACCCTATCTTTCTAACTAATTAAAAACCGAAAAACCGTTCAAACCCGCACCTTCATCCGTCGTTAATGGCGGTCGAATTTTCTCCCGCCATTCACGGCCATTTCCGGCCATCCCAAGCCCCAAAACTAATCCCATTAACCTCCTAGGGTCCCCAGAAACCTTACCCAATCCTCAGAACTTAACAAAAACCAACAAAACTGAATTTAGGAATTTTGAATATTTCCTTACCTCACGGGGTTCACTCCGCCGTGGCCACCACCGTCCAGCCTCTCAGTCCTCAGTCCCTCGTCACTCCCTCACAGTCATGTTCATTGTAACACAGTCACATGGGTGTTGGGTTGTGTTTGAAAATGAAGAAAATGGAGAAGTATGAAATATGGGAGGTTTCGGGTTTTAGGAAGAACAAAGAAGAATGAAGATAATGAAATATGGTGAGAGAAGTGGGATGATTAATTGAAGGGTGGGGATTTAAAGATTAATTGATAATGGATGGTTAGGATTTAAGGATAGATGAATTAATTATATAATAATTATTATAATATTATTTAATTAAGTGAGATCCACTTTTTAGGGGTTTGAAAATATCTGCCCAATCAGATATTGCCAAATCATCCCTGTCTCGAAGTACGTGTATAGTGAGATCGAACTTCCGTGACCTATAACTTCCCCGTTCGAAATCCGATTTCAGCATGCCTCCTGTCTACGGATTCGTATCATCCAGATCTACGTAATGGTCCTCGACCCTCGGCCATCGGACATCCCGGTCAAAAAGTCAACATTTTTCCCCTTTTTAACCATAATTACCAAAATGCCCCTAAACTTCCGAACGTCATAACTTCTTCCTCGAATGTCTGAATTGAACGTGCCACCTGTCTATGAACTCGTGACGACACGAAATACGTCACGGTCATCGGTCAAAGTCCATTTGACCGTCCGAACGAAAAGTTAACATTTTACCCACGCCTAGGGGCAAAATGGTCATTTTGCATCGTTCGTCCGATTCTGCCCAACTAATCACGGATTAACCTCACTAATCGTGATTAGTCACTAATCTAATCTAGGAATTTGGGACAGGTCGTTACACAAGGGCGGTCTGGGATTCAAAAACACCAAGTTTTCTTAGTTCTTACTTTTTTTTTTATTTAGAATCAAGATTCAGTTCTCTTTTTAACCCTTCTCAGTTCTTACTCTAAGAACACCAAGCTTTCCTTAACATCTGACTTGCATCCCAAATTCATTTATGAAGACTTCTTGATCACCAAATTTCATCCCGACTTTCTTCCGCAGTTTGTTTTGAAGGTCACCTAACATCCCCCCTATCCCCCCAATTTTCGACTACATCAAACCAGTCTTTGAGATCCTTTCAAACTCATTCCTTGACATCATCATGTCTTTTTATTACTCTGCCAACACCTTTGGTATAATTTCCATCGAATATTCATCAAGTTGATGGTCTCTCGACCAAGAACGCCAACTTATAACTAGTTTAGAGATAGTTTACTTCTTGCACTTGTAATTCCATTCATCACGCTAATATTCAAGAAACATCCCTTTCTCCTTCTTTATAATCGATTTCTTCGCATCTGAGTTCAATAACTGAAATATATCAACCAATGATTTCTATGGGGGCTGCATAAGTTGTAAAACCATCTTCGTGTTTTGGTTTAATATTCAAACAGTCTAACTTGAAGAGGCTAATTTGTCTAACTCCCCCCTCTAAATCTGAATTACACACTGCTAACATGAACACGCCGACATTGAACTTGGACTAGGGACAAAAGAAAATATTTAAAGTCCTCAAAGGAGGCATAGAAAAGAACAGCGCAAGCAAGATTCCCGATTGCTCCACTTTCACTTTATTTTTACGATGGTTCATAGGACACAATTCAGAATCAACTTCTAGCCCCATCTACTAGTAGCTTCTACTAGTGGCACGTCTACTTTGAAGGCAACTAGAAGACCAAGTTAACTGTACCAGCCCATCTAGGGTAGGACCGCGACACAATCGCCCAAGGCTTTCAGCTTTCTCCCCACTCGCCCTAGTCTCTTACACCGTAATCCACTACATTAGATTACAACGAAAAGATCCCCCACACCCAAACACTTGCGTATTAGCTATTTCACAAGAGATCCACCGAACGATAACCCCAGATTTCGTACGACAACATTTTGAGCACGGATACCATTCTCATTAGGTCATCTCCATTCATCGTCAACACCAGTTTTTAAATTTTCTTCGTTTTGTTTTTCTTGGTGAATCTAGTGCATTTTCCGCCATAAGATGCAATCAGCAAGGTGCTCTATGGAAGTTAGAGCTAAGCATGAACTCAAGATTGAAAATAGAGTTGGGCTAATCTAAATCCAATTTCCATATTAATTGTAAGTAATAGAAAATTATCTGAAGTTTATTTAATTTTTCTATATTTTGTAGAATTTGTAAAGCTAAGGGGATACAGTCCATTTCTAAACTAAAAAATTCTTACGCTTTATAATATTAAGATTTTGTCCATCTTTTGTTTGTCCATTTTATTCTTAAATTATGTGTATTATATATATAAACATAGATGTTTGTGTTTTATGGTGCGAGGTATTGCCTTACATAGACTGGCTGATCTTGATAGGACCCGCTCCTAAAACGCTTTGATAATCGTGTTTGGTTCTACTTCTGTCAGACAAACAATTCGAATTTTCGATAATACCTTCAACACTTGTTAGACAAGGGATACTTGTATTGACTTAACGTTCATGTCTTCACCTCTCGATCTGCCCCGATTTCTATGCAACGACCCTTAAGGGTCATCAAAACCATTAAAAAGTGTGAGTGGACTAAAATAAATATTTGAAAACATGTTTTCAAAGGAAAATAAACATTTACCCACCAATATAAAAATCGTCCATGCATATAATAAAATCAAACAATCAAATTTCAATTAAGAACAAATCATAAATCGTGGGACCACAACAATCATTGAACAATAAGCAGGTCGTGGCTCACATTTCCCAGAAAATCATGTCCATCAAATCATATAAAATCACCTCAAGAAAAATATTGATAAGGTAAGCCAAAATCAACCAATTCGATAACAGTAAGTCAAACCAGCCGATCCAATATCAATAAATCAAATGAGCCAATCCAATACCTATAAATCAAATCAATGTAAGAACAACAAGACACAAGCAACAATGATTAAACATAACCAACCAATCCTCAATACTTGAATTCTAGTCTCAATAAGAAAACTGCATTACCGATAGGCAAACCATTGAGGAAAACAAAGCCGAGCTCTGGACGTCCGAGTAGAGATTCGGGAAAATAGAGCCGAGTTCTGGAAGTCAGAGTCTTAATCACATCACCAATCTCAGAAAAATGGAGTCGTGCTCCATACATCTGAGAACTAATCAAATTTCCAACCTCAAGAAAACAAAGTCGTGCTCTAGACGTCTGAGCGCTGACCATCTCTAAGGATGGTTGATCATGGCATAGTCCACAAAACCAAGAAACTCATTTTAACACAATTTCTTGACTCAAAACCAAATCAAAACATGTTCAAAACCTAGGCTTAAGCCAAAAACACAATTTCCACAAAACAACAGTAAAACAACTGTGTCCAGAACCAATCAATAAATTTGGAAAATCATCACATAATCATTTAGAAATCATATTCAAATCATTGCAACATAAATCATGCAATAAAGAAATTAAAATATTTAACTATGCATGCATAATGATTTATAAACAAAGTCCACTCACACACTGCTTAATCTCGGATTAGGTGTTCCTCCGTAATACATTGCGACTGGGCATCACGCGCCAAACGGTGCAGTCACGGGCTCTGTCGCGTTCTTCCTTAAGTAGGTCTGCAACTCGGGTCCCGACCCGATTTCACGACCCGTTTCCATTTTTCCATCCAATTTCGTTTGTTTTCCATCATTTAACCCACTAACCTACTTGATTTTAACCCAGAAATAGGAACATGTGTTCAATTCAATGAACAAACTCATTGTAAATCCTCTAAAATGATTAGAGCTTCGTGGCATAATCTCGAACTCAATTTAGGCTCGTTCCTGTGTAATTCCCTTCAATTTTTCAATGGTTCGACTCGTAAAGGCCCCAAAAGGATGATTTTAACCTTGATTTGAGCAATTAACGCCCAAAACTTGTAAATCAAATTCATGGGGCATAGGTACACCTTTTGGGTTTATGGGTTTGTGCTTCTTCCTTCCTTTCACTTTTCCTTTATATTTCTTCTGCTCTGTTTCTTTCTTTCTCTCTCGGTTCCTGCTTTCCTCTTTTTTCATGGGTTTTCCCCGTTCCTTGTTTTTAACACAAAAACACACATAAATATACGCAAGCACATACTTGGTGCAACCCAAATCCAAGGAGATATGGGGGAGGGAAAATGATAAGGACCTTTGTCACCATCTCATGAAATCAGAAAAATATCTCCTCTTGTGAAATTATCAAAATGCCCCTAATACAAAAATTACCAAAATACCCATGGTTAATTTTGACCTGTAACAAACTCATCTGAGCTTTAATTTTGACGTGTCGTCTGTCTACGAATTCAAAATTCCAAGACCTATGTAATGATCCACTTGAAAAATCTAAAAAGTACCCGGAGCAAAAAGTCAACTTTTGACCTTCAAAGGAAAAATTGTCACTTCCCTTTTTAAATTCCCGAAATTACCTTTTTTGAATTTCAAGGTCGTTACAATCTACCCTCCTTATAGAATTTCATCCTCGAAATTCAAACCTGTTCGTCCAACAACTGGAATTACCGAGCCCGCAATAGTGTATCTAGTTCCTACCTAAACCCTCATTCAATATTTGGAACGGTAAATGATATTTCAACCTTCCGGCTCCGCTCGTGCCCTAGTTCCCTATTCTGACTCCTATCCAAGTCCTAGTCCAATATCCTAAATCTTGTCCGAGTCCTAACTCGATATTCGCAATCCATGCCACCACTGGCATGCTTAGTTACCAACCAGAGATATCGCTAATTGTACCATATCATACAAAGGATCTTTCGTCACCTCGAACCCCAAATGCTCACTCTAATTGAGGAACTTATTCATTTATCCTATTCGGGTCCAACTCGCCTGTAAACTCTACAATCTTAGCCTGTGGGCTCACTCACTACCCAAATCCACACAAATCCTCCTATATCGTAGCGCAATATCAAATATCCAACCCAAATAATCTAGGGTCCATTCCAGCGCTAAGTCTATCCTGGGCTCGTATACTTGTCTCCTTACTACGCGGTGCACGGGGCTCGTGTCTCGGAAACACGACATTAGAAAACATCATTCAGTACCAACCTTACTCTGATATCAAGTTGACAGGACCCGTTCCTAAAATGATTTGATAATTATGTCCGGCCATACTCCCGTCTAAGAAACGATATGAAATTTCCATAATACCCTCAATACTTGTCAGACAAGGGATACTCGTTTTAACAAAACATGCATTCCTTTGCCTCTCGATATGCCCTGATTTTCGTGATTAAGCCCTACAGGGTCATCAAAACCATTAAAAAGTGTGAGTGGAGGAAAATAAATATTTGAAAATATGTTTTCCGAGAAAAATAAACATTTACTCTCCAATATAAAAATCATGCTTGCATATAATAAAATCAACAATCGAAATTCAATTATGAACAAATCATAAATGGTGGGACCACAACAATCATGAAACACAGCAAGTGACCCACATTTCCCTGAAAACCATGTTCATCAAATCATATAAAATCATCTGGACACAAATATCAATAAGGTAATCCAAATCAACCAATCTGATAGCACTATGTCAAAGCAGTCGATCCAATATCAGTAAATCAAATGAGATAATCCAATACCTATAAATCAAATCAACGTGAGAACATCAGGACACAAGCATCAATGATCAAACGTACCAACCAATTCTCGATACTCGAATACTAGTCCCGATAAGCAAACTGCACTACCAATAGGAAAACCACTCGGGAAATCTATTATGTGATTAATCCCATGAACATCTCTACTTTTGAGGACTGGGTTTCTAGTGTATATCATCTCCAAGTTTTTGATAGGTGCTGAGAAGAATTGGGTGCTGTCAATGATTGCAGTTGTGTGTTGGTCAATATGGAAGGAACATTGTAGAGCAACATTTAAAGAGTACACCTTCAATCCACGATGTGCAATTAAGGAGGGGAGAAATTTTCATCGTGAGTTTTGGGAAGCTAACGCCAAATCTCTCCTGTTGGCCATTAGTATTGTGGAGGATACTAGGGAAGGAAGGCCATGGACTCCACTTATCCCACCAATGCTAAAAATTAACAACAATACTTCATGGATGTCTTCTACTAATCAGGCTGTTCTGGGAGTCGTTATTTGAAATTCGAAGGGTTGCTTTCTTATTGCTGATTGTTGCCTTACTAGAACATGTGGGTCAGCAATTGAGGCTAAAGCCTGGACTATGCTAGAAAGGGTGAAATTTGCAGTGAGCAATGAATATCAAAAAGTAGTACTTGAATATGACTAATTGGAACTAATAAAAAATGCTAATGTGGGATTTTCCCAATTTTATCAGAAGTGAATTATGCAGCTCTTAAATTTGATTGGGTAGATTTTGTCTGGGCTCTATTTAGCGAATACAGCTACTGATGTTTGAGCGTCAAGAGCACGATGAATGATGAAAAAGAATGTTTGGATTAATCATCATCATTTATAATGCACGAGCTATCTCGGAATGGATTACATTAGCTATCTCGGAATGGATTACATTCCCCTCTACGAATTGAAAATATTTTCGTTGATATAAACATTAATTAAAAAAAAACTTTTCAAACTACAAATTAAATTAGAACAGTTTCAATTTTAGATTGAAAATTCAAATTGAATCATTAAAATTTTAATAATTTAAATTTAGACTATATTTACATCGACCTAAATCGTACTTATCGCTAATTGCATCTTTTAAAATCCAAGATTTTTCTCCTCTCGTGTTTCGAAAATGACAGAAGCTAATGGGATTTACTTTACTATTTTTTATTTCCTAATTCATTCAAAATTCAAAAATTATCTCAAAGCCCAACCCAAAGAAGGAAACACAACAGAGTGAGAGTCAGACCACAAAGACTGACTGACGATGGAGAGAAGCACACCAGTGAGAAAACCTCGCAGAGACACTGCCGATATGCTAACGTGGAAGGAGGTTCCACACTCCGAATCTCCCGCCACCGCCTCCTCCGCTCACCGTTCTCATCAAGTTACTTTCCACTCACCGTCAACACTGATTTTTGGTCAAATTTTTCTTTGTTACTCTTTCTTGGTAATTTTAGGAAGCTAAATTGATGTGATGCATTTGCAGCCGTCGGATGGAATTAGCAAGGTGCTCCATGGAGGTCAGATCACAGATGAAGAAGCTCAGAGCCTCAACAAACAGTAAGATCTGTTCTGCGAACTCAGATCTAGTGATGCATGTTTCATTGTAATAATTTTCTGAAAATTCCCAATACTCTCGTCAAATCTTAATTTGGAATGTCAATAAGTACATGCAATGAGACCCAGAATAGTTTTTATCTCTTTTACTAGTGTGCCCATCTTGGATCCAGAAAACAAAAATCAAATCAGAAAATTTGAGTATGTGTTAATGATTAATATTTGAATACCTAAAACCCAGATGAAATGTGGTTCAGGAAGCCATGTTCAGGGTATAAATTAAAGGAGATTTCTGGGAGTGGCATATTTGCAGCAGGTTCAGGCAACAATGCTGCACGTGAATCTGATGATACTAATAACAAAACGGGGCTTCGGGTTTATCAGCAAGCACTGAATGGAATCAGCCAAATATCATTCAGTGTTGATGAACATGTCACACCCATGATGCCCGTCACCATTACTGAGGTTGCAAAGCAGCGTGAATTGAGTGGGACATTGCAATCCGACTCCGATTCAAAGTCCAAAAAGCATGTCTCAAATGCCAAATCCAAGGAGCTCACTGGAAATGACATCTTTGGTCCTTCTCCTGAAAATGTGCCTCGATCCATGGTTGCTGCTCACACCCTTGAAACTAGACAAACCAGAGACATAGAGGAACCTGCACCCAGAAATATACGAACCTCTGTCAAGGTTTCAAATGTGAGTTGACTTCATTATCTCCAGTTGTTTCAGCCAGTCAATTGTTCGAATTCCAACTATTAGGATATATGATAGTTTTCTTGATTAGGAATATAGGATATACATGGCATTTCATAAATATAGTTTTCAGCTATGTATTTTAGGTTTATTTGATAGTGTTCTTTTGTCAGATAATCTAGCATGTCTACGTAGTCTGAATATTGTAAGAAATTGAGGTTCCACCCCAAAACCAATTGGCAATAATTGCAGTTGTGCTTTTTCGATGTGGGATATTTTCCTCACATCTCAACACGCCCCCTCACGTGTGGCGGATTTTCCAGCCTATCACATGACGGCACAAATTGTAGTTGTGCTTTTCCGATGTGGGACATTTTCCTCACATCTCAACACGCCCTCTCACGTGTGGCGGATTTTACAGCTTATCACGTGACGATTTGATGGGTACATGTGACACGTGTGGCGATTAAGCCTTCACATGAGATAACCCCGCTCTGATACCAGGTAAGAAATTGAGGTTCCACCCCAAAACCAATTGGCAATGGGGGGAGTAGCTCAAGATCTTATAAGGCACAAATTGTAGTTGTGCTTTTCCGATGTGGGACATTTTCCTCACATCTCAACAATATTAATGTAGATCACGGGTCTAAACCTCTAAACAGAATCCACTGGATCAACATTATCATGGAATCTGGATTTGCAATACCTGCCGGAGTGTTTAGTATAGACAGTTTGGCATAGATAACTTTGTTCCTATATGGTTATATTAATTGAAGGTTACATCGTGTTGATGCATGCAGCCTGCTGGAGGTCAGAGTAATATCATGTTCAATGAGGAACCTGTTGGCAAGACATCAAGGAAGATACACAACCAGAAGTTTGCTGAGCTTACAGGCAATGATATATTTAAGGGAGATACTCCTCCAGGATCTGCTGAAAAGTCCCTAAGCACAGCTAAACTGAGAGAGATGAATGGTAGCAACATCTTTGCGGATGGAAAGGCTGCATCCAGAGACTATCTGGGTGGTGTTCGTAAGCCCCCAGGTGGAGAGAGCAGCATTGCACTGGTTTAACTCATAATTTCTAACTCGGTTCTTATTGTTATCGTCAAATAAAGTTGGTTCGTCATGTCCCAATGTTAACTCCGTGTTCTAGCTAGCATGTAAGCCCTTCATGCCCTGGTATTGATCTGCATCTTGGGTTCTTGGGTCTTGAAGTGGTGGATGTGAAGCTGTGAGTGTAGTGACGACGCATAACATTTTATACATTGGGATGGCAGGGGCATGTAATGTGTCATTACAATTTACAATTTACAATTTACAGGCAATGATTGTGTCATTACACAATGTAATGTGTTAGAAAAGTGCAGGAGGTATGGCTAATTGCGTCATTACAATTTACAAGCATGTTCATCTCAGTTGTTTCAAGTATGTGTTTGCTTGTTCAAAGAATCATTTCGTTTATAAATTAAGTAGATGATCATTTATGGAAATTTACACCTCTTCTGTGGTTGATCTAATCTGCATGGTCATATGAACCTACAACGCACTCGAATAGTCGGGGATGCTGAGTTTGGTTTCAAACTTTCAATTCAAATATTCAAACTATCATAATGATGAAGTGACAAGGTTAAGAAACAGAGCATATTAGAGCTCATTCTGGAATCTTGTTTACTCTCTGAGGGCATAATGTAAGCAAAAGAAAGAAAGACAAGAACAAGAAACAGAAAATGAGGAAAATAAAACCCCAAGAGGAGCATATTAAATAAAAGATTACTCCTTCAGCCAAGAAGAAAAGAGTATGCACGCAGCCACGCAATAATTTAATGCATAATATTTTCTTTTACCAGACTAGCAAGATTTATTTAGCAAAATCCACACATAACCATAAAACAAAAAAGAAAAAAACTTGAAACAAAGAAGCCACTCATGGAAATAAACAATATCTCGGTTTGTGACCCTTGTGGGGATTAGCAGCATTTCTCAAGCATCACCACAACCGACAAGTTCCACTAGCAATTTCTCATAGTCTCCAGAAGCATCTTTAACAATGGCACGGTCCAAAGGAACGCTGTTCCTTCGCTGGTATTCTTCTTTGATGCGGTTCAAGTCAACCTCAGCCCGGGTGGTAACAACTCTTGTAAGAGCCCCTTCATCTGTCCCAAGCTTGTTGATAGCCAGACGCAGAACCTTCTCAAAGTACTTCTCAGGGATGCTCAAACTTTTAATTGTTTGTCTCAGTAACTGGAGGAACTCGTCATCTTTATCAGCCTTCAAGTCCTGCATATATATATATATATATATATATATGAGTAAAATGTCACGGATCATCTTTTCACACATGTTCCCATCAGCTCGAATTAAAGTTGAGATATAAATACCTTGTTAATGGCGTTTCCAAACTCATTGTTGTAGTGATTGAAGGTCGCATTCAGCTGTGCTTTACTCCTCGTACTCAGGATCCTGATCACTTCCTCATCATTGTAGGCTTTGTCTGAGATTTTCTCATGAAGAATCTTAGCCTCTTTCTTTGCCAATGGCACATTAATCTCATCTCCCTCGTATCGGAAATTGCTCAAAAGAGGAACTAAAAGCTGTGACACAGTTTAAAGCAACAGAACTATATTTCACAACCAATAAGAGTATATATGGTTCAAGTAACTAATTAGGAATTTTCGAACACAATCAAATCAATTACTAACGAGTTTGGAAGTTTAAGGTTGTACCTTGCGATAGTCTCCGGATGTATGGTATGCAACATCTTCTTCCAGAGATTTTTTGAAACGAGCATGATATGCCTGCTTTACCAGGTGGAGCTCATGTGAAGATCTAGTAGTAGCTATTTCCAAAAGGACCTTATTGCTTGAAATGAACCTCTTTGTAGCTTCATTAGCCAAAAGCGCATCGCGCTCAGCAGGAACCAATGTCCATAGGAGCACAGCCCTCTGGTTATGCAAAAAGAGAAATTAGGAAAATTGAGCAGTGCCCTAACAATTTTAAATACCATACACCCCTACAGAAGTTTTATCGTACTCAAGAAAAGTAGCAACAAAAAAATTGCAAGCAAAACCACTGTTCAATTGAAAAATAATGAATCAAAATCTGACCTCAAAATCACTGGAGAGTTCTTTGTCAAGTGACTTGAGAAGTTCTTCCCCATAAGTTTCTGCATATGCCTGCTGAATCAGTTTTCTCTGAGCAGCATTCCTGTGAGCCAGTATGGATATGATCAACTCCTCATTCGTACCCCATCCTGCACACAATTTACAAAAGCAGCTCAGCAATGGTACACCCAAGAATTAGAGAGCATTTTTATGCAAACATTATCAAAAGTAAAAACAGCTCATTTTACACCATCAGATCCAACCTTTAGATGCCAAAAGGTTTGCTCAAAATAGTGATATAGCACTAAATTAAGCCTTGTCTTTTAGGATAACAACAGGAGTAAAATAACATAAAGAAGAAAAAATCCTATCTAAATATTTGTTAATTTTGTAAGTCAATACTGAAACCCGAACTGATGTAGTGAGAGACAATTAGGATTGAAAATATCTAGATCTAACACTTTGACATTCAACAAAACTGATCAAAAAGAAAGAAATCCATCATCAATATCATCAACCTCATGTTAGCATAGGCCAACCCCATTATCCTTGGAAACCCAGAAAGCACATAGTGACAAAGTGAAAGCATAAGAAAGCAGATCAAACTCTGAATGATGATTGATGAGCCATATCAGATCATAAACAACTTTGACCCAACAAAACTTGTTAGTCAATAATGAACTTCAAACTGCCTCAACAAGCTCATTGTTAAAAAGATCTAGATCTGAAATTTGATCCAACAAAACTTATGCAAATTAATTAAGTGATCGAAAAAGACCAATCACGCACAAAGAAACCAATCATCATATTAGCATATAATTAATTTGTAAAGATCACAACCCGATTATACTTATAACCCTGAAATTATATCCTCACAAAGATACACAACATGGAAGTAGATCGATCGAACTTTAGATGATCAGGCATATCAGATTATAACAAAAGTCATGCCTCAATGACTCAAAAGCAGAAAAAGAAAAAAAGCACCAAAATGAGCAATTCAAATAAATGAAATGATTGGATTAATGTAGTAAAAGACCTTCAAAAGCTTTCCTGAGTTGCTCAGCGTCTTCCACTGCAGACGGCACCACAGCTGGTACTCTAAGTGTCGCCATTTTCTCTGTTTCTCAGTGTGTTTGTGTGTAATAATAAGAGGAAGAGCCAAGTAGCCAATGATGATACGTAGAGGGGAGCTTGGCCTTTTATAGAATTAAACATTGTTGTTATTTTGACCGCGGTAAGAAATGGATATGAAACTATTTTAATTTATTACCCACCGTAAAATTGAAAATGGAAAGGCAAAAGAAAAACAAACAAACAATAATTGATTTCTTTAACTATTGCATCCATCATGATGTTTCTTTGTCCACCTTGGAGTAACTTGGTTGTTGGAAAAGCGTATACGGTTTTTTCTTAATTTTTTGTTATAGGTAAAATAGTTGGATTAATGGGATATACACGTGTATAAGGGGTACTTCTTTTTGATAAAAAAAAAAATTTATTGGCTTAACTACACCTTGAATTCGAACTTTTATCACACTTTGTACTATAAACTGATTATTCGCTCACTTAAATACATGAAATGGCCGAGTTGTGTTACTTAGCTCAATTTCTGTTATAAATGCTAAGTAACCGTGACAAATAAGGGTAAAATTGAAATTTTTGCCACGTTGGCACACTTATGCCATGTATGACTACGTTCAAAGATAATTGGGAGATTAAATTTTTTTATTGAAAATATTAATTATATCATATAATGGGTTCATCTTCTTGCTTGATAACTCCTTCCTATCCTACTTGCCTCATCTTCTTCCCCTACTAGATAGAGCATTCATCAATGACATCATCCAACCAATGTTTTTTCCTTTCCTTGTTGAGCGGGAACCTCTCAATTGAGGCGTCCCTTACAAATCTTCACCTAACCAAGATTTAGGATTTTCTAGAACCAAAAGTGGTAATTGCCCTCAGAAATTCCCATTTCTCGTTAATTGTGAATAAATTAGTGAGCTTTTTGTCCAATTCCATGTTCGCTTCTCTGTATTGATGTGTTGAGTTGGTTCGGTCTCTAAAGCACCAAAATGAGAAGAGCTCCGTTGAAGCTTGAGAACCTGATCCTAGATGCAATTTCCAGAATCTGATTCGCTCCAAAGACCGACAACCTTCTCATCTCTTCTTGGGACTCTGTGAACGGTACTCTATTGTTCGCTCCGAAGTCCACTACTTCACGACCAGGCCTCTGGTTTTGGTCCTTTCTAAGAACCCGTTTGGTAGCAGAGTGTCCAGATCCATAACTCAAGATCACCGCTGGTATGGTGGATGAGGTGCACATTGTGTTTAATGAACTAGACCCATTTCCACAGTGTGGTAATTGATGTGTAACGACCCGTCTCAAATTTCTAGATTATATTAGTGACTAATTACGATTAGTGAGGTTAATCGGTGATTAGTTAGGCGAAATCGAACGAACGATGCGAAATGACCATTTTGCCCTTGGGCGTGGGCAAAATGTTGACTTTCAATTCTGGCGGTCAAATGGACTTTGACCGATGACCGTGACGTATTTCGTGACGTCACGAGTTCATAGACAGGTGGCACGTTCAATTCCGACGTTCGAGGAAGAAGTTATGGCGTTCGGAAGTTTAGGGGCATTTTGGTAATTTTGGTTAAAAGGGGTTGAAATGTTGACTTTTTGACCAAGGGGTCCAATGGCCGAGGGCCGAAGACCTTTACGTAGATCGGGACGATACGAATCCATAGGCAGGCGGCACGCTGAAATCGGACTTCGAACGGGAGAGTTATAGGTCACGGAAGTTCGATTTCACTATGCACGTACTTCGAGACGGTGATGATTTGGAAAATTCTGATTGGGCAGATATTTTGGTGGGTCCCATGGATGAGTGACAAGTGTCACTCATTCTATTGGTCAATTTCCCTAAAAAGGGGATCTAACTAATTAAATAATATTATAATTATTATTATATAATTAATCTCACCCCACATTAAATCCTAACCATCCATTGCCAATTAATCTTTAAATCTTCACCATCCATCATTCCCTCTCTCATCAGACAACATCTTCTTCGTTACATTTCATTTCTTCCTTCTTCATCCTCATAACCCGAAACCCTCCATATTTCCTCCATTATCTTCACCTTCATTTTCTCTCTTAAACACACAACCCACACCTCACCACCATGAGCCCATATGCCGTGTATGACCGTGAGGAGGTGGTGAGAGGCTGAGGATGGCAAGCCACGGCTGGTGACGACGGTGGCCACGGCGGGAGGAGCTCGAACCGTGAGGTAAAAATGTTTGAAATTTCAAAATTTGGTTTTAATGGTTTTTACTCGATTTCATTAATTGGGTAAGGTTTCTGGGGACTCTAGGAGGTCAATGGGATTAGTTTTGGGGTTTGGGATGGCCAGAAATGGCCGTAAACGGCGGGAGAAAATCCGGCCACCATGGATGACGGATGAAGGTACGATTTTGGGTGTTTTGTTCCGTTTTAATTAGTTAGAAAGATAGGAAATAGGATTAGGAACATATTAGGATTAAAAGGAGATGAAATGGACCTAAAATCGGTCCAAAAACCGGAGAAAACCGACGGATGAACAGTGCTGTGAAAGTGTTCAATACGGGAAACTTCTATTCGATGTAACGAACATTTTGGGACTGGTTTCGTGTCAATCGGACACCGTCTCGATATGTTTCGGGGCATCGGAAGGTTTAGGGTCGGCTTAAAAATAGTTAAAAGTTCGGGAAAATTACGGGGCTTTAATGGGAGGTTAATTAAGTAGTTAGTAACCTTCTATTAAAATTTGGACAGGTTCGGGAGTCCCGGTGACAATGATCGGCTCGGGAGAGCCTATGACACGCAAATCGAGGCGGTAGCTCGGACGGTCTGTGAGTGGACCTTATTTTCTAAATTGGTGCATGCATAAATGTTTAGTATATGTTTTATTACATGTTTGATGATGCCATGGGTGCATTTGTATGTGGTTACGTATAAGCACTTGTTTCGAGGTTTCGGCCCTATACGGTGCTTATACGGGTCTGTATTTCTTTACTGGTCTAAATGAAATGGTTTTGGATTTCAAAAGGATAAACTCGGGTATGAGACCCATTTGGTTTTGTCTCGGGCATATGACCTTAGATATCGGGCACGGTGCCCAGCTGATGTCATATGTTCGGGCACGAGACCCAGTTATTTTACGGTTTATGATTTCGGGTCAGGGACCTTTATCAGGTCATTCTAGTTCATGACGGTTTATGGGAACCGACATGAACCCTGGTTAATGGATATTATGGATCATGACGGTTCAAGGGAACCGGGTATGAATGTTTATGTTATGTATATATATGTATTCATATACCTTCCTTTACTTTTATTATCTCCTCCGGGGAGGGTCGTTGGCCTGGGTGGACCCCAGAGTAGTCACGAAGCACCGACTGAGTGGATTCACCCCCTAGTTGGGTTCCTTACTCTCAGGAAGGCTATGGTTACTATTACCTCGGGTAGGGTCAGTGGTCTGCGGACATTGATCTTGACTTTGAGAAGACTCAAATTGAGACCTGGGTAGCACGCGCGTAGCTTTGGATACCGTGACAAGATTGGTTGTGTGAATTATATGTGTATATGATATAGATATGATATATATGATATGTGATATGTGGTGTGCACAGGTTTTGAGCAGTGGCTCGTGTACTTGGTTTACTTCTGGTTTGGGCTGAGTCCCTTATGGATTTGGGCAGTGGCCCGTATATTTTATTTGACTATGGTTTTGGGCTTAGTTCCCACTGATGGTTCCATTTAGTTAAATGGTTTTCAAATGCATGCATGCTTTTTAGTGAAGGGTACAAATGTCTTATAAAATGTTTTTACAAACTCTTGTTTTGTCCACTCACAGCTTTTAATGTTTTGACTGCCCTTCAGGTTGACATCGGATGTAGACTGTAGCAGAGACCGAGATATCACATACCTACTTCGGATCCTGGCGTACTCTAATAGCCCGAGAGGGCAAAGGTCGTAATTATCCCTTGTCTGACACTTAGTGTCAGACGGGAGCAGGGTCATCCCTCACTAATCCCGGGGGGATTGGGATGGGTCCTGTCATGATGTGTTGTTGAAATCTGGACATGTCGGAGAGGCTCTTTGGAGGAGGTTCATTTCTCTCTATTCTCTATTATGGAGATTCATGATCAAAATCCTTGGTATTTTTGGATTACAACCAGGAGGTACCAAAATCGCTAACGGTCGTTTCAGCTTATGTTGGAAACATACGAGTTCGCAACTAGCTCGACCTCGTTTCGCAAATAAATGACAAGATTATGGCTGTGTTACATGGGTTTTGCAAATAAACGACGAGTCCCACCTTGTTTCGTAAATAAACGAATGAGCCTGACCTCGTTTCAGTCTTTCTGGCAGCCATTGCTCTAATTGCTTCCCTCTTTTGATTTCGTTTGCAAATATTATCAAAAATTTCGGGTTTTAGATGATGGATCTTATTTTGGATGAGTTATATTTTTTTTGGATTGATTTCGGTTATAATCATCCCGGATATCCCCTGTTTGTATTTTTCTGGATATTTCTGAATTGGATTTTTGGATTGATCTCGTTTTGGACAAGTCTGCAGGTCATCGCTGTAAAGTGATTTCTACAGTCATCGTTGTACTGCCAACAATTTCCAAAATAATATAATTAATTAATTAATTATCTTCTCCAAGTTGGATGTGGGGGATGTTCACCTTCCAGACTTCATCACGATGGAGGACGAAGCAAAGCAAAGCAAACCTAGGCACATTCATGGAGAAGATGTGGTGGGCTAGATTTCTAGTGCTAGAAGAAGAAAACTATTGAAGTTTTATAAATGTAAAATTTCATAATTATCCTTTATTAATTGAATATATTTTAACACATGTAGTCGCCACATAAGCATTTTGACTGCAAATTGAACAACTGTAACGAAAATGGAGCTGAGTGACACAATTCGGCCATTTCATGCAGTTAAGTGAGCGAATAACCACTTCAGGGTGCAAAGTGTGACAAAGATGGGAGTTCAGGGTGCATTTAAGCCAATAAGCCTAAAAAAAAAAAGGGTACTTCTTAAAGAGGAAGTAAGAACTCCTTTAAATATATCAGGAATAACATTCAAACAAAATCCAAAAGGACAACTAAGGATGACACAAGCAAGAGCATAGTAACTATGAACCCAAATTAAAAGCATGAAAAAAAAAAATCTAGTTGTTGACATCATATCAACCGACCACATAAAGGAAGATCAACAATATCAAAGCCATCGATATATACCACAACAGTCGACCAGGTTAACCTCAGTAGGTCACCCACTGGGCGGTCCTTAAGGAGTCCGCCACAAAGCCAACCCACAAGGATCTAAGGTCATAACGACCCCCACTCAAGATTAACACTTCTAGTCGGTAATTTTGACAAATGACAGCAGTAACACTCAGACATAATAGGTTGCCCACTGCCACCCTGCTCATCATCCCGAATTTATAGTACACGTGATAACATCTCTTGAGGTGACTTGAACCCCACGCCAATAGGGTTCAACCATTACATTCATTATCACTATAAATACAAGTTGAACCCTCCACAAAGGTGACAATAGCTCAACACACTCTCTACCACTATACTACCTAACTCACGTTAGATATTCATTTCGCTAACTGACTTAAGCATTAGAGTCTGTTAAGTCAGCATCCCACTAGTGTCAAATACTCTTTTTATAGTCTCCTAGTTCATCTAGCATACGAGAAGAAGACATAACAATAACAGGCAAAACTGTAGTTTGTTATATCTATTTTTGGATCAAACACTAATTAAAGTTAACTAAATTCAGTAGGAGTAAAATGAACAGCCCTCAAATGCATCCATTTATTATTTTATTTATATTTGAATATATTTAATTCATCATATTAACAAATTGTAACATGATATGTAACCGTTAAAAATTCAATAATCAGATTGTGATTCAATTAAATAGAGTGATAAGAGTTTTTCTGTCCAGATACAATGTGGAAGCCTTAGAACGAAGTCTGTCCAGGGGAGCATGTTCAGATAATTAGATCTTAGAGCAGTGTGACACGGCAACCATTATGGCTGAAAAAAAAAAAAAATCTTAATAGAAGAAAAATAAGCGATTGAGCTGTAAATTGTTTGTCTCCTTTCCAAATTAGGATGGGCGGAGAAGGTCTTTGTTGGGTGGGGACCTTTTGCTGTGAATGTAGACGGGGGATGTTTTTGAACAGTTCGTTTATAGTAATTATAATCAAATTTACATACTATAAGGATAATTAATTTTTCCTTTTTTAACTAATGAAATTCATTTGTAAAGAATTATAGTTTTATTTATTTATTTATTCTCAAGTGAACCAAGCAAGTTATTTTCGAACTGCAAACTTAATTTTTAGAATTGTATTTTTTATTTATTTGTTATTGCCAAAGTCAAATTTATTGTTTAGGATTTAACAATTTAAAATTTAAAATCTCATAAAGTTTGGAATAAGGAAGGGTTTTTCTTGTTGGAGTGATGGTGAAAATGCTTATAACTAGAATTTAGTCACAATTGGGCTCTGTGATGGTGGTGGTTATGGTGTTCTTGGTGTGTTCGCTTTTGCTTGCTGAGTGTTTGAATTGAAAGGGTTTTCTTGGGAGGGGTGGGTTTGAGAGGGGCGAAGATGGATGGGAAAGAATTAGGGAAAAATGAATAGAGAGTATTAAGTAAGAATTGAGATATTTTTGTTTGACGTATTACTCACTTTGTTCCCTTAAAAGGACATTAAATATCACTTTACTTTCCGAAATGGATTTAGTTCTAATGTACTACCACAACTGCACATTTTGTAGAACCGTTGCTCTATCTATTACCCTCTGTTAGTCTGGTGCTTACATGACAGTCCATGATTAGTTGGTTAACTATTTACCAAAAATTATTAAAATTAAAAATTTTAAAAACAAAAAATTAAAAAGGAAGATGAACATATGAGTTTCATTGTTCATCTTCCTTCATGTTCCAGACTAACCCATCCAATTTGCTCAAGCAGATGTTCCTCGACCAATTGTTTGACAAATTTTGCAAACAATGGATGAAAATTGAGAGCCCACTCTGAAACAAACCCTCTGACCAAAAACCACTTATCATCCTCAACCAATTTCCTCCATTTCTTCTTCACATCCATCTTGTTGTCTGCTCATTGACTAGAATCCATTTCTTCTTCACATCCCAGCCCACCACTCTAATTTCCCACACCTGATTGCCTTAGATTTCACCGTCTCTCTCTCTTTCTCTCTCTCTCTCTCTGTAGCTGCCGCTGAAGACCCAAATAACACGACCCATCCCAAATCCCTCCGGGATTAAAGCGGGATGTGCAATGCTCAGAGATAACTGGAACCTCAGCTCGTTCGAGGCTTCCAGAATGGGCCAAGTTCGGAGGAGTGTGATGTCTCGGTCTCTACAACAGCCCACATCCGCGATCAATCTGAAGGGCATTAAAATCATTAAAAGACGTGAGTGAACGAAATAAATAATTTAATAAAAACTCATTTCATAAAAAGACATTTATGCCCTTCACTAAAAAGCATGCATGTATTCGAAAACCATTTAATTCAATCATTTCTCAAATCATCAAATCAAGTTAATAATATCGTTTATCAATCCAAGCCATTTCCTTCCTCAAATCATTAGGGCTTTAGCCCAAAATCGTAAACCAAAGTATATGGGAACTCAGCCCAAAACCAATCATGTGGGTCTCAGCCCAAAACCAATTTCGTAGGGACTCAGCCCCAAATCAATTCACGTGGGTCTCAGCCAAAATCCAATACACGTGGGTCTCAGCCCAAAACCAATCCTCGGTATCCCTGATGCCTGACATCCCATGTAAGGACCCGTCCCAGGAGTCGGGATTAGTGAAGTGATTAGTGACGGATTAGCGACGTTAATCGGTGTTTAGTTGGTTACGTTTGGGGCGTTAGCACAGAAATGAAGATTTTGCCCCTAGTTGGGCAAAATATTGACTTTTAGTTCGAGCGGTCAATTGGGCATTGACCGATGATTGTGACGTAGTTCGGGACGTCACGAGTTAGTAGACAGGTGGCACGCCCGATTCCGACATCCGAGGAGGAAGTTATGATGTTTGGAAGGTTGGGGCACTTTCGTAATTTGGATAAACAAAGGGGCAAAAGTTGACTTTTAGCACAATAGGGTTTTTACACGTAGACCGAGGGCCATTAGATAGATCTTGTCGTCCTGAGTTCAACGACAGGCGGCATGCTTTAATCGGACGTCGGACGAGCGAGATACTGGTTTAGAACGTGAGGGGTAAAACCGTAAATTTGAACAAGAGGGGCATTTTGGTCTTTTTTGGTGCCTTGGGAATTGTGCAAAGAAGATGAGGACAAGTGTACAGGTGCAATTGGATATTTTGAGTTAAGGACTATGGGATTGTGACAGGTGGCTGTGAGCTAGAGGCTTCTACAAGTTTGTGCACGGTGGAATTTATTTGGGTAAGCCGTGTGTGTGTTAGTCGTGTTCGAAGAGGGAGAACAGAGACTGAGACTGAGGGAAGAATTGATCGAATTGCAGAGAGTGAGTGTGCCTTTGAGTGTGTGAGTGTGATCAGAGGGAGGTTGAGAGTGCAGGGTTGTGCTGAGAAGACTGAGAGTCGAGTGTTGGTGTGTGAGGAGAGGGTGAGTTCTCTGTAAAACAGAGAGGGAGTTTGGTGGTGGTGCTGCCGTGCTGGATCAATTGTGGTGGCTGGTGGTGTTTAGAGGACGGATGAGGACTTGGGGAGTCGAGTAGGCACGATGGAGCTCACTGTAATGACTCGTCCCGAATATCGGGATTGAATATTAATTAATTATGCTTTAGAATGACTAATCAGGGATTAGTTGAGTGAAATCGGACGAAACGTGCAAAATGACCGTTTTGCCCCTAGCGTGGGCAAAATGTTGACTTTTAGTTCGGGCGGTGAAACGGACTTTGACCGATGACTGTGACGTAGTTCGGGACGTCACGAGTTCATAGACAGGTGACACGTTCGATTCTGACATTTGAGGTGAAAGTTAGGGTGTTCGGAAGTTGAAGGGTATTTTGGTAATTTGGCATATTAGGGGCCAAATGTTGACTTTTTGACCGGGAGGTCCAATGGATGAGGGCCAAGGACCGTTACGTAGGTCTCGTCGATGCGAATCTAACGACAGGCGGCATGCCGAAATCGGAGATTCGACGACGAAGTTATAGTCACTGGAACAGACTCGATTAACCGAACGAACTGGGATTAAAATAATATTTTAATATGAATAGTACCCAGTGACTGAACACACTTGGATGAGTGACAAGTGTCACTCATCCCCTAAGTTCGGGCATAAAACCAGGATCCATGTTTTTGGGGAGACCTAATTATTATGTTTTATTATTTTTAATTAATTAATTATCCTTTAATTTCCATTAATCTCTCTGTGTTTTCTTATCCGTGCACAACTGAGAAGCAGAGAATGGGGAGTTCGAAATTGTCCACCATTTCTCTTCCATTTTTGAACCAGAGAGTGAGGAATTGAGAGAGTATTGAGATTATATTAGCAAGGAAACACGAGGGATCGAGAGAGAGCTTGAATTTGGAAATTCGAATTTTCGAATTTTAAGGGGGGGAATTCGGATTTTGAACCGTGAGCTTTGAGGATCGAAATGGAGATTGGAATTAGCTTCTTGAGGTTGTGACGAGTTGTTTCAGATCAAAAACGAGAAGAATTGAGGCCCAATTGGCTCTGAACAGGGTCTGGTAACAGGAGCAAGGTTCGAGCTTGAGTCGTGGAGTTTGAGGCTTCGATTGATGCAATTGAGTTGGGGAAAGTGTTTAACGGAGTCCATTAAAGCTTCTGGTTGCATCAATTGAAGGAAATCGTGTGACATTGAAGGACTTCGAATGATGAACAGTGTGCGGGTGTTCTTCGAATGATCAGCTTTGGTTTGAAGGATTAAGGTAGGGTTTCATGTAATTGATGCTTCAGAACTTTAATTAGACTTGAATTGAAGCTGACTGAATGTTCAATTGATGAAAACGGTGTAGAATTGACAGACATTGAACCGGGTCGTCTCGCGGGCAAAAGGGACCCGTTTATTAGACAAACGGGTGAGGACGATGGTTAGTGTAGCTGGCGCGTGGGTTTCACGCGCAGCCACTCACGGAGGCGCGTGAGGGCGCGTCCGGCCTAGTCTCAAGGTGAGGCCAACATGACTTTTGATCCTCTCATTGTAACGAACATTTTGACACTGGTTTCGAGGAAATCGGATATTGTTTCGATAATGTTCCGCGTATCCGAAGTTTTGTTTTACGTTTAAATTACGTATTTAAATTCCGGAAAAATTGGGGAAAATAATATGAAGTATTTTGAGATTTTAGTAACCATCTATAATGATTTTGGACAGGAGTTGTGATTTCCAGATTTTACGGGAAAACGTGCAGCTCGAAAACGGACCGTTTTGGACGGTGTATGTGAGTGGACTTTGTTTTCTAACCGTGATGCATGCATATATGATTTTAAATTTCTTATTATATGATTTTATATGCTTTGGCATGATTGACGTTTCAATCCGGTAATTTCTCGATTTTATGATTATTATATTATTATTTTGGGCACGATTTTCGAGAAATTCCGAAATTTGGTGAAAATGATGTTTGGACTTGGTTTGTGAGTCCGGGATTGAAATTGATTGTAAATAATGTTTGGACTCGGATTATTGAGTCATGGATTGAAAAACGATGTGGTGACTCGTGAATGAGTCAAGGGTCAATTTCGTGGATTTACGTGAAAATGGCAACGGAGGTTGCAACACATGGATTTGCATGAAAATGATATTTTGGGCATGAGAACCCAAGTGAATAGTGATTTTAACTCGGATTTGGAGTCACTTGTGAATTTGTGAAATTAATGATTTATTGTGATTTTATGATTATTTTAATCAGTCTTTCGGGCACGTTTTACGAGGAACATGCAAATGATGTTTTGGGCTAGGCCCGAAGTCTAAAAGATTTCTAAAATGGTATTTTGACTTAATTGGTGATTTCTGGATTATTTTATTGTTTTAAAAAGGTGATTTTAAAGAATTATGTGTAAAAGGTATTTTGGGCTTGTGACCCAGTCGGGAATGATCTTGACTTTGTATGAAGACAAGATTTGATTGAAATGTTTTGGGATGTAATTCTCGAGATGGTTTTCATTGTGATTATGATATTCCCAGACGGTCGGAGCTTGGGGGGATTACCCAGACGACCGGAGCTTAGGGGATGTGATTGTAGGATCAGGAGTTCATCCTATGGTAGTCAGCTTCTCGGATGAGACTGAGCTTGGATGTACCACTCGGATGGGTCTGAGCCTGGGGATGTGTTCGCCCAGAGGTGACTGAGCCCGAGAGGGTTGAGCCCAGAGGTGTCTGTTCCCGAGAGAGTGACTGGATATTGGCCTACGCGTAGTGCAGCACTTGTGAGTAGTGCAGTTTGATTGATTGTGCACTTGTGAGTAGTGCAGATGTGATTGTGATAGTTTGTGCACTTGTGAGTAGTGCGGATTGATTGGATTGATATATTTATTGTGCACTTGTGATTAGTGCTGATTGATGTGGTTGTGATGTCGTACTGGTATTGAGTACGGGTTTTTGGTCTTTGTGGCCAGTGATTATGTTTTCACATGTTTTGGCCCGAGAGCCGGGATTTGATGTTTTATAACATGAACTGATTTGATGAACATGAGTTTTTATGGACCATGGGAAAACGTGTTTTGATTTTATCGGTCCACTGTTCATACTTGAATGGTTTCATACCATTACTCATGTTTTACGATATGCATGCAAGTTTGTGAAAACTGGAGGGTAAGAATGTATTTTGGCAAATGTTTTTATAAGAGGTCATTTTTGTCCACTCACACCTTTTCTGTTTTGTGACCCTCCAGGCCGTGGTACGACGTTCAGGACTGATCGTGAGGCAGTGGCAGCAGCAGAAATCAGCGCAAACATCCCTTGTCTGACAAGCACTGAAGGGTAGTTTCGGACCTTTAGTTGACTTGTCAGACGGGAGCAGGACTAGGCACGGTTTTTGACGTCCAGTTGGGACGGGTCCTGTCACTCACGGTGGCGGCCTGAGCGCAGGTAATTTCTGGTTTCCCTTTGCTTGCTCTGTTTTGTCGTTGGATTTCAAAGTGAAAGTCGTGGTTTTTGAGAACGAGTCGAGGTGTCTGGTGAGGTCTAGTGGGTTCAGTGGGGTCCTAGGGAGCTCTAGGGTTCGAAGCCGTGACGGGGGAGTAGACGGTTGGCTGGGAGCGAGAACAGGGGTTTACAGGTGGTTTTTGTTTCGAGTTGGGAGGATGAGATTGAGGCCGTGTTGACGTGTTTGGTTGAGGGGAATGGATTGCTGGGTTGAGGACGAAGAGAATGGTGGAAAAAGGAAGGAAAATGGTGGAGGAAAGACGGAGAACCGGGAACGCCGGTTTAGACCGGTCGAGTGGCTGAGGAAGACGATGAACAGTGTCTGTGCGCAGGCGCGTAAGGCCCACGCGCAGCCACTTTGGGCGGCACGTGGGGAGGATTCCGATGAACCTTCCAACATAGTTTTTGGTCTAAACGTTGTAACTAGTCTTTTGGAATAGGTTTTGGGACGGACGTTGTTTCGGGTTAGTGTTACGAGGTTGAAGGTTTAGGGTCCCGGTTGGTTATGTTCGAAGTTTGGGAAAATTGGGGAAAATTAGGAGAACCTTAGAGGACGTGCTAGTGACGTACTTTGGTGACTTGTGACAGGATCGGGAATCCCCGAGGAGGACGAGGAACGTACAGGATGTTTGGGACGCGAGTGACGTGCCCGGTAACTGTGAGTGGACTTCTTCCTTAACCTGAGCATGCATAACTGCTTTTAATGACTTGTTTTATGGTTTTGATTATGATTTCATGATTATTGAATTCTTTATACCTGTTTGATGAACTGGCACGGTTTTCGAGAAAGTACGGTTTTTGGCACGTTTTACGAGAAATGTTTGATTTTTGATTATAATGCCATGATTTTGGGATTTCAAACGATAAATGGTTTTCAATGATTATAATGGATTTTGAGACATGATTTGATGATCAAGGGTTTTCGGTTTTAGAATCGGATTTCGGAAAGCGAAATTTGGTGTTAAAGTTGAAAAGTGGATTTCCGGATTTGGGTTTGGAATGATGGTTCTGGATGCCAGAAGGGCTTCAGAATAGTGATTTCGGATTCAGGTTTGGATATGGATTTAGAAAAGGTTTTCAAATGGTTTTTGGATTGGATTTGCTGGATCTGGTTATTGGGTTTAAAGACCCGGATTATGATTGACGGGGGACGGGCCCAGATTGGGTTTAAAGACCCAGATTGGGTTTAAAGACCCAGATTGAGTTTAAAGACTCGGGAGTTTAAAGACTCAGATATATTGATATTTCCCCCGTAGGCCTGTTGAGTTTAAAGACTCGGATTATATTGAGGCCTGGATTGAGTTTAAAGACTCGGAAGTTTAAAGACTCCTGGATTGAGGCCTCCCTAAACCATCAATATATCCGAGTCTTTAAACTCAATCCGGGTCTTTAAACCCAATCCGGGCCCGTCCCCCGTCATATCATAATCCGGGTCTTTAAACCCTATAACCAGATGTAACACCCCGGAAATTCGAGAATTTTAATATTGTAATTTAATATATGAATTGACGTTTTTACCCTTGTGAATGGTATGGCCAAATTGTTGACTTTTTGATTGGTGGGTCAAATGGACTTTGACCAGTGACCGTGACGTAGTTCGGGACGTCACAAGTTCATAGACAGGTGGCACGTCCAATTCGGACGATCAGGGAAAAAGTTATGACTATCGGAAGTTCAGGGGCATTACCGTAAATTGGACTGTAGGGGCAAAAAATGTTGACTTTTCGTTTGACAACTAATTTTCACACGACTCGAGGACGGTTAGGTAGGTCTCGACGCCCTGAGTCCGTAGACAGGCGGCACGCCGAAATCAGACTTCGTATGGCTGAGTTACGGGTCTAGAAAGTGAGGGGCAGTTTGGTAATTATTGAACCAGGGGCATTTTGGTCATTTCGCCCTGGTTACTGTAGCAACCGCGGGGGACATAGGTGGCACCACCATGTGCGGTGGTTCTGAGTGCGAATTGTTTATGCTGGTGTGTGTGCTGGAAAGTATTGAATGTTTAAACCTTTTGGAAGCATCAAACATGGTCTGATTCATCCACCTGCACGGTCAATTTGTTAATTGAAGATCGAAGCTTTTCGGGGAACAATCTCAGTGGACAGATTGGACTTCCACGAGCCTCTGGGACGGCTTAGGTTGTTTAAAATTGATTAGAACGTGTGTGAGCATCACTCTGCCATTGAGAGAACTGAGAATTGGAGAGGAAAACCAGAGAAACCATTTCGGGGAAAATTGGAGGGAAAATCGGGTTTTGATTTCTGGTGATTGTTGGACCAAACCAAGGCCTGGTTTAGTCTTCTGGGAGTGTTTGGAACTCAATCACATCGAAATCGAAGGCCATCAGCCACGAGTGAGCTGGGACGGTGACTGCAGTTTTCAGAGAAATCGCAGAGCTTGGGACGACAACCTTCAGGTACTTTCAGACACAATTGATTGTTCATTTTAGTTCGTTTTGATCCTATTATGCTTCCTGTGAAGTTAATTGGATAATGGGTTTAAAACCAGGGAGTTCTGGTGATCAACCCGTTTTGTTGATCACGGGTCGAATGGCTAGTTAAAGGACTTGTCGAGGCAAATTAGTGTCACAGAACTTAAATTGGAAGGATAATAAACATGTTAGGATCAAATTGGATTGAAATCGAGTAGGAATTGATGGGTAATCAACCGGGTCAAGCCGCGGGTGGCAGGCCCGTATTACAGACAAACGGGTGAAGGTGGTGACACTGTAGCTACAGTGTCAGGCGCGTGACTTTCACGCGCAGCCACTTTGGGCAGCGCGTGAGGGCGCGTTGAGCCTTATCTCCGATCACGATCAACATGACTTTTGTTCCTCTCATCATTCTGAACATGTTTGGTGAATTAACCATGTTGATCTGAGATAGTTTTGATGGGTCAGTTTAGGGCCAGTTGCCTCGGGAAACGTGTTGGACGGCTTCCCCGAGACGGTTTCTATTTCGGACTTTTTGGTTAAATGTTTAAGACTTGTAGTGACCCTTACATGTGATTTGGACTGACAGGAATTGTACGATAATCCCGGTACAAGCTCGTACGCGCAGGTTACCGCGGGATCGTACTGTGAGTGGGCCCGATTTCATTAAACCCTTGCATGCTTAAATGTTTTCTGATTTTCTTATATGTTCACATGCTGGAATCAAGATATGGTTTTGATGATATTGAAATTTCGGTTATGGCACGTTTCACGGTGTTTGGGCATGAGACCCGTTTGATAAAACGTAACGATCGGTTCGGATTTTTCCTATGTATACATATATGTTTTGCATGTGGATATCAATAAAATGTATTTAATACTGCACTGTATAGATCGATTCTTATGATATTGTCTCCTCCGGATGAGGTACCCCGGAGTGGTCACGAACGTCTAGAACGTCCAGCGTCTATGACGCTAAGCATCGGGGATGCTGTACCCGAACGGGGTTCGGGGATTGAACTCGGAATTGAGACCCGAGTGGCACGCGTAGCCTTGTGATTGTGACCTTATTAGACGTCAGGGACGTCAGACATCGGGGATGTCGGGATTGGAGTGTATAGTGCAGTGGCTAAAATTATGTTTATGGTTTTATTACATGCCTTATGGTTCGTATTATATGATTAATGATTTTAAATAATGCTGCATGCATGTTTGGAAAACGGGGGGGTAAATTATATGTTTTACTTACTAAACGATTTTATAAACTTGAGTTTCGGCCCACTCACCCTTATTGTTTTGGTAACCCCTCCAGGTCGTGCTAATGAGGTAGAGGAGGAACGTGAGGCTGAGACATAGATCCACTTCTGCGTACCTGAACCTCTGTTGGGTGGTGTACCCGCAGGTTTATGTTAGAGTCGTGCTCGCAACTTGTAGTTTAGATTTCATCCCTTGTCTGACATCTATTATTTCAGATTTGACGTAAAACTTTAATTTTGGTTTTTATGCATTTGAACGTTTAAGGCTAAAATTGGAACATTATTTTGGGTGTCAGACGGGAGCAGGGCACGTCCCCATGTGGTCCCAGAGAGGATCGGGGCGGGTCCTATCACCAGATCCAGCAAATCTAATCCAAACCGTTTGAAAACCATTTCTAAATCCATATCCAACCATTTGAAAACCTTTTTCCATTTCCGAATCTGAATCCGCAATCTCATCAGGATCTCGAATCCAAACCCAGTACTCATATCCATCTCCTTTCCAGATCCGAGTCCGCAACCATCATTCCGTAAGCCGGCATCCGGAATAACCATTCCGAACCCAAACCCGGAATCCACTTTCAAGTTCCAAATCGAACCCCGAATCGTCATCCGAAAATCCGATTCACAAACCCGAAATCACGTTTCTTAAAACCACTTCTGATCTGGGCTTTAAGCCCGAAAGCACTTTTCCAAAATCTATTTACTTCTTTGAAATCAAATCATATTTCAAATATCGAAACCATTTTATTAAAACCAGTTCAAATCACAGTATCATCAAAATCTCGTAAAACGTGAAGTACCGTTATTTCCTCGGAAAATGTGCAAAACCGTAAACCATCACAATCATAAAGCAAATCATAGAATCAAGTATAGAAAACATATTAAAACATATATGCATGCATCAAGAGTTAGAAATCAAAGTTCACTCATAGACCATTCCGACGTCGTCTCGATACGCGCGCACTTACGCCGTTCCCAGCCAGTTTGCTATACTCGGCTTCCCCGAACCTATCCAAATTCCATAACGTGGTTACTAACTACTTCACAAAAGTCCTACTCAAATCCCAAAACTTTCCCGAACTTCTAAACGTACTTTAAACGGGACCCTAGACCTTCACTCCCGCAAAACTAACCCGAAACAACGTCCGATAGGCCCGAAACTTAGTCCAATAGATTCGTTACAACGAGTAGACCAACAACCTAGTTGACCACTTCCCCGGACACCACCACCAGCCTCGATTGATCACTTACACGGCAGCACCACCACCCAAGTCCCTCTCTGTTTTCTGGTTTTCCCGAGAGCTCACGCCGTCTCCTCACACACTCAACTCACTCACTGTCTCTCTCTCGATCTCTAAACACTCCCTCAAGCACCAGGATACAACAACACACACAGCCCGCGCTCAATTCTTCTCAATCTCACCCTCTGTTTCTCTCTTGTTCGAGCACGGTTGCACACACACACACACACACACACACACACACACACACACCTGCACAACCCGTTTAATTGAACCGTGAAAAATCCTAGAACCCACTAGAGCTCTCCCACGTGTCACCATCCCCTCATCTCTCTCACAAAATATCCCAATCTCCCCTGTACACTTGTCCCAATCCGGTTGCACAATTCCCAATGTTCAAAAGACCAAACTGCCCCTCTTTTGAATCAAAATTTACGATTATGCCACTACCGTTTTAGACCCGTAACTTGCTCGTCTTATGTCCGATAAATACGTTCCGCCTGTCGTTGAAATCAGGACGACCAGAGCTACCTAACGGTCCTAGGTCCACGTGAAAAAATCCGATCGTACGAAAAGTCAACTTTTCCTCCTATTTTAACCAAATTACGGTAATGCCCTCAACCTTCCGAACATCATAACTTCCTCCTCGGATGTCGGAATCGGGCGTGCCACCTGTCTACGGATTCGTGACGTCCCGAACTACGTCACGGTCATCGGTCAATACCCAATTGACCACCCAAACTCAAAGTCAACTTTTTTGCCCAAACCAGGGGCAAAATCATCATTCTACACGTAAAGCCCTATTGTAACCAACTAATCACCGATTAAATCACTAATCCGCTACTAATCACTGTCTTAACCCTAATTCCAGAGACGGGTCCTTACAGTACAACGGTGAGTATGATGAGGATGAGGAGTTGCTGGGTTGGACCTTTCATGGTGGAAGAGGGGGAGAGAGTGATGACTACAGATGAAGATAAGAAGTAGCTGATGGGTTGGGCTTTCCTCAAATTTCTTTTAATGTTTCCCTTTTCATTTAAAATACAGCTTTTTCTACATTGAATTTGAAACTGATTTTACTGTGAATGTGATTGTGATTGTAATTGTGCTTGTTTGCAGAGTGGAGGGTTGGGATGTGAGCTATGAAGGAAAATGAACAATGAAACCTAGGTGTTCATCTTCCTTATTAATTTTTGTTTTTAGAATTTTTAATTTTAATAATTTTTGGTAAATAATTAACCAACCAATCAGGAACTAACACGTAAGCACCAAACTAACAGAGGGTAATAGGTGAAGCAACTGTGCTAGCAGTACATTGGAACTAAATCCGTTTCGGGGAGTAAAGTGATATTTAATGTCCGGTTAGGGGAGAAAAGTGAGCAATAAGCCTTTTTGTTTTATTTGTAGACGGGGCAAAATTTTCAATAGTATAAAGTAGGGGTGGGCACGAATCCGTTAAAATTGCTAACGGATCTGCTTTAAACTATTATTTATCCAACAGTTAAGTTTAACCTGATAAAAGTCAGACAGTTTAGATTTTAATTTTCATTTTGAAAATTCGTTAAATTCAAACTGGACCGTGAAAGAATATATTAATTTTTAAATCTATTATTAATATAAAATAAAAATTTTAAAAATAAAAAGATACCTAATATACTCAGATAAATATATGTATACTTAAATAAAAGTATAATAAAAGATTATTAAGTGATAATATTTGTTTGCTAAATCTTAATATAGTGGTAATGTTTACAATCCAATTCTTAACAAAATTAATATACAAAATTTTGAGTATTAATTATTATTATTTTTGTATCTTTACTTTAAAAAATATATCTTTGCTGTTTTTGTAATATACTTACTGTTATTTTAATATATTTGCTGTTTTTTTCATATCTTTACTGTTTTTTCAATATTCTTGCTGTTATTTTAATATACTTGATGTTTTTAATATACTTGTTGTTTTTTTAATATGAGCAATTAACTCATAGGTCTTTAGTAACATATATTTATTTAAAAACTTGCATATAGAAAAATTAAACCCATAGGTCCTTTAACTAGTCAAAAACCTATACAATTTAAAATAGACCATAGTTTTTATATAAATTATAACTAATGACATCCAATTATAAACTTGTCCAACAACAATCTAAAAAGTACTTACCAAAATCTATCATGATTTCAACATTACTTTTTATTTTTATTTTTTTATTATAAGATTATATTGAGAATTATGAAAAAATTACTCCTATTTATAATTTTATTTTTCACTTTCTCATTTTAAAAGTAATATGAGTATCTAATCTAATTTAAAGTAAGATAATTAAAAAAAATAATTCTTCAAAAATATTTTTTAATTTTTAAATTAAAAATTCTTTATCTTCCGATATGAAATAATTTGGTTAATTTCGTATAGTTTAGGGTTTAATTCTTAAATTTTGTGCTAAAATTCAAGAATTAAATCTTACGCTGTACCATTTTTCCACCACAATCTCCTTCCCCCCACCCCTTTCCAAAAAAAAAAATTCTATACTTTACCGTTGAACCTCATACAATACAGACTTTATTTTTTAATTTATAGAAAAAAAATCCAATTATAACTATATATAATATATATATATATAGTACACATATACAATATTTATTATATGTATAATATAATAAAGGGCCCAAGAGGATAAATAAATCAAACACTAAGGGGCACATGAAGCAAATAGAACAAAAAAAGACAATATTATTTTTAATTGTTTAAAAGAATTCTCAATAACTCACTCATCCTCTTTATTGAGATATAAAATGATAGATGTGGAATTTATTACTTACAAATTCTGTTTAGGGACTTTAAAATAAAAAAAGTTTAAGAGAAAGTCTTATTTTGTTTAATATACAAGCATTAAAGGTTTTAAATAAAAATAAAAGTTGTTAAGGGTGTAACAATGATTTACTCTTTTAATATCTTTATTGTTTTTTTAATATACTTGTTGTTTTTTTATATCAAAATGATTTCAAACCGTTTTGATCCAAACCGAATCGTTAGTGACGATTTCGATCGAAATGATTTTATTTCTAATTTTAAAAAATTCAAATCGTAACGAACCGTTGAACCGTTAAGATTTTAAAGGTTTGAGTTTGGATATTACCAATATCTGTATCGAACAGTACCATGTTCACTCCCAGTATAAAGTTGTTGAGAATTGGGATATAATGAGTTATTTTTTATGGTTATTACATAAACATTCTTTGAATTTTTTTGTCTTTTCACAAATTTCCCCTCAAGTTTTAATCCTTACACAAACATTCTCTTAGTTTCCAAAAATATTACACATAAACTCATTTGCTAAGTGACTATTAATTAAAACCTGACATTAACCTAAATTTTGACAAAACTGACATTCTACAATAATATTTCCAAAATTAGAATGATAATGTATCTAAACATTTATAAGGGTACTTTAGTATTACATAGTTTATATTACATTTAATTAAATATATTTCAAAATTTTCATTTAACCAATTTCCCTTTCAAGTTATATGCATTTTAAAAGTTGAATAAAAAGTATGTTGGGTGTTTACTAAAAAGACCTTTTTAGGCCGTGCATCATCAAGGTATTACATAGACGGGCCTTATCCATTGTTCCACAAACTGATCTAAATTTTATAGACATATAGAAGGATATTCTTTTGTGAAGACTGAAGGGAACCATTGACCTCACTCGACTCACGACCAAAACTTTGGTGATATCAAACTGGTAGTGTTAGGCCATCTCTAGTGATGCCCTTGATAGGACCCGCTCCAAATCCCTTGGGATTAGCGTGGGACGTACCTGCTCCCGTCTGACACAAAGTGTCAAACCAGGGATATTTTCGTCTTTTGCCCAACCGGGGCTATCAGAGTACGCCAGGATCCGAAGGAGGAATGCGATGTCTCGTCTCTGCTACAGCCGCATCCACGATCAACCTGAAGAGCATTCAAAAAAGAAAAGGGTATGAGTGGACAGCCTGGGATTTTTAACTATTTTTAAACGCGCACCGAAACCTTCGGACAGCCCGAACTATATCGAGACGATGTCCGATCGACTCGAAACCAATCCCAAAAAGTCAACCGTTGGTCCCTTTTCGCCAAAATTACCAAAACGCCCTTGAACTTCCGAACGTCACAACTTCTTGCTCAAATGTCGGAATTGAGGGTGTCACTTGTCTATGAACTTGTGATGTAAAGACCCGTCCCTGGAAGTAGGGTTAAGATGGTGATTAGTGAAGGATTGGTGAGCTTAATAGGTGATTAGCTGGGGATAATAGGTTCGTTAGGGTAGAATGACGATTTTGCCCTTGGTTTGGGCAAATAGTTGACTTTTAGTTCGGGCGGTCAAATGGTCTTTGACCGATGACCAGGACATAGATGAGGATGTCACGAATCCATAGACAGGTGGCACGCCCGATTCCGACATCTGGGGAGGAAGTTATGATGTTCGGAAGGTTGGGGGCATTTCCGTAATTTGGGTAAAATAGGGGGAAACGTTGACTTTTTGTACGATAGGGTTTTGACACGTTGACCTAGGATGGTTAGGTAGATCTTGTCGTCCTGAGTTCAACGACAAGCGACACGTATTCTGCCAGGACCCACCCCGGTTTCACCCCGAAAACCGAGGTAAATCCTGCTCCCGTCTGAGCCCCCGACACAAAACCAAAGTAAACTTACTTGAAGCCACCAAAGTACTCAGTCAGACGCAGGAGAAACTATACAAAACATTCCGAAGTGAAAGGTTTACAGAGCATAGTACTAACTACAAAAGAAAGAAAATCAGTAACTAGATACACGAACACGGAAAATTTAAAACACTTCGGGGTCGCTCTCGTAACTTCTATGCCTCCGACGCTGCCTCGAAGCCGAAACCCCGCTCTAGCTCCACGACCTGGAGGGCAATTAAAACCAGAAAGTGTGACTAGACCATAAGGAATAAAATTTTCAAAACCATTTTATACGAAAATAGGGTTTGGCCCTCCGTTTTGAAATCACATGCATAACCTAGTTACCAAAAGCAGTTATAGATCACATAAAGGTCATCATAAAAACAGTTCTAAAAATCTTGTCATAAGCATCATAAAACCGTATCACAAAACATAATACCAAGCCATCATTATCCGATCAAACCTGCTGGACCTATCCGAGTCTTTAAACTCAATCCAGACCTCAATAATATCCGAGTCTTTAAACTCCCGAGTCTTTAAACTCAACAGGCCTACGGGGAAAATATCAATATATCCGAGTCTTTAAACTCAATCCGGGTCTTTAAACCCAATCCGGGCCCGTCCCCCATCAATCACAATATCCGGGTCTTTAAACCCAATAACCAGATCCAGCAAATCCAATCAAAACCATTTGAAAACCATTTCGAAATCCATATCCAAACCCGAATCCGAAATCACCGGTCTGAAGCCCTTCCTGCATCCCGAACCGTCATTCCGAACCCAAATCCGGAACTTCACTTTTCAACTTTAAAACCAAATCTTGATTCTCAAAATCCGATTTTAAAACCGAAAACCTTGATCATCGAAATCATGTTCCAAAATCCCTTTATAAACATTTAAACCCAATTATCATTTAAAAGCCCAACACCATAGCCTCATATTCCGAAATCACCATTTTCTCGTAAATCGTGCTGAAACCGAACTTACTCAAAAAAAGTGTAATTATATAAAACAAACAAAACATATTCGATAAACATAGAATCATGCTTAAAACCATAAAAAAATTAATTAAAAGCAGTTATGCATGCTCAGTTATAGAGAAGGGGTCCACTCACTGATACCGAGCCCTCAATCGCGTCCTGACTTCCTCGGGAAGTCCCGATCCTGTCAACAATCACCCAAGAACGTTACTAACACATCTACGAAGGTCCACCTAATTCTCCCTAAAAATCCCCGGGTCCTAAACGTAATGAACCGAAACCCTAAACCTTCAACCTCACGGAACTGCATCGAATCGACGTCCAGTCAACCCGAAACCAATTCCAATGGACTCGTCTCAACACCTAGACCAAAAATAAAGTTGACCGTTTTCTTAACCGCCGCCGCACGCGCCCCCACGCGCCGCCCAAAGTGGCTACGCGTGGCCCTCACGCGCCAGCTACAGTGTCACCAGCAACCTCTGGTCGACCCGGTTCGAACCAGTCTCTGTAACTCGAACCGGCGTGACCGGTTCACCGTCGTCCGTCCACCAAATCAACTCTTTTCTTCACCATCTTCTTCGTCCCGTCCTAAGCTACCCATTCCCCTACTCCAAACACCTCGACTCAGCCTACAACCCGTCGACTCAAGCTCGAACAAAACCCGAACACTTCCCCTGTCACACGATCCAGCCAACCAGGTCACCTCCCGTCACGGTGGCTACCTTAGACCCTTCTTAGAACCTCACTGATACTCACCCAACTCACCACGTCCCTCGACTCAACCCCAGACTTCACGACTTTCGATTTGAAAATCGACGGCAAAACAGAGCATCGAAAGGAAAACCAGAAATTACTTGGGCTCCGGTCACCGTCGTGAGTTCAGCCGTGAGGACACGACTCCTCCAGTCCACCTCCAGCCTCTGGACACCTCCACCGGCCTCGATTGATCGAACACGGCAGCACCACCACCCAAAACTCCTCTTTGCTCTCTGTTTCCCCCTGGTTTCCCGTGGCTCACAACCGCACACACACACACGACCACTGCACATCCAAACCTCCTCAACTCACTCACTAACTCTCATTCAATCTCTGGTCACTCTCACACACTCACACCCTCACCGTGCTTGATCGATTCACCCTAAATCCCAGTCTCTGTTTTCTCTCTGAGTCGAAGAACACACATACGGGTACACGATCACAACACCCCAAATTATTGGACCCGTGCACCCTAGAAACCTCTAGCCCTCTTACACATGTCACCATCCTACAACTCCTCTCCCAAGTGGCTCAATCTCAGCCCTCCATTTGTCCCTCTCCGTTGCACAAATCCCAATGTGCAAAAAGACCAAAATACCCTTCTTTTAAACCAAAATTACGATTTTACACTTACCGTTTTAGACCCGTAACTCACACATCCTAACTCTGATGAACACGTGCCGCATGTCGTTGAATTCAGTACGACGAGATCTACCTAACGATCCTAGGTCAACGTGTCGAAACCCGATCGTCCAACAAGTCAACTTTTCCCCTTGTTTAGCCAAATTACGATAATGCCCTTAACCTTCCGAATATCATAACTTCCTCCTCGGATGTCGAAATTAGGCGTACCACCTATCTACGGATTCGTGACGTCCTAAACTACGTCCTGGTCATCAGTCAAAGCCCACTTGGCCTCCCGAACTAAAAGTCAACTATTTGCCCAAACTAGGGGTAAAATCGTCGTTCTACCTTAACGACTCTAGTGTCACCAACTAACCACCGATTACGCTCACTAATCCTTCCTTAATTAATGTCTTAGCCCTAATTTCTGGGACGGATCGTTACATATTCATCGGAGTTAGGATGTGTGAGTTACGGGTCTAAAACGGTAGGGGTAAAATCGTGATTTTGGCTTAAAGGAAGGGTATTTTGGTCTTTTGCACATTTGGGTTGGTGCAACAGAGAGGGACAAATGGAGGGCTGAGATTGAGCCACTTGGGAGAGGAGTTGTAGGTTGGTGATACGTGGGGCTTGACTAGAGGATTCTAGGCGTGTGCACGGTCCCAATTATTTGGGTTGTGTTCGTGGGTGTTCGAAGAACAGAAAACAGAGGGGGAGATTGAGAGAAAATTGAGAGGTGATCGTGAGTGTTGGTGTGTTCTGGTGAGTGAGGAGTGACTCAGAGATTGAGAGGGAGACAGTGAGGAGGTTTGGAGGTCCAGTGGTCGTGTGTGTGAGTGGTTGTGAGCCACGGGAAACCAGGCGGAAGTAGAGAGCAGAGAGGAGTTTTGGGTGGTGGTGCTGCCGTGTTCGATCAATCGAGGCCGGTGGAGGTGCTCAAAGGCTGGAGGTGGACTGGAGGAGTCGTGTCCTCACGGCTGAGTTCACGACGGTGACCAAAGCCCAGGTAATTTCTGGTTTTCCTTTTGATGGTCTGTTTTGCCGTGATTTTCAAATGGAAAGTTGTGAAGTCTGGGGTTGAGTCGACGGTTTTGGTTAGTTGGGTAAGACTCAGTGAGGTTCTAGGAAGGGTTTAAGGTAGCCACCGTGACGGGAGGTGACCGGGTTGTCTGGATCGTGAAACAAGGGACTGGTTCGAGTTTGGTTCGAGCTTGAGTCGACGAGTTGTAGGCTGAGTCGAGGTGTTAGAGTGAGGGGGATGAGTTCCTTAGGATGGGACGAAGCAGATGGTGAAGAAAGGAGTTGATTTGGTGGACGGACGGCGGAGAACCGGGAACACCGATTCAGTACAGTCGAACCGGGTCGACCAGAGGTTGCTGGTGATACTGTAGCTGGCGCGTGAGGCCACACGCAACCACTTTGGGCGGCGCGTGGGGGCGCGTGCGGTGGCAGTTGGGAAAATGGTCAACATGGTTTTTGGTCTAGGTGTTGTGACGAGTCTAATGGAACTGGTTTCGGGTTGTTTGGACGTCGTTTGAAGTTAGTTCCGTGAGGGTGAAGGTTTAGGGTTTAGGTTTGTTACGTTTAGGATCCGGGGATTTTTGGGGAAAATTAGGTGGACCTTCGTAGATGTGTTAGTAACGTTTTTGGGTGATGGTTGACAGGATTGGGACTTCCCGAGGAAGCTGAGGAACGTATGGGACGTTCGGGACGCGATTGAGGGCTCGGTACTGTGAGTGGACCCTTTCTCTAAACTCGAGCATGCGTAACTGTTTTTCTATAATTGTTTTATGGTTTTATATGTGATTTCATGATTGTTGAATATGTTATATTGGTTTTACTTACTTGCACATTTTTCGAGGAAGTACGGGTTTGGCACGTTTTACGAGAAATGTCGATTTCTGAGTATAATGCCATGGTTTTGGGATTTTCAAATGAGAACTGGTTTTGAAAGCTTATAAAGGGATTTTGGAACGTGATTTGATGATTAAGGTTTTCGGTTTTAGAATCAAATTTTGGAAAGCGGAATCTGGTTTTAAAGTTGGGAAGTGGATTTCCGGATTTGGGTTCGGAATGCCGGTTCGGGATGCCGGAAGGGCATCGAACCAGTGATTTCGGATTTGGGTTTGGATATGGATTTCGAAATGGTTTTCAATTGGTTTTGATTGGATTTGCTGGATCTGGATATTGGGTTTAAAGACCCGGATTATATTTGACGGGGGACGGGCCCGGATTGGGTTTAAAGACCCAGATTGAGTTTAAAGACTCGGGAGTTTAAAGACTCGGATATATTGATATTTCCCCCATAGGCCTGTTGAGTTTAAAGACTCGGGAGTTTAAAGACTCGGATATTATTGAGGCCTGGATTGAGTTTAAAGACTCGGGAGTTTCAAGACTTGGATAGATCCAGCAGGTTTGATCGGATTATAACGGCTTGGTATTTATGTTTTACGCTACGATTTTATGATGCTTATGATATGATTTCCATAACTGTTTTTACAATGATTCTATAACTGTTTTAAGGGTGATGATTACGTGATTTAGAACTGTTTTCATCTAATGGGTTATGCATGTGTGTTTTCAAAACGGAGGGCTAAAACCCTAGTTTTATTATGAAATGGTTTTCGGAAATTCTTTTATTACTTATGGTCCACTCACACCTTCTGTTTTAAATTGCCCTCCAGGTCGTGGAGCTAGAGCGGGGTTTCGGCGTCGAGACAGCGTCTGAGGCATAGAAGTCACGAGAGCGATCCCGGAGTGTTTTAAATTTTCCGTGTGTGTGTATCTAGTTTACCGGTTTCCTTTCCTTTGTATTTGGTACTATGCTCTGTAAACTTTAACTTCGGGATGTTTTATATAGTTTCTCCTGCGTCTGACTATGTACTTTGGTGGTTTAGAGTGAGTTTACTTTTGTGCGTATCAGGGTGTCAGACGGGAGCAGGGTTCACCTCGATTTTCGGGGTGAAACCGGGGTGGGTCCTGACACGTGACGTCCCGAACTACGTCACGGTCATCGGTCAAAGTCCATTTGACCGTCTGAACGAAAAGTCAACGTTTTATCCATTCCAAGGGTAAAATCGTCATTTTGCACTAATCGTCCGATAATCCTCGTCTAATTCCCGATTAGCCAAGCTAATCCGTCATTAATCCTTAATTAATCTCGTTAATTCGGGACGGGTCGTTACAGCCCTCCTAAAGGACTAAAGAGCAAAATTTAGGAATTTTGGATAAAAAAATTATCTACAACAAGCATTCTAAATGTGTCCTGAAGGGCTAATTGTTAAACTCTGGGTTAAAGGGCCAACTATATTTCGTTGGCCCTTTAGGCCATCTCCAGCAACACCCTCCTAAAGGATCACCTAAATAAAAAATTTAGCCATTCAAAATTTATTTTTTAAATGAATAGTATAGGGCTATATTTTACCGTTTCCAACAATTGAGAGCTGTGTTGCTTTTAATTTAAAATATTTTTAATTTTTTAAAAATATATATATATTGAGTGTAATGAATTAATAAATGTACTAAATTCACATCTTAACTATTTTTCGGATATGTGACAAAATAAATAAGTTATTTTTCATGAGTCTTATGTTTGTATTTTTTTTATGAGTCTTATGTTTGTATATTTTTTAAGTCTTATCTTTGTATTTGTTTTGACATTTAATATATTGTAATAAATGAATTTTAAGTTTTTCAAAATTTGAATTGTAATATTTAAATTGACTAATTATTTAAACTTACTTGAAAAATATTTTTATTATTAATCTAAAAGGAAACAACTTGAAGATAGAAATTTAAAAACAACAAGCCATGCATATGAAATTTAAATAGAATAACTTAAACATAAAGAGAAAAATTTAGAAATTTTGGGTAAAAAATCATCTTCAACAAGTGTCCTAAATGTGTCATAAAGGGCTAAATGTTGATCTATGGGCTAAAGTGACAAGACTCGACCCTAAAAACACCTCGATAGTCATACCCTGGGCCTTACTCCCGTCTGACAAGTAACTCAAACCAACGAAATTCCCCCTAATACTCGTTAGACTAGGGATACATGTACTCTCCGTTAGTTCATGCCTCCATCTCTTGAGCAACCTTAACTTCCGTGCAACAACCCTAGAGGATTGTAAAACCAAGAAATATTTGAGTTGACGAAAATAAATAATTTAAAAACATCGTTGAAAAATATAAGCAATTTACCCTGTATTTTATAAAACTATGCATGCATACGAAAACGATCAAACTCCGAAAAAAAAAAACACATCTCAAGACCTCGAAATATGTGAAAAGAATCCACAAGTCAAAAGCAGTATTAAACTATCAAAGCATTAGTAAATCAGTACAACAATCTGTCACAAAATCACCACAGAACAGGAATCACACACAGCCAACCCATCCTCGATGCCCAAATCTCAAATAATCATATCATCTCTACATTATCGGTAGGTAATACCACTAGGGAAAACAGAGTCCACCTCTGAACGTCCGAGTGTGGACCGACCCAAGAAAACAGAGGCCAGCTCTGGACGTCTGGGTTTTAGCCCAAAAAGCCGTCTTAGGAAAGTAGAGCCCTATTCTGAACGTTTGAGACTAATCAACCGTTTAGGAAAATAAAGCCTAACTCTAGAAATCTGAGCATCAATCATACCACATCTCGAGGAGAGTTGTCCATATCACACAACAATCCACATATATCTAGAAATTACATCACAGATATCGAGAAAACACATATTTATAACTCATATCAATTTCATAACCCAAAGCCATATCTCGAAATTCGGGCCAAAGCCCATATCACCAAAATCACATAAAGAAGCATTTAAATCATGTAAGTATGCATGCATGATAGTTTAGGGAAAAGAAATTCCGCCCACACTCGGTTAGCGCAGTCCAATACTGACTCGCACGTTTTTCTGTAATTTCTGAAACCTTAGAACTTGTCATAAACCACTTCTAAGGGTTACTAATCATCCCAAGTAACTCATATTTTAATCCCTCAATTTTTTTTTGGAATTTTTAAACGAATTTAAAACAACCCCTAAACCTTCGGATAATAAAAAATGCCCCAAGATGACGTCTGATTGTCCTGAAAATTATATGGTTGGATTCGTAATATCGATTACATCAAAAACCATGTTGACTATACTTAGAGATGGACCATTACGCGCCCCCCATGCTTTCAAGACCTTCACTACGCGTGGGAGTCACGCGTGTTACTATTCATCATCTTTAACCTCTTTCTGACCTATTTTCTGCAAACCAGGTCGCCCGACCCGTCTACCATGACCAAGTTTAAACTCACATTTTTCTTCATCATTTTTTGTGTTCCAAATGTCCAAATTCATCTAATGACTTCTAGAAAAAAAAAATCTATGAGCCCAAACTTAAGAAAAACTCATCTGAAAAAGTTGTTTGTTTCCTTACTCTTTGGCCATAGTTTCCAGCTCCATTTCCAGCCACTCTTCATGCCTAACCTTCTTCGTTTACGTTCCAACTTGATCTTAAGGAATTAGCCAACGTCCTAGCACCTTCAGTTTGGCGCCAGAAGGCTTCAACGTAACCTCATGATCTACGACCAAAACCTTGGCGTACGGGTTTAGGATCAGGTTCACCCAAGCTATCACCCTTCACATCCTCTCTTCCTTTTTTTTTTCTTTCTCTCCTTTACTATCTTTCCCCTGGTTTCCCTTCCCCCAGTTCTTCCTCACGGTTGGTTTCCATGGTTTCTTCCTATTCGGCCACCACCCATCGACTTTCCATTGAATCAACCACTTATCTATATATAAAAGTGGTAAGTCATTGAAGAGAGGGGAGGAAAAATACCAGATGTCTCTAGACCAACACACATGATTTACATGTCACAATTATGAATCTATCAAATTACCCGTTTATGTCAAATTTACCAGAATGCCCCTAATTGATTTTGACCCATAACTAATCTATTTAACCTCTATTTTTGGCATACTGCCTATCTATAGACTTAGAATTCCGAGACCTACACAATGGTACTTGCGAATCATCTAAAAAATATCCAGGCGAAAATTCAATATTTGACTAGCTAGGAGAAAAACCGTCATTTTTCATTTTCTTAAATTTCTTGGTCGTTACACCCTTAATGAAATTTCGTCTTGAAATTTTAAACTACTAATTGAGGTAGAAACAAGAATTACTTTATATACATCGTTTAACTTTACCACCCTAACTAACTATACCAACAAGTTTCCTAGCATGGAATAGCTTCTAAGAAACATATCTAGTCTTATCTCCATACTCAAATTGGACAACTGAGTTTCTTATAAGTTAATCAATAATCGAATCTAGAATCTTGTATACTCTAACTAAATCACACAAGCAATCTCCAAATTTTCATGATAGTACCAAACATAACTCATGTGCTTTATCACATATTTAATTGCCACAAACTAGTTATTGCAATCCCCAGAATAATCAAACAATATTAGTAATCAAACCAATATAAAGAAACATAGAATCATGATCAAAATCATACTGCAGCAACCTTTTCTCAAGGTTCGAAAATCAACCAACATAATTAAGCTGACCTCCGGAACTGCACGAGTTAACATCCAAGTCATACCTATGTGTTTATCACATTAGCAATGAATATCATCTACTAATGCACATAAGCCTCATACCCACGCGTCTGAACTCAAATTTCCATCACAATGTATCACAATTCTATGAATAGACTGCCCAAAAATCAAACTCAACACCATTTAGCCATGTTCAAAAACTGCATTCAGTCCCTTCTGGACATGTCTAAAATCTCATTACCTCTTTCAAAATTGGCCTTTTCTAGCCTGACAAAACTAATCATTTACTCGAGCATGAGTTACAATGAATGACAATACTATACATGAACTTACACCCTGAACTTATCCGTCAAGATCTCAATACGTTAGACATCTTGTGTCAGATCATATAACCATAAACGATAGCACCACACTAATTGTTCATTTTCTTAACCAAATGGGGTCCATATTTCCCAGAACTCATACACATCAGGTTAAAACAATATTATGTAGACATAGATTTCAAAACTGCCAAAATCGAAATTATCAGTTCACCCAACTATTCTGTGGTACTCGAATACTAATCTTAGTAACCAACCTGGATAAATCACCTAGGGAACGGTACTAAATACTATTCAAGTGACATCCAAACACTTATCACATCGGTAAAAATATAGCTTATACGGTAAATCACACAAGTCACATAATCAAACAAAAATCATAACTCACCTTCTAACCCAAGAAATTACCAAACCGAAGTTAAGTTCAACTATCGTATCCATAAAGTATTCTGATGTATTCATCTCCAATTCACACAAAATTTTAACTTAACACCAAATTAAACATAACCAAACTTGAGCCTACAACCATACTTGAGTTCCCTCCTAACTCCTATTCATTACTTAAGATTGTACTCAATATTTTCACTTTCCAACTTCCTTATGAACTATAGTTCTCAATTTTGGCTTCTTTCCAGTCGTTGTCCCATTTCCTACTCCATAATACTACTAACTTCCCAAACATAAGATATTGTTGTCAATATTCATTCTTTAGTTGACACAAAGCTTTCAAAAGGTTCTAATGTACATGTTTCCTCGATTCCAAACTCATAAAAAACACCCCGAAGTAAGCACATACAGTTTTTCCAATTTCTCCTAACTATTTATCCTTCCTTTCTAGTAAATGCTTTTCTCTCATTTCCTTATTCCATTATCTTAATTCATTTCCAAGCTTTAAACCGGTATTCATAAAACCAATTCACGCATAACAATAAAAAGTTACAAAAAACCAGCATATCAAGTCATTAGATAAAGATGTCGTTATCCACATCTTATCCTACCGATCTAAAACCTGCACAAGTTGTTCCTCAAATCTCTAGTCTTTCCGATAATCAATAAGCTGCCATTTCAACACAGGTGATTCATCACAAGAATACTTCATAGGTTTCTATAACACCACATGTCTCCATAATAGTTCTGAGGGTAATACCAATTGAAACCATTTCCCTATCCTTCCAGTAATCTCGTATCATTCAGACTAGCAGGGACTCAGCCTAATACCCTCGTTGCATTTTCCAAGAATTGGACAATCTTGTCAAACTGTTAAGATAATTCTTGCATTTTAGCTAAACACATTCAGTTATGTGCTCTCAAGTATCTTTAACTTATCAATCCAAACCTTCTCACAATTTTCTCCATTAAGTGAATCCCACATCGACTTAGGGATTGGAAACAACTCCTATGTTCAAATGGCTTCCACTGCTTGGTCACTTGTCTACTAGCATATCACGATGTTTCTCCAACAAAATATCATGTACGATGCAACATAGAATTCATAGATGTTCTATTCACGGTATTAACTACCATATAAACTTTCTTTAGCTATTACTCGATAGTTCTTAACCAGTTTTACCCAGATTTGTTGTTTCTAATTTAGGGCCTTTTAGGTTCTCAGGTTTTCTAGGTGAAGAAATACTCTAATCCCTTATAGTCTGTAAAGTCTTGTATTTTCATCTAAAGAATCATACTTTCAAACCCTTAACGACGATTACCAGTTCTAAATCATATGTGGGATAGTTAACTCAAAATGTTTTAATGGTCACATACATACAAACTTATTATCTCAAAACCCTCATAATTTTACTAACATGTAGACATACAACAGAAAACAAACAAATAGATAATCAAGTTTCGAATCACAAGTCATTAACTGACAGGACCCGCCCCGATCCTCCTGGGACCACACGGGGACGTGCCCTGCTCCCATCTGACACCCAATTATAACATGCCAATCTTACCCTTAATAAATTCAAATGCATAATATTCATAATAAAGTCATACATAAAATCCGAATACAAATAGTGTCATACAAGGGATAGTTTCCAAATACTGGTTATTGAGTACGACTCTAAGATACTCTACGTGCCAACCTACCCAGAAGTGGGGTTCAGGTGCACAACGTAAACCTATGCCTCTGCCTCGGGATCCTCGTCTTCCTCAGTAGCACGCCCTGGAGGGGTCAGTAAAATAATAAGGGTGAGTGGGCCGAAACTCAAAGTTTTATAAAACAGTTCATCATATCGAAAACATATAGTTTTACCCCTCTGTTTTCCAAACATGCATGCATCAGAATCGAAAACCATAATAGCATATCATATAAGCATAACAGAATAATGTAATCATAATTATAACATTAGCCACTGCACTATACATCCCAACCCTGACATCCCAGATGTCTGACGTCCCAGACGTTTAATAAGGTCACAGTCCCAAGGCTACGCATGCCACCCGGGGTCTCAATCCCGAGTCCAAATCCCGAACCCAGTCCAGGGATGGCATCCCAGACGTCCAATCATAGCAATCCTGCTCCTGAGTCACCCTACGGTCCGGTCCCTCCGTCGAATGACCCCTCGCAGGCATTGCGCCGTGACCACTCCGAGGTACCCACGTCCGGAGGAGACAGTATCACTAGGGTAGATCTATACAGTGCAGTACTAAAGGTAATCATCAAAATCCATATACACATATATGACTCAAAATAGTGCATAAACTAACCAGACGTGTCTCATGCCCAAAACCTCGTAATACGTGCAAGAATCATAATTCATGGCATTTCAAATATCAACTTGATCATATAATATAATACTCAAAAAATTTATGCATACAAGTGTTATACGAAATCAAAGGCCCACTCACAGTACAATCCCGCTGCAAATCCGAGTGTATACCCTGCCCTGGTGCTATTGTACGATTCCTGTCATGTCCAAAGTACACGTAAAGGTCACTACAAGTCACTACTATTCAACCATGAAACCATAGACTCAAATCGACCCGGGAAAGCCGTCTGAACACGCTTCTTGAGGCTTCAAACCCTAATTTAACCTACTTAACGATCTCCGATTCACACGAAACCACCGCAATTGGATTCATATAGTCGAAACCTTGAAAATGGTACTGGTCTCACTAAAATTATTGTTCACACATGCCCCCACGCGCCTGGTCAAAGGTTGGTCAACGCTGCTATATTGCATGCTGACGTGAGCCTTGACAGTGTCATAGGACACGTGTCACCCATTGGTTGGTCATTGGTCTGACAGTTTCTTACATGATGATGTCATCATGATGTCACTACTGACGTCAGCATGATGATGTCATGTCAGGACCCGTCCTCAATCCCCCCGGGATTAACGAGGAACACTCCTGATCCCATCTGACACGGAGTGTCAGACCAGGGAAAATTAAAACCTTTAGCCCAAAGGCTTCCAGAGTACGCGAGGATCCGGAGGAGGAATGTGATATCTCAGTCTCTACTATAGTCCGCATTGTATCCAACCTGAAGGGTATTGAAAGCAGAAAGACTGTGAGTGGACAAAAAGTAATAAGTTCGTAAATACATTTTATAAAGACCTTTATACCCTTCACTGAAAAGCATGCACGCATAGTAAAACTATTTATCCAATCACATATGTTTAAACAACCATAACTATAAGGACTCCTGCCCAAACCATTTACAGAAAACCACAACATAGTAAACATATGCGGGATCTCAGAACAAATCCATTTATCATCATAAAACACAATTTCCCAAACCAATTGAAATCATGTTTATCCATTATATTTCATATCACCGAACCTGTCACGGTATTTAGAGCTACGTGCGTGCTAACTGGGGTCTCAAACCCAAGTCTCCAGGGTCCACCCAGGTCAAAGTTTGTAGATCAATGACCCTCCCTGGAGGTTACGAACCATGCCCTTCTTGAGAGTAAGGAACCCAACTGGGGGGCGACTCGACTCAGTCAGTGCTCCGTGACTACTGCGGGGTCCACCCAGGCTAACGACCCTCCCCGGAGGAGACAATCATATATAAAGGATGGCATATGAAAAACCTTTTGAAATCATTCTTTAAACCTTTCAAGGATTCATGCCCGGCCCTCATAAGCCGTCATGAACCATAAAATCCTTTCAAGAGTTCATGCCGGTTCCCATAAACCGTCATGAACCATAAATCCATTTCAAGGGTTCATGCTGGTTCCCATAAACTGTCATGAACCATAAAAACCATTTGTGGGTCCTTGACCCGAAATCACAATCGTAACACATAATTGGGCCCTAGGCCCGAATCCACATACAAACTGGACCTCAAGTCCGAGAGTTCGTAAATCAAATGGGTCTCAAGCCCGATTTCCAAACAAGTGGGTCTCGAACCTAAGTTTACTTTATCAAATCTAAAACCATTTCATTAAACTATTTCCAAAACCATATGTACGGAAAATCAGAGTAAAATTGGAAAACCTCGATTTACGTGCAAGCACGTAAATCACCTCGAAATGCGTGAAATCATATAATTCACAATCATCCAAATCAACATCATAGAATCATATTCATAATCCATATAAAACTTTTATGCATGCATCACAGTTTATAAATCAAGGTCCACTCACAGACCGTCCTATGCTGCCCCCTCGGTTTGCATGCCGTAAGCCTCACCGGGTAAATCGTCGTCACCGAGAGTCCCAAACCTGTCCAAATCAATATAGAGGGTTACTAACTACCTTATTAACCTGTCATTGAAGCCCCGTAATTTTCCCGAATTTTTAAGTATTTTAAATGTCGAACCTAAACCTTATGATGCCCCGAACATTATCGAGATGGTGTCCGATCGACACGAAATCAGTCCCAAAATGTTCGTTACATAGAATTGAAGATTTCACGTGTTGATGAAATTCCCAAAATGTCACTCAAACGTCCCCACGCGCCTAAGGAACCCCCTGCGCGTGAGCCCACGCGCTGGGTACTATAGCATCATCTTCAACCTCCAGCCAGCGGTTCAGACCGGTTCGGTCCAACCCAACCGGCGGTCCCGGTTCAACCATATTCTTCCCTTATTTTCAGTCATTTTTCTTCCTTTTTAATTCCTATTTGTTCCTAACAACAAACCCAAACGATCCAGCCCTTAAAACCATAAAGAACAGGTCAAAATTGTACCTTAAAGATCCATGGTTAAACCGCCACCTGCAACCAATCACCACCGTCATCTCCGGCCACCTCCAGCCTTGGTTTTGGTCCCATTCAACTCGTCTAGGTCCCTAGGTCACAGCCCCGTCCATCAAATGGGTCAACACACTCTAAAACTAAACCTTGGATTTTGAAACATAGGCTTACCTCGCGGGTTCCCTCCACCGTGTCCACCACCGTCTCACCGTCGTCCTTAGTCTCTCATTTCACTCCCACGGTCATACACTAGCACCCAGAATGATTATGGTGGTGAGGTGTGGTGAGTCGTGTGTTTGGTTATTGAAAGAAAAGAAAAAGAAGCATGGTTATGGTGTCGCGGGTGAGAAGAGAGATGTTTGAGTTAGATGATGATCAATGAGGGAGAGGAATGGACGGTGAGATGAAGAGATTAGATGAGAGATGGAGGGCTGAGATGAAAGGATGAGTGAATTAATTATATAATAATAATTATAATAATATTTAATTATGTAGATCCACAAATTAGGGGTTTGGGCCAATGGGATGAGTGACACTTGTCACTCATCCATGGGTCCCACCAAAAGTATCTGACCAATCAGATTATGCCATTTAAACATTGCCTCGATATATGTGCATAGTGAAATCGAACTTCCGTGACCCATAACTCTGTCGTTCGAAGTCCGATTTCAGGGTGCCACCTATCTACGGATTCATATCGTCCTGATCTACGTAACGGTCCTTGGCCCTCGACCATCGGACCTCCCGATCCAAAAGTCAACCATTTGCCCTTTTTAACCAAAATTACCAAATTACCCATGGACTTTCAAACGTCATCACTTCTTCCTCGAATGTCGGAATTGAACGTGCCACCTGTCTATGAACTCGTGACATCCTGAACTACGTCACAGTCATCGGCCAAAGTCCATTTGACCGCTTGAACGAAAAGTCAACGTTTTGCCCACGCCTAAGGGCAAAACGGTCATTTTGCATCGTTCGTCCGATTTCGCCCACTAATCACCAATTAACCTCACTAATCTAATCTCGAAATTCGGGACGGTTCGTTACAACCTTCCCTCCTTAATTAATTTCATCCTCGAAATTCCAACTGAGCTAATTCCAACCGTTCTTTCCTCCTTAATTAGTTTTGTTCTCGAAATTCCAACTATCTTGATTCTACTACCATCTCGTGCAAATAATTTGGTCTCAAGACATGTGTACACTCGTACACCAACTAACCAGACAATATTTATTCGTACCCAGACGTATCGCTAATACTCACGTCGCATCGACTACACTCGACCACGTCGAATGATAATAATCGCACGTTCCGAATTGACACCGCTTGTCGGTATCAGAGCAGCCTGAGTATTCTATGAGCTAACCACTTGTCAGATTTACTATTTCGTTGACACAAACAACTCAAAGGTTTCCTTGCTCAATCACCAATCTATCCTGATATCTACTCCCACTGGGAGTCACCAAACCTCACTAATCGATCCTCGTTGACACATCTGACAAACTGTCACCACTTGACAGTCATCACTCGCAAACTGACACTATACTTCCTTGTGGTTATACTAACCCCCAACTCACTCAATCTGAGTGTACAATCACTAACATCTTACTCAACTTGAGTATACGTATACAAACAAACATTCGATAAGCGTGTAACTAGACCCACCAGAAATACTATGACCCAATGCACAGTATCCAATTTCCAGTTCACGTCCTCGACTAATCCAATGGTATCGAAACTAAGCCGACTATCGATACGCTCAACAACGTACCCATGGTATAACCTATATACTGTCAACAGGCACGACAAGCCTGCCCCGTATCGTACCTCGAACAACGTACAAGGTACGTACATCTATTCATCAACCCGCCTACAACCACCTAGGTCGTAGCCAAACACGTTTCAATTAGGGAGTCAATCTGCCCAATCCAGTATTTGACAGATCAAAACTCCAACCCATTATCCATTTCCAAATCCGAATCCGAAATCATCATTATGTAAGCTAGCATTTGGAATAACCATTCCGAACCCAAATCCCGAAATCCACTTTCAAGTTCCAAAATCGAATCCTGGATCGTCATCCTGAAATCCGATTCCAAAACCCGAAATCTCGTTCTCGTCTATCGAGACACACCAATTCCAAACCTATCGGTTACCTGCTCAATCGATTACACATTACATTTGATTGACTTCATAGAGAAGTCAATCCCATCATCCACATATCTCTAAGGCTAACCAAATCCGACCTCGTCGGACACTTACTCGCCCGAGTAATATACCATACGAGATTTACTTCGAAAAGATGTTCAGTCCCATCACCTACATATCCAAAAAGCCAAGACACATCGTCAACACCTCGATTTACGTAACTACCGTTTCATACCTAATTGACTTCGAAAGGAAGTCATCCCAACATTCCTAGATTCAAATATCCAAGTAAGAGTAATAAACTCTCCACCTATCTGGATTATCAAGATCACAATCCAGATCCATCATTACGTCACCCGACCATAAACGTCACGATCCTCAATCGTCACGACGTCCAAAGTCCTCAACGTCAAAATCCCGATCCATATCGTGATCCTAGATCGTCACAATACCCTATATCCTCAACACCACGATCCTGATCCACCTAGGATTCACACAGTTAACTACCAGATTCCAAACCATAGGGTCTTACACTCTCAATGAATCTGCATACTGACACATCGTTCGTCAACCAATTCCCACATCTAAACAGATCAGTCAACGAGGAGACACGCCGAGATTGTGGGTTCTCTCCAATTACCTCGTATCGATCCTTGGCATTCCACCTAGGAAAACCAAAGATGATCCAAGACGATGACATCAAACCTCGTCCTAAGTGAATACAACCAAAACTCATTGCATTCACCACATCACGTAATCCAACATCGTCTGCCACCAAGCAGAAAATGAGAAATCTCAGTCACCTAACTTCGATATACTCAACTCCTCCTGATGACCGAAGACAAATCACGGGTCCACCAACCAATACACGATCAGCATACTGGTGGCAACAACCATCATCTACCTCATCTGCAACATATGCCATGGCAGAACTTGAGAAGTCACCCAAAATGACTTCGAAATACCCATTACCAATGCGGAAAAAACCCGCACTCCTCTCGTCACCTCAATCGCAAACTCTCTCGATTCTGTAGTTTCAACCATATCGGAACCATGCTTAACTGTTTCTATTCCTGAGCTAGAAGTTCTCTTTCTCCGACCTTTCCGACAAACGACAACTGTCGGTAACTACTATAATGACCCATTCTATTTCTTACCATCAAATTCCTCCACAAATAAGCCTACCCGAAGCTCAGGAGGTATGGTCAACCGCAGTCAACCATAATTAATCCGAAATGGACTCTCAAGTCCTCAGCTCATCCGGTCACCATCCACGTGTTCGAGACCAGTCTAACTCACTACCAAGTTCGCCTATCGGTTTACACCGTATATGCACATCCAAAAGGATCTCAATTCATCCCAACCTGGTATACAGTTCGACTGAGGATTCACAACAGACTCCTACTGTGATCTGCAGTAAAATCTCTGCATACCACCATAACCGACCAATCCTGACCAACTCTAACCAATTGGTCACTAATCCCCATGACAATACTCGTTCCTCACATCTTAACTACCGCTGGGTTCAATCCAACCCATCACTATTCGTGATCCACTCCCGGACCACAGATACCGAACATATGCCCATCTCGACGGAGTCACATCCCGAATCTTGACTCACCGTCATCACAATCACCAGCACCAGTACCAGCGCTAGTACCAGCACCAACGCACTATAATACTAGTATCAACACACAAGCATCCACACCAGTATCAGCACAATCCCCAACACTATCACCAACATTAGTATCAGTACTAACCTCCGCATTAGCATACTAACACCAGCACACCGTGTGCAAAACATACAACCCTGGATCTCCGCTCATACAGAACGACAACCCCGAACCTCTACTCATATTGGAGAAACTCGGCCTCCCTCGTACCCAACTACAACCACTCTCGGTAGTAGTGTCTGCCATAGACTCATGCACACCTAACCACCAGACATTTCTATCGAGACTTCGCATCCAACAGAATCAATCGCCCGTACTAACTACTCTGTATCTCCACTCCGAGATTCCATCAACAAGTACCAACCCTAGTAACCTGTCCAACGAAACTCTAACCAGTCGTAACTCGACTCAACCAATGTCGTCTACCAGGTCGCCCATGACCTTAGTTGCACCAACAATCCATCACAACTAGAGTAGTACGACAACAAACTAGGTCTAACCGATCAACATAACCTCGACTGCAGAGTGCCACCTGGACTTTCGAACGTCATAACATCTTCCTCGAATGTCGAAATCGAACGTGCCACTTATCTATGAACTCATGACGTCCTCAACTACGTCACATTCATCGGCCAAAGTCAATTTGACCGCCTGAATGAAAAGTCAACGTTTTGTCCACGCCTAGGGGTAAAACGGTCATTTTGCATCGTTTGCCCGATTTCTCCCACTAATCATCGATTAACCTCACTAATCACGATTAGTCACTAATCTAATCTCAGAATTTGGGACGGGTTATTACACCTCATCACGACCAGTAATCTTGATACCGGGTCGTCGTTGACTCGCGGCTTGACCCGATCCCAGATTCCGTTTTCGGCCATTATTTTCAATCAGACTTGGCCCTAGAGACTCGTCACAACCTAACCTAGAGTTCTGTGGATCCAAAACTAGGTTTTAAATTGGAAATGCTACTTGTAACTCGAAGGGAAAGCTGGCAGCTAGCTCCGGTCGTCTTCCCCAGCGACTCCCTCTGCTTCCAACCTCGAAAACTGGTTTAACCTGGTCGTCAATGTCCCTAAAACACGTCCCAAAAGTGAGGAATGAAACACAATGTCAAAACTAGTCATTTCGAAACAGGGAAGAAAATGAAGCCTCTCGGATTTTCCAGCTTACCGCAGCCGTGTCGCCGCCGTAAGCTGCCTCGTCCACTTCTCAGTCCTCCTGCCATTCTAGTAAAACTAACCCTATGTTGGTTCGAGCTCTGGTGATAAGGTTTGAATGGCTGGATTCTTCGGGCTGGTTTTTCCTTCTCGGGTCTAGGGGGTTTTTTTGGGTTTTTCAAACAAGGGTGGAGATCGGTGGTGGTGATGGCTGGTGAAGGTGGTGTGTGGTGAGGTCTAGCCGTTGTCCGGAGGTGGAACAAAGCAAGGAGGATGGTCGTCTGGGTGTGTGTGTTTATTCAAGGGAGTGAGTCGTGTGTTCACGGTTTGAGAGAATATGAAGGCGAGAGCGATAGAGAGGAAGTCTGATTAGAATAAAAGAAGAAAAGAAGAAAAGAAGATGGAACGGATGGTGTAGATGCACTCAAGGGAAAAAGATGAACGGCTGGGATTTTATAAGGGAAATAAAGTATAAAATAATAGGGCCAATAGGGACAAGATCCAAGAATTTGGGAAAAAGGGAGTGTGGGATGAGTGACACTTGTCACTCATCCAAGGGTCCAGATTAATTTAGTTTTTAAATCAGATTACATTATTATATTATTATTTTAATTAAACCCTCGGTTTGTACGTTTAATCGATTTTACTCCCATGACTATAACTTTTTTGTCTGACGTCCGTTTTCGACGTGCCGCCTGCCTACGTACTCGTGATGTCCCGATCTACGTCACGGTCATAGGTCAAAGTTCTAAATATTTCCCAGGGTAAAAGTCAACCTTTTCCCCTTCTAGGGGCAAAATGCTCATCTTACAATAAAATAATATTTACGAAAGTTTGAGTCGTTACATTGACCATGAGACGACAACATCTGTAACACCCTGTTAAGCAATCTATAGCCCTCAATACCAGGTAATCTAGGCATCGACCTCATGGTTACACTTGATAACAAAGCATGTGTAACAATATACTTGGGACTTAACACACATTGCAATCCATATGATTCAATAACAAGTCATTAACCGATTTATGCACCAATTTTTTTCTAGGGTATTGTTTTTTTTTTATTTCCCCATATCCAAGACTTTCCTATTTACTCCCATTTTCAACTTCCTCGTCAACAAAAAAACACAGCTATTATTCCACCAATCCTAATACTTCTTAATTACCGTTACCATCTCCTTACCTCAGTTTTGTTGGGGATCCTTACTAATTTAGTTAACTGGTATTACATATCCCAATATATTTCCCTTTTTAAACAAAACCAACACGTAATGCATTATGTACACCATGGGTCCCCTTATTCGTGTAATGATCCTTATCACAACCCAATTCAAGAACGGTCAAAATCCCCTTATTAATTCCATAAACATTGCTAGGGTATTAGTTAATCCCAATAGTACCACAAAAACCTTATCTTAACACTGAAGGATCGTTTCCTTACTCAACTTATGATATCCATATAACAGTTCGATTTCTAAATAATATCTAACCTCTCCCAAATTTTCAAAAATCATGTGTCCACAAAACATATGTCCAACAAGGGGGGTGTATTTGTGCCATACCTATCACCTAGCGGATTACCTGAAATCATTATGCAACCTTAACTTAATGAAACGAATAGATTTACCGGTCCCGTAACATTGCTTCGGGTCCTATCCCGAAGCCTTGTTCATTACTTAATCTATCTCAACATTTCCATCCTCTGGCTTTACTTGAGCTCTAATTTCCTAACTTCGATTCATTCTCGAGTCCTATTCCACAACTCACATCCAAACCATACCTAGATATCTTGACTCATATTGGAGCCCTAATTCGATATTCACAATCCATACCATTACTGATACATGTAATGATCAACCAAAAATATTTATGCACGCGTCGGATCCAACGGAAGGCTTTTCATCGCTTTAAACCTTAAACACTTACTCATTTATGACATCCGGGTCGAATATACCAACAAATACAATGGCTCTCACTACTAAGTTTACTTACTATCTGAACCCATGTACTTTCCTTACCATTCAGCACGTAATATTCACTATTTAGCTTATACTCAAAATTTCCAGCCTTACACTATCTTGGGCTCCGATACTTGTCTCCCTATCACGGTGTGCACAAGGCTCACATTTCAAAGGCATGACAATTACAAGCATAACTCAAACCGAAACTCTAATACCAAGTTGACAGGACCCAACCCTTAAAATACCTCGATAGTAACACCCCAGGCCCTGCTCTCATCTGACAAGTAACTTAAACCAACGAAAGTGCCCCTAATACTCATCAGACCAAGGATACACGTACTCTTCGTGTAATGACCTGTCCCGAAAATCGGGATTAGGTTAATGGTTAATGACGGATCAGTGAAGTTAATCGGTGATTAGTTGGGTAAGTTCGGACGGACGGTGCGAAATGACAATTTTACCCTTGGAATGGCAAAAAGGTTGACTTTTATTTCGGGCTGTCAAATGGACTCTGGCCGATGACTGTGATGTAATTCGGTACGTCACGAGTTCATAGACAGGTGGCACATCCGATTCCGACATCGGAGGATGAGGTTATGACGTTCGGAAGTTTGAGGGTATTGGGTTGTGGTTAGAGAGACGGAGACATCACACATGCGGTCCACAATAGATTTTGCGCACTCTGGGAAGTCAAGAAGTATTTGGATGGTTCGTTTGGGAATCCCTAGTCCGGCTTACGTGTTACATGGAGGTTGGACGTCAGTTTAGACTTCGTGACACGCGTAAGTTAGACGGGAGCATGACTTAGCCCTTAATCCCGGGGGATTGTGGGTGGGTCATGTCACTTCGCTAGTTCATGCCTTCATCTCTTGAGAAGCCTCGACTTCCGTGCAACGACCTTGGAGGGTTTCAAAACAGAAAAAACATATGAGTGGAAGAAAATAAATAATTTAAAAAAAATAGTTGAAAAACATATGTAAACCAGCAAAAAACATCTGTAATCATATACAATCAACCTATCATCGATGCCTGAATCTCAAATCATTATATAATCTCTGCACTACTGATAGACAATACTACTCGGGAAAATAGAGCCCAGCTCTGGACGTCGGAGTGTGGACCAACCTAGGAAAATAAAGCTTAGCTTTGGACGTCTGGGTTCTAGCCCAAATAACCTTCTCAGGAAAATAGAGACCGGCTCTGGACGTCTAAGCATCAATCATACCACATCTCGAGGAGGGTTGTCCATATCACACAATAATCCACATATATCTTGAAATCACATCACATATACCAATAAAACACATATTTATAACTCTTAACAATTTCACAACCCAAAACCATGTCTTGAAATCCAGGCCGAAGCCCAAACCACAAGTTATACCAAAATCTTGTAAAACATGCCATCAAAATAATCCATAAAATCATCAAAACGTATCTACAAATCCCAACCAATCGAATATCACCAAAATCATGTAGGAAATTCATATTGATTCGAAAACCAATTCTAAAATTCAGTTTAAATCCAGAACACGATATATGAAAATTTCTCATAAAATGTGTAATAAAATAACTTCAACAAAATCACATAAAATCAAAATAAATCAATCTCGCGAAAATCACATAGATAAGCATTTAAATCATGTATGTATGCATGCATAATAGCTTAGGGAAACGAAAATTCACTCGCACTCAGTCTGCGCAGTTTGATATCGACTTGTACATATTTTTGTAATTTTTAAAACCTTGGTAGCATGTCATAAACCACTTCTAAGAGTTACTAATTGATAAGCCTTGAATTAAGCATCATTTTATACCTTTTATGCTTATCTTTTAATGTTTAAATACCAAAAAATTGGAGAAAATAACATATTTTGTGAGAAATGTGCAGAATTAGATAAATCACGGAATTACGAGAATTTAAGCGAAAGAATCACCTCAATCGGAGTTATATTGAAGAATTTATGATCGAAAAAAAGGAGGCCACCAAAAAGAGCTAGGAATTTCGGTAGGGGGCTACCGAATCCCTTAAACCAGCCTAGAAACTGTTTCGGCAGCCACCTACTGGTTCAGTACGCGTCTAGTGAATTCCCTAAGCTTTTTTCAGCGCGTGCCTACGGAATTGGATTCCAACCACCATCCCGCGTTAACCAGCCCATTGACCACCGAAATTCAGCCCAATTTTCGGTGGGCTTCCACCGAACTGTCTCCTATTTAATTCCAGCACCTATTTTCCTTGTTTCTTATGGAAATTTGTCTAAATCAAGCTTGGATTTGTTTCCTTTTTATTTAGGAAACCTTTTTAATTAGGATTTTTATTTCCTTTATCATTTACGACTTTAATTTAATTAGTTTAATCATTTTTCTTTTAGGATTTAAATTGTGAAATTCTATTTATTTGAAGATTAATTTTCTCCTATAAATAGAGAGGTTTAGGTTAATTGTAAAGGGTCACCCATTTTTGTACCGAAGCTCTGCTTAACCAAATTTTCCTTTTCAATATTTTCAAGATTTTAAGTGCAAGAATAATTACACCATACTTCATTTTCTACACCTTCATTCGTGAAAAAGTTGAAGAGCCCTCGCTTGTCTCACCAAAGAGTTCCCAATCACTTCGTATCCATAAGGAGCCCCAAAGAGAAAAAAGTGTAACATGACTTCTTTACCTTGTAGTTATTTCTTATGCTTGAATATTAGCTATATGAATTGATTTCTAACAATATTCTTGGTTTTATGATTTTTATTGTTTCAATATTCTATGTGTTCTGTGATTTTAGATTCTATGTGTTCTATGATTCTAGTTTGTGTGTTCGCGCTTAATGCTTGACCAGATATAGGGAGCCCAGAGTCTAGGTCATTGAAAGTGTCGTCGGGAGCCTCGAGCACGTACTTAAGAGAATATGCAAGTAACTCGTAAGATTAAGACTATAGGACTACGTAGGTTGACGTTAATAGAATTCATGAATGAGTTAGGTTTAAAGATGAGTTGACCATGTAAATAATAGATTAGGTTAGTTTAGATTAGTTAATCACGTAGGATAATAAAAACAATCAACTACCCCCCTTATTAATTAATCAAACGATAATCATGCTTAGGTACCCTCAATCCCCGATTAAGAACGACCCTTATTTATCAATGCTACAATCTACAAAAAAAAAGGTTTTAATTTGCATATGTTTCTATTGAGCGTTGAGTGTGACTTGGTGTTTACTTGAATGCTTAGTTTTTGCGTATCACTAATCAACCCAAATAACTCATATTTTAATCCCTCATTTTTTTTGGAATTTTTAAACAAATTTAAAACAATCCCTAAACCTTTTGACAATCAAAACTGCCTCGAAACGACATCCGATCGTCTCGAAAATTATACCGTTGGATTCGTAATGTCGATTACATGAAAAATCATGTGACTATACTTTGTGATGGACCATCATGCACCCCCACGTACTTAAGACCTTCATTGCGTGTGGGAGTCACGTGTGATACTATTCATCATCTTCAACCTCTCTCTGACTCATTTTTTGTAAACTGGGTCGCCCGACCGGACAGCTATGACCCAGTTCAAGCTCACCATTTTCTTCACCATTTTTCGTGTTCCAAACGTCCCAATTCATCTAAAGACTACCAGAAAAAGATATATGAGCTCAAATTTAAGAAAAACTCACCTCAAAATGCTATTTGTTTCCTTGCTTTTCGGTCATGGTTTCCAGGTCCTTTTCCAGCCACTCTTCACGCCCAAACTTCTTCATTTCTGTTCCAACTTGATCTTAAGGACTTAGCCAACGTCATAGCGTCTTTAGTTTGGCGTTAGAAGGCCTCAAAGCAACCTCACGCCCCACAACAAAAAACTTGGCTTACGAGTTTAGGCTCAAGGTTCACCCCAGCCATCACCCCTTACATCCTATCTTCCTTTTTTTTTTTTTTTTCTTTCTTTCCCTACAGCTGGTTGCAATGGTTTCTTCCCATTCGGCCACCACCCACCGACTTGCCATTGAATCAACCACTCATCTATATATAAAAGTGGTAAGCCGATGGAGAGAGGGGAGGGAAAATAACAGATGTCTCTAGACCAACACACATGATTCACATGTCACAATTGTGAAATTACCAAATTATCCTTTTCCCTAATTGATTATGGCCCGTAACTAATCTATTCGACCTATGTTTTTAGCATACTGCATGTCTATGAACTTAGAATTCCAAGACCTACACAACGGTAATGGTCGACATTTGACCATCTATGGGCAAAACCGTAATTTTTTATTTAAAATTCCTGGGTCGTTACTTAAAGGGCTAGCTATATTTGGTTGAGATCAACATTTAGTCTTTTATGACACATTTAGGAAGCTTGCTGGAGATGATTTTTCACCTATAATTCTTAAATTTTGCTCTTTAGCCCTTTATGAGGGCATTGCTAGAGATACCCTTAGCCTAGAGATCAACATTTATATAGTTGGCTTTTAGCCCAGAGATCAACATTTAGCCCTTTAGAACACATTTAGAATGTTCGCTGGAGATCACTTTTTACCTAAAATTTGCTCTTTATGTTTAATTTATTCTATTTAAATTTCTTATGTTTGACTTGTTGTATTTAAATTTCTATCTTTATGTTGTTTCTTTTAAATGATATGCCCTTGGCAGATTTTTTTTGTTTAAAATCTTATCAATTTTGTTTTTAAATTTAAATGATATTTTATCAATATTTTATATGATTTCATTATACAACTGAGATAAATTGGGATGACTAAGAGATAGTAAATTTTGAGAATGAATCTAGTGTTTACACGTGGTAAATTATTTTATCAATATCTTGACAAAAAAATCTTATACGAAATATTTTTATTTTGTCATATATTCAAAAAATAATTAAAATGTGAATTTATTGCATGTATTAATTCATTACACTTAAACATATATTAAAAAATTATAAATTATTAAATGAAATAGCACTTAACCCTTAATTGTTAAAAATAATGAAATATAACCTTTTATTATTTATTAAGAAATAATTTTTAGAGAGCTAAATTTTAATATAGATCGCTCTTTAGGTGGATGAATGGATGAAAATATCGGTGAATGTCGCCGAAATTTCGGTATTTTGAGCAGGCGGCATATAAGAAGGGGAAAGAAATTCGCTGAAATATCGAACAATTATATTGTTTTGAGTCCACCGATCTTTTCCTGGGATAAAAAAGATGAAGATGCACTATTAATTCGTGAAAATCGGGCGTAAATCGAAAGATATTTCATCAGGTCATGTCGCCGGGTCGGAAAACCCGAGTTGCAGACGCGGCGGGAGGTAGGGGTAGACTGTCGTTAGCAGAGAAATCTGTATACATATATAATTGACGTTATATAAATTGACAAAATGCAGCCCAACAGTGTTGGCATGGGCTTTTAAACTCTTTTGGGATGGTCTTGGGTTCGACCCTCCAAGCTGCTAATAACAATTTTTTTTCTTTCAAATTTTTAACAAAATTTGACCCTATTTTTTCATTTTTTTTTTCCAATTTTAAATATATTGAACTTATTTTTATCATTTTCCTTACATTGAATTTTTGTATGTTTATTGTTTTGTTATATTTAATTATAGTAACTCACTTCAATTTATGTTTATTTTTAAGATTTTATATTATTAGTTATGGTTATAATCATATTACATCATATTTATTTATCATATATTTATTATATAAAAGTCATTTTATAGTTTTTATTAGTCTTATAAAATCATTATTGGATATTTAAGTTTTTTCCAAATTTCTAATTTTTAGTTTGAATTTCTCTAATTTTTATTTACCATAAATGATATTAATATCGATACCGATATTTTGAACGAAATATTCGTAAATTTAATTAACTATGCGTCGATATAGCTATTTTAATCCGGTTGCGACACGCGAAGAGAGACAAGGCGGCGACCACATCAACAAAGTTTGAAAACAAAATAGCTTCGACCTAACTCTTTCTTCCATCTTTTATTAATCTTAAAAGGTACCCTCTCCTTCTCTCTTTCAAAGAAAGCTTCCTTCTTTTTTGGTTGGGAGTTGGGACATGGATGTGGAATTTGCCGGAGATGAAAGCTGCACCAATAAGTAGACGGTTAAGAAAGTGAGAATCAATCGAGTCCGGAGGAAATAGGGTCAAGGGTTGTGATGCTGTGGAGGAGTCAAATGGGATGAGTGGTGGGAATTGATCTTGATTGGTAATATAGAGAGAGTAGAAAATTAGGGATGGGCAGGTCACAGTCTTTTCGGAGCAAGGCAGCCCACTTCGTATCTGATCTCACCACTGTCTTCCTCAATCCCATTTCTGACAAAGCCTCCAAACCCTCTTTTTCCCCTCATGCTGTAAGTCTCTCTCTCTCTCTCTCTCTCTCTCTCTCTCTCTCTCTCTCTCCCTCCTTTCTTCTTCTGTCTTGAAATTATTTCTGGGTTTTTGTGTTTGCTCTGTTTTCTGTTTTCTGTTTTCTGTTTTCTGTTCATGGTAATTGCTATTCTTCCCATTGGCTACAAACCCAATTCATCATGCATGTCCCTAGCTCAGATAATGACTTTTCGTGGCCTTTAGAATGTTCTGGAGCTTCATATGATTGGTTAGGGAGCTCTATTATTAGGACATTTGTGCCCGGGGGTGAGGGTTTCTTTTACCTTTTTTTTTTTTTCCTTTGATTAACTTTTTCAGCTTAATTGTATCTTAGAACTGAAATTCAGTACTAAAAGGTACGAGTTTCAGAAAAAGTTTTGTTCATCGAGTTCGGTAAGGATTCGCTGATTGGATTTTTGTGGTCCTGTATTTGTCATTCAGTTTGGAATAGTATGCAGGTATTTTGGTATTTATTAGAATACTTCAGGCTGTGAGTTTGCATACCTAATATGGGAGTAATAAATTTTTCTGGACATCTGTTGAAATTGGTCATTTTAGATTTAGACTTTTAGTTCTCAGAACTCTGAATATTTAATTCTCGTTCCAGCATGAAGATTCAGATGAGTCCAAAGGAGTTCAAAATGGATCAATTAGTGAAGAAAGTCCGGTTAATGTAGTCGATGGGCCAGACACTTCTTCCTTTAGTGCATTCCTCTACTCACTATTGTCCTCTACAGAGTCTGGAGATACTAATACAAATTCAGATGAGAAAAGTGATAATCCAATGGATAATTGCAACTCATTATCTGATTATGCAATGAAAGGAAATGGTGGAAAGAAAAGTTTGCTTTCTAAGGGGAAACATTCGCTCAATAAAGTTTTGTCCCAGGCAGTAAGGTTTGGAGGGTATCGGAGTCAAGAGTGCAAGGGTAACCCTGACATGAAAGTTGATGATGGGAATAATTCAGACTCCACTGGAGTTGAGATGAGGCATATGCAGACAGCCCAAAGGCCTGTGGCTTTGGTTGCTCATCCAGATATCGCTGAACCTTCTTTACTTCTTACAGAAATAACAAGAACTGCTCTTTACTCGTCAATGCCAGCACTTGTTCAAGGACGGAAATGGTTGTTACTGTATAGGTACATATTGCGATTTGATCTTTTCAACGTTTTAATGTTTTATCATTACTACGTAATTATTGTACCCTCAAACCAATAAATATCTTGTGTCCTGCAGTACATGGAGGCATGGCATATCACTGTCAACCCTTTACAGACGAAGTATGCTTTGGCCTGGCCTCAGTTTGCTGGTAATTGCTAATCAAACTATTAGAATCAATCACTTGAACAAATTTCACATCAACCAAATCTTCAAATCGACCTTTTTAGACTAACATAACTATTCGGTGAAGACTAAATTATTTTATAGTGCTGTATAAGTAGAAATTAGCTAGTAAGGAACAGGGATTCACCCAAAACAACCAATTGTCAACGAAAATCCTTCTGCTCCATAGTTTGATATATAATATATGAAGTAATTTTCTTGATTATTTATTGCATTGTTTCATTAGCTCATTTTCAAATTCTTTGAATTGTTGATTTGTTTTAGTTCATACAAATGTTAGAATCTAGAGTAAAGTGTTTCTATTTATTTAATATCTGTTCAGGTTGTTGGAGACCGTAAAGGTGCTGTTTTTGGTGGCATGGTGGAGGCACCTTTAAGACCAGCAAAGAAGAAGTATCAGGTCCTGCTGAAACACATACTAGCTTTTGAGTTGATGTAGAATTATTTTCCTTTATCTATGTTGTATTCATGCACACTCTTGTAAACAGGGAACAAATGATACATTTGTATTCACAAATACACCTGGCCATCCTGTTATATTTCGCCCTACAGGTACTAATTTATCCTATTTTCTTCCAAGGGTTTATAGTTTCTTACTGCTCATCAACATATATTTAGGTGGCAGGCATATTTATAAACGACAAGGGCACTTTTATACTTTTTCATAAGCTTGCAATAAATATTCTATGGTGGAACTAATTAAAAAATTTCATCTGGTTAAAATTAAATGTATATATTCTGCATACATATTGTTTGAAAATTAGGAGAAATATTCTATGTAATCAGCTCATTATGAGAGAAAAGGATGCAGTCCTATGATGTATTGTTAGAGCATTTTGAATGAATTTAGTCCTCTTCATTTCAATGGAAAAAAAAAGGAAAAAAAGAAAAGAAAAGAATGTAGGCCTCATGTCAATATCTATTAGGTTGAACTTTGTGTTACATCATAAGTAATGTACCATAAAATTTTATTTCATTGCCTTCATTCTTCTGATGTAGCAGTTGGTATTATGATCTCCAGTTTTAGGCACTATATCCAGTTTGGATCCTATTGGCCAATTATGATCTCCACATTTTGACACTATGTAACTAGAACCGATTGTACGGTACATGCTAAGTGCTCAGTTTCCAACTGGTTGTCATTTCAAATAGTTCATGATGCTTGATTTCTTTATGTTGGGTAAAGCTTTAATATTGCATTAGAGATATTCATTTGGTTGTCATTTATGAAGTAAACATCTTAAGAGATGGAAACCAGTGTAAAATCATGTTTTATTCCCTTATTGTTTATACCTTTATGGAAGATATTTAACTAAATATGCTAGAATTAACTGAAAAATGTATAAGCAGGTGCAAATCGCTATTTCACATTGTGCTCTACCGACTTTTTAGCAATTGGAGGGGGTAGTCATTTCGCACTATATTTGGACAGTGAGCTGTGAGAATTTTGCATCTTCATTTCATTTTCTATTCTTTTCACTTAAAGAGTTTTGTAGTCTGCGATCCCTCTAATAAAAGAATGAATTCTTTATGCGTTTGTAACTTTGTTCAATTGTTGTTTGTTGGTATAAGATTGAGTGGATCAAGTTCATTCTCGGAAACCTATGGGAATCCTTGTCTTGCACACTCAGAAGACTTTGAGGTGAAAGAAGTAGAGGTGCGCACAATCTCTCTCTCTCTCAAAACTTTAGGCCACATGCCTACGGTCACCCTGATACACAATTTTTATATATTCATAATGAATTCTCACTGTTTCCAAAGGAAGAGAGCAGTCAATGTGAGTCATTTTTGTGTGATGCAGTTGTGGGGGTTTGTATATGCTACTAAGTATGAGGAAGTACTTGCTCTAAGCCGTATGGAGGCACCTGGGATTTGCCGATGGTGAATGCATAAATCAGATTTCATTTTGCTGTGGTGGTTTAGTATCTTCATCAACTTAGCTGAGGCTAATTAATTTTGCTGGAGCCAGATGCCGACCTAGTTGACAACAGCTGACTCTTTATTGTATATGTAAATATATGCCATGTACATATATAAACAACTACCCAAGCATTGCCATTGTACAATCGTTTTGATTAGATAGTGAGCGTAAATACTCTATACTATTACTGGTTGACAATAATATGTAACTTGAAAGAAACCCTCCCTGTTGAATGTTGATTCCAATGGTTGGATCATTTTCACGGGTTTGTGCAACAAGGTGTTATTCGAGTACCCTGTGTCGCTGCTGGTTGAAAAGGCCTATGGTTTATGGATATTGTACTACAAAATCTGGTATCTTGTCCATTTATTTATGATATATCTCTTCGAGAGAATTTCCCTTCGTAGATTTTATCAAATTGGTAATTTGTTTTTGAGCCTTAGCGAAACCTCTCTCCTGCAAGCGAAACCAAACCTCCGAACCCTAGCAACCCTAGCCGTTGGCCTTGGCTATGGCTGAGGTCAGTGGCAGCCCCTTCAATTTTCCTTTCCTTTTCATTCACTTCCTTTTTTGCTATTTCTTCTCAATGATTGAAAATATCGTCGGTTTTGCCGATATATCGGTGAATTTGGCCGGCGACATGTAAGGGAGGAAGAAATTGAGTGAAATATCGACATTTTTCCTTATTTTAAGTTCATCGATCTCCTTATTTCATTAAAACGATCAAAATAAGAACAAATTTCATGAAAATTGGACGTAAAACCATCAAGTTACAGCCGGGTCATGCCGCTGGGTCAAAAAACCCAAATAGCAGACCCGCGCAAGGTAGAAGATGAGTGTTTTAAGTCAGTAAGTGTACTTTATATATTATTTGGTTGAGTAAATTTTCAATTAGGCTTGTTAGTTGAGTTGGTTGTGGGTTGTTTTCATTTAATAATAGTTGCATCCACCAGTGTTTGACCCCTCCAAGGCGCGCATGCTGCCTTTTTTTATTTTTCTAATTTTAAATTTATCAATCCTTTCCAATTTTTGAACAAAGATTGACTCTATTTTTTTATCTTTTTTTTTTTCAATTTTAAATATATTTACTCATTTTATAATTTTTCTTCATTCAAATTTTTTTATGCTTATTGTTATGTTTTTAATTATATTAACATTCAATTATAGTAATTTACTTCAATTTATGTTTATGTTTAGATTTTTATATTACTAGTCATCGGCAGAACCCTATTGTGTCATATTATTCATGATATATTTATTATATCAAAGTCATTTTATAGTTTTTATTAGTCCTATATAACCATCGTTGGGTATTTAAGTTTTTCCCAAAATTTCATTCTAAATTTCCAACTTTTAGACCGAATTTCCATCATTTTTGTTGACCGTAAACGATATCGATACGGATATTTGGGGCGAGATATCCATAAATTTGACTAGCGATATATCCATCAATATCGATATTTCCATCCTTATTTCTTCTTCTCTTCTTCACCCCCCCCCCCCCCCCCCCCCCCCCCCCCCCCCTCCTTTTCTCGATGAGGTCTCTCTACCACTTGTTCATCTAAGCTGAGCCCCATGGAGGTTTGGGAGATGATGAGGAGATATGTTGATTGCCATTGCGACCCACCTAGTTTGTAATCCATTGTGGGTTTGTGTTAGGTGGTTAGCTTAGATCTGGTTCATGATCGAACCCTTGCGATGGAGGATTGGCTACGTTGGTGTTGCTGCGATGGTTTGTAGGTATTGCTGAGGCTATGATAGTGCTTGAGGTGGCACTGCTATGGCTATGACGATGTTTGCACATGGTTTGCAGTTGGTTGATTCGATGGTAGTGCTGCGACTAAGATTGCGTTATAGGTGCAACATTAGCTATGATGGTGATTGTGTTGAGGTTGAGAGGGTGGCTACGGTGGCAGACCCATTGACAACTATATTGTGGTCGATGGAGGTTTTATTGTGTATTAGTTCGTGTAGTAGGGTTTTTTTTAATAATATTATTTGAACACTGTAACGACCCGTCCCGAATATCGGGATTAAAAATTAATTAATTATGGTTTAGAATGACTAATCTGGGATTAGTTGAGTGAAATCGGACGAAATGTACAAAATGACTGTTTTGACCCTAGAATGGGCAAAATGTTGACTTTTTGATAGGGCGGTCAAACGGACTTTGACCAATGACCGTGATGTAGTTCAGGACATCACGAGTTCATAGACAGGTGGCACGTTCGATTTCGACGTTCGAGAAAGAAGTTATGACGTTCGGAAGTCTAGGGGTATTTTGGTAATTTGGTTGAAAAGGGGTCAAATGTTGACTTTTGACCCGGGAGGTCCAATGGACGAGGACCAAGGATCGTTACATAGATCGAGTCGATACGAATCCGTAGACAGGCGGCATGCCGAAATCGGAGGTTCAAGGACGAAGTTGTGGTCACGAGAGCGAAATCGATTAACCGAACGAACCGAGATTTCGGTTAAAATATTATTAAACTATGGAATGGTGATAAGTGTTGGTGGACACTTGGATGAGTGACAACTTTCACTCATCCCTTGATTGAGGCCCTAATTTGTGGAACATGTCTCCCTTAATATGTTTTTAATCATTCTTCATCATTCCTTCCTCATCATTCTAAATCATCATCAGTCATCTTCATCTTCTTCATTTATTTTCTTCAAAACCGTATACCTCAATCCTACACAAACAGCTCTCAATCATCATCCATTGCTTATGACCCGTGAATGAAAGTTGGAGAGGATGTTGCGACGAACCCAATGGTGGCCACGGCAAGGACCGTCGTGCACGGTGGCCGGAATTTTGGAAGGTAAACCGTGAGATTCAAATTTTGAGTTTTTTTATTTTGATGGTGTTGATCGATTCTAAGCTTAGAATGATGTTCTTTGAGCTCTCACGAGCTTATAGGTGCAATTTGGGACAGATTTGGACGTTGGAGGTGGCCGGAATGATGATTGGAATTCTGGCTGAAACTTTGAATGACCATAACTTAAAATCCAGGTACTTTCTGAAATTTCTGGGTTGATATTTGGAATCCTTGGCTCGAGCAGATGAATTTACATAGGTAGAACGTCGAATTGGTTGAGAAACGAGTGAGATAACGAAGTTTGAAGTTTGGGGCATCAATGGAGTTTTTCGGCGAGAAATTCCGGCGAGTCGCGCCGAGTTGACTCGATCGCCGGCGAGTTGACTCGTTGACTCTGACCCGTTGACTTTTAACCGTTGACTTACTGGTCATGATGACGTCAGCGTTGACTTTTGTCAACGTTTGACTAGAACTTTGACTAGCGCGTGGGGGAGCGTGGGAGTGTATTTTTAGGTAGGACCAGGACTATTTTAACAGTTTTGACGATCCGGATTCAATGGCGGTGGTTTTGGATCAATCGGAGATTGTTAAGTTGGTCTAATCGAGGTTTTTCACCTCGGGAAACTTGTACGGGACAAGTTGACTTTTCCGGTAAAGTTTAGGGTTCTTAATATGGACTTGTATAGGTTAGTAGTAACCTTTGGGTATGATTTGGACATGTCAGGATGACCCAGAGAGGTCGAATTAGCCCAGGAAGGCCTTTGGCACGCGTATCGAGGTGGCACCGTTGGACGGTCTGTGAGTGGACTTTGGTTTTCTAAATCCTATGCATGCTTAACTGTGTTATATGTTTTATATACGTGATTTCTATGATGATGGTTATGATTATTGATTTTGAGTATGTTGCACGTATTTCAAGATGTATTCGGTATTGCACGTATATCGAGACTGATGATTTTAATGTGGTTTTACGTGCTTGTGGTTTCATGAATAATGTGATGAAATGGTTTTGAAATTGGAAAAATGAACTCGGGCTTGAGGCCCAATTGTTTTGGAAACCTCGGACTTGGAATTTATTTGAGTTACGTAATCGGGCCGGGGGCCCAGTTGGTTTATGAAATTGGGCCAGGGGCCCAGTTGTTTACGAAATCGGTCTGAGATCCATTTGAGTTATACTATCGGGCCAGGGCCCCAGTTGATTTACCAAATCGGACCAGGGGCCCAGTTGATTTGCAAATTCGGGTCGTGGGCCTAGTGATTTACAAAATTGGGCACGAGGCCCAGTTGGTTCATAAATGTGATTTCGGGTCAGGGACCCTAAATGGAATTGTGATGTTTTATGGAGAATTAGGGCAGGGCCCATTGAAATGTTGTGAAATGATTTGATAAAACTTTTTTCCATATACCATCTTGATACGAGGATATGTGATGGTCTCCTGCAGGTGTCTGGGACACTGGGGAAGTCACGGTACATTGCCTGCAAGGGGTCATTGTACGGAGCTACCGGACCGTATAGTGACTCAGGAGCAGGATTGCTATGATTAGACGTTTGGGACGTCAGACATCCGAGATGTCAGAGATATTGACCCGGAGAGACCCCAGGCAGCACTCGTTGCTTATCATACCGCGAGATATGACGTCTGGGACGTCAAGCGTCTGGGACGCTAGGCATCTGGGATGCCGGAGATGGTAATGTGGTAAATATGAACTATTGGATCTATGAAATGGTTTTTGGTTGGATTTATGTTTATGGATTTGGGCGGTGGCCAACTTGGTTTTGTATTTACGGATTTGGTATCCTACAGTTTTGGGCTGAGTTCCCACACTTGTTTTGAGTTACGGTTTTGGGCTAATGCCCTAATGGCTTGGTTGAACAAATGTTTTGGTTACTAGTTTTCGATGCATGCATACGTTTTAATGAAGGGCATAAATGTCTTTATGAATGTGTTTATGAACTTGTTCATTTTCGTCCACTCACAGCTTTTATTGGTTTAAATGCCCTTCAGGTTGATATGGATGCGACTGCAGCAGAGACTGGGACATCGTACGCCTCCTCCATCGATCCTTGCGCACTCTGGAAGCCCCGTTTGGGCAGTGGCATCAGGTTATCCCTTGTCGGACACTTCGTGTTAGACGGGAGCATGGCACATTCCACAGTAATCCCGGGGGATTGGGATGGGTCGTGTCAAGTGGTATCAGAGCAGGTTTGCTCTTTTGTGCGCATAGGTCGAGGGTGTGATGTCTCTTTGGACTGCAGTTCGTTATCAACCTGATATATAGTTTTTGGGTTTGAATAGTGGATAGAGTATGATTGGCCCGATACGCCATGCGTTAATGTGATTCGACCCAAGTGGGGTTGTTTGTGATGAACTGGTAATGTGGGACCGTCTTCTCGGTCATGTGATATTAGAATGTTGTGCTACTGGGAGCTGTTGGGCTTTCCTCGAAACTCTAATCGAGTAATGAGAACCCTAGTAGTGATTGCTAGTGTGAGGGATGTTGGTACATCGGAGTTAGCCGATGACCTTAGTGGTGAAACCCACGTTGAGTTGATGGTAGGATTAGATTTGACGTCCATACGATGTCAGGACCGCGGGGTCGGTCAGGTTATGGATTATATTGCAGAGAGCAGTTAGGTTCCTCTGAACCATAGGGTGTGATTGTGGAACCATAGGGTGTGATTGTGGAACCCTAGTATATGATGGATTGAAAAAGGTGAACCTTAGTTGTGACTAGTGGATGAAAACTTGTGCTGCGACGAGCGGCTGAGGTCATGGATGACCATGTGGAGGACTCTAGTGAGTCTAGTCAGGACTATGGGATTCGATCCACGAGTATGGTTATGAGATAAAATATGGAATCCCGAGTTGGACCGGATAATAGTGTGATGTGTGGATACAGATCTCGATAGCGATGACTGTTGGTCGATAGTCGTGTGGAGATGACTAGCTATCGAGGGTATTCGGTGTGGTTGTAGTAGTTGAGAATCAGGGGACGTTCAGGGAACGTTCATTATCCCGATGTGGATTGTCAGAATGGTGGTACCCATAGTTGTGGGGTACGAGGAGAGGTACGGGATCGTCACTCGGTATGAGCGGAGATCCAGGGTTGTCAGATTTGCACACTGTGTGCTAGTGTGGATGTTTGTGTGCTGGTGCTGATGTTGGTACTTTTGTGCTGATACTAGTATGGATGCCTGTGTGCTGATACTTGTGTTGATGATAGTGCGTTGGTGCTGGTACTAGTGCTGGTGCTAGTGTCGGTGATTGTGATGACGATGAGCCACGAGTTAGGGTGTGACTCCGTCATGATGAACATATGTTCGGTATGTGAGATTCAGTAGTGGTTGAGTGATTGACTGGATGGGATCCAGCGAACATTGTGATGTGTTGGGATAAGTCCCAACAGTGATGAGATGACAAGTGATAAGTGGATAAAAAAGTATGATTGAGACACGAGGAATCTTGGGATGACGTCCCCTACGTCATGAGAATTAGTGGATTCGGGGAGTTGTCGTCAACTCTGAGAGTTGTGTGATTATTTGTTTCTAATGTCCCCAGAAAGTACAAGGAAATTATTGAAATTGGAAAACGAGGAAATTCATTGGTGGTGTAGATGTGGGGATTTGTAATTGTGAATAACTTGGAAAATCGAGTGTTGAACATGTAAAGGTTGGGATGTGAGAACGAGATATTAATGGATTGATTACGTACACGTGGTTGTCCAAGTGAGTTGAGGATGTGGGAAGTCCAGTGGTTGGACTTGACATCTCATTGGGAGCATGTCTGTTTCCAACGTGGTTGGAACTTTAGATTCGAGGAGAGTTGTGATTGAGGAGACAAGAGGAGTGCTCATTTTCGCATCGGTGATTGGTATTCTGAAGTCATTGGGGGTGATTTCTTATTTCCTGCCCGTGGCAGACGTTGATTGTGGTTACCAGTACGTTGAGTGTGTATTGGTTGGTGAACCCATGATTGGCTTTGGGTTATTGGACACAAGAAGTTGGGTTTAATTCTGGATTTGGGTGGTGAAAATTGAGGTCATCATTCCACCTAGGGAAATTTGACGATGGATTCAAAGAGGGTGTAAAACCCTACGATCAAATTCCAGGTGGATTGTTAGCTATGTGAGCATGTGTGGATCCTAGGTGGATTTGAATCGTATTGTTGTGGACATTGGGCATGGTGACGATCTAGGATCGTGATGTTACCGGTCGGGTGACGTGGTGATGGATTTGAATTGTGATCTTGTTGATTAGGTTAAGTGAAGAGCTTATTGCCCTGTCGTAAATATTTGGATATGGAAATGGTTGGATTGAACTTCTTTTCGAAGTTAATTGAATGTGGTATGGAAATCGTTTGAGCGAGTATCCGATAGATTCGGAGTTGGTGCGTCTCGGTAGACGTGGGTGAGATTGGATGCTCTTTTGGCATAAATGGATACGCCTTGGTGAGCGTGCTTGGATTGGTACATTTTGGATGACGTGATTGGGATTAGACTCTGTGTTGCTGGTCGGGTGACCATAGGACTCGTGATAAGTGATGAGTCAGAATGTTTGGTCTATCTGATGTTGGGGCTGGACAGATGGACTCCGGGATTGGGGCGTGATCAGTTATGAGCTATGTTTTAGGCTGGATGACGATGGATGTACGTACTTTGTACATTGTACAAGGATCGATACTGGATAGACTGAGTGGTGCCTAGTGACGGTACATGGGATGTACCAGTGGTGTGTGGATGAACGTGTTGGTAATCGTCTTAGTTCCGATACCATTGGATTTGGTTGTGATCGTGGACTAGACATTGGATACTATGAACATGCCAGAGTGATCTTATTGGGTTCAGTGATTGTATGAGCAGGTGCTCTTAGCCATGGATGGCTAATGAAACCTAGTGTTGAGATGTGTGATCACTGCTGGGCTAGTGTTCAATGTGATTCAGTTACACCACCTGATTGAGTGAGTTGGTAGTTAGCGTAACTACAAGTTTCTTTGCGTGATGTTATCATGCCGTGACTTTACCAGCGTCTTGGATCACTGAGGGAGTTGACAGTTGTGGATGCTGAGATCTATATATGTCGCAGGATTGAGCTACCCTGCGAGGTGAGATTCTGTTGTTGATCTTATGTTACATGGAGTTGTAGTACGAGGTGATGTCACTGATTGGTTGTTGATTGGAGCTTTACTAGGGTGGTAAAGCTTAGTGGTGAAAATTTGACTGGCAGTTTTAGCGTGGACTGACAAGTGAGATTTGGTGACTCTCAATGGGAGCAGATGTCAGGATGTATTAGTGATTGAAAAGAACCGTCAAGCTGAAGGAGTCAGCTTAATGGAGAAATTGTCAAGCGGTATTAACGTGTATCAGGTGATCAATTTCACTCGAGGTGGTCGAGTGTAGTCAGTACGACGTGAGACTGTGATGGGATGTCTGGGTACAAACAAGTGTTGTTCCAGTTTGTGGGTGTACAAGTGTACACATGGTGTTAGATCGAATTGTTTTTCACGAGGTGGATGTGGAATAAGGATAGTTGGAATTTTGAGGACGAAATTATTTAGGGAGGGAAGATTGTAACGATCCGTCCCAAATATCGGGATTAAAAATTAATTAATTATGGTTTAGAATGACTAATCTGGGATTAGTTGAGTGAAATCGGACGAAATGTACAAAATGACTGTTTTGCCCTTAGAATGGGCAAACTATTGAATTTTTGATCGGATGGTCAAACGGACTTTGACCAATGACCGTGTCGTAGTTCAGGACGTCACGAGTTCATAGACAGGTGGCACGTTCGATTCCGACGTTCGAGGAAGAAGTTATGACATTCAGAAGTCTAGGGGTATTTTGGTAATTTAGCTGAAAAGGGACTAAATGTTGACTTTTGAACCGGGAGATCCAATGGACGAGGACCAAGGATCGTTATGTAGATCGAGTTGATACGAATCCGTAGACAGGCGGCACGCCGAAATCGGAGGTTCGAGGACGAAGTTGTGGTCACGGGAGCGAAATCGATTAACCAAACGAACCGAGATTTCGGTTAAAATATTATTAAACTATGGAATAGTGATCAGTATTGGTGGACACTTGGATGAGTGACAAGTGTCACTTATCCCTTGATTGAGGCCCTAATTTGTGGAACATGTCTCCCTTAATCTGTTTTTAATCATTCTTCATCATTCTAAATCATCATCAGTCATCTTCATCTTCTTCATTTATTTTCTTCAAAACCGTATACCTCAATCCTACACAAACACCTCTCAATCATCATCCATTGCTTATGACCCGTGAATGAAAGTTGGAGACGATGTTGAGACGAGCCCAATGGTGGTCACGGCAAGGACCGTCGTGCACGGTGGCCGGAATTTTGGAAGGTAAACCGTGAGATTCAAATTTTAGATTTTTTATTTTGATGGTGTTGATCGATTCGAAGCTTAGGATGATGTTCTTTGAGCTCTCACGAGCTTGTAGGTGCAATTTGGGACGGATTTGGACGTTGGAGGTGGCTGGAATGATGATTAGAATTCTGGCCGAAACTTTGAATGGCCATAACATAAACTCCAGGTACTTTCTGAAATTTCTGGGTTGATATTTCGAATCCTTGGCTCGAGTAGATGGATTTACATAGGTAGAACGTCGAATTTGGTTGAGAAACGAGAGAGATTTCGAAGTTTGAAGTTTGGGGCATCAATGGAGTTTTCCGGCGAGTCGCCGCCGAGTTGACTCGTTGACTTTTGACGGGTGACTTACTGTTCATGATGACGTCAACGTTGACTTTTTTGTCAACGTTTGACTAGAACTTTGACCCGTGCGTGGGAGCGTATTTTAAGGTGGGACCAGGACTATTTTAAAGGTTTCGACTATCCGGATCCAATGGCGGTGGTTTCGGATCGATCAGAGATCGTTAAGTGGGTCAAACTGAGGTTTTTCACCTCAGAAAACGTGTACAGGACACGTTGACTTTTCCGGGAAAGTTTAGGGTTCTTAATATGGACTTGTATAGGTTAGTAGTAACCTTTGGGTATGATTTGGACAGGTCAGGATGACCAGAGAGGTCGAATTAGCCCAGGAAGGCCTATGGCACGCGTATCGAGGTGGCACCGTTGGACGATCTGTGAGTGGACTTTGGTTTTCTAAATCCTATGCATGCTTAACTGTGTTATATGTTTTATATACGTGATTTCTATGATGATGGTTATGATTATTGATTTTGCGTATGTTGCACGTATTTCGAGATGTATTCGGTATTGCACGTATATCGAGACTGATGATTTTATTGTGGTTTTACGTGCTTGTGGTTTCATGAATAATGTGATGAAATGGTTTTGAAATTGGAAAGATGAACTCGGGCTTGAGGCTCAATTGTTTTGGAAACCTCGGACTTGGAGTCAATTTGAGTTACGTAATCGGGGCGGGAGCCCAGTTGCTTTATGAAATCGGGACAAGGGCCCAGTTGTTTACGAAATCGGGCTGAGACCCATTTTAGTTATACTATCGGGCCAGGGGCCCAATTGATTTGAAAATTCGGGCCGTGGGCCTAGTGGTTTACAGAATCGGGCATGAGGCCCAGTTGGTTCATAAATGTGATTTCGGGTCTGGGACCCTATGTTTTATAAATGTGATTTCGGGTCAGGGACCCTAAATGGAATTGTGATGTTTTATGGAGATTTCGGGCAGGGCCCATTGAAATGTTGTGAAATGATTTGATAAAACTGTTTTCCATATACTATCTTGATACGAGGATATGTGATGGTCTCCTCTAGGTGTCTGGGACACTGGAAAGTCACGGTGCATTGCCTGCGATGGGTCATTGTACGTAGCTACCGGACCGTATAGTGACTCAGGGGCAGGATTGCTATGATTAGACGTCTGGGACGCTAGACATCCTAGATGTCAGAGATATTAACCCGGAGAGATCCCGGGCAGCACGCGTTGCTTATCATACCGCGAGATATGACGTCTGGGACGTCAAGCGTCTGGGACGCTAGGCATCTGGGATGCCTGAGATGGTAATATGGTAAATATGAACTATTGGATCTATGAAATGGTTTTCGGTTGGATTTATGTTTATGGATTTGGGCGGTGGCCCACTTGGTTTTGTATTTACGAATTTGGTATCCTACAATTTTGGGCTGAGTTCCCACACTTGTTTTGAGTTATGGTTTTGGGCTAAGGCCCTAATGGCTTGGTAGAACAAATGTTTTGGTTACTGGTTTTCAATGCATGCATACGTTTTAATGAAGGGCATAAAAGTCTTTATGAATGTGTTTATGAACTTGTTCATTTTCGTCCACTCACAGCTTTTATTGGTTTAAATGCCCTTCAGGTTGATACGGATGCGACTGCAGCAGAGACTGGGACATCGTACGCTTCCTCCATCAATCCTTGCGCACTCTAGAAGCCCCGTTTGGGTAGTGGCATCAGGTTATCCCTTGTCTGACACTTCGTGTCAGACGAGAGCATGGCACATTCCACGGTAATCCCGGGGGGATTGAGATGGGTCTTTTCAAACACACTAAATTGATCATGGTGAAATAAGTGTATCAAATATTTAATTTATTAAAGTAGTATCATTCATTGATTGCCACATCAAATGTATCTAGAGGTAGGAATTAGCATGGTACGGTTCGGTACGGGTATTGATAATATCCAAATCCAAACCGTTAAAATCTTAACGGTTCGATACGATTTGAATTCTCTAAAATTAAAAATGAAACTGTTTCAGTCCAAACCGTTATTAACGGTTCGATTTGGATCGATAACAGTTTCAAACCGTTTAACCTATTTAGGTATAAAAAAATAGCAATGATGAAATTGGATCTTTATTAACACAATCGATAACAAACATTCCAACCAAAATAAATGCATAGATAGCTAGATCCAGTAAGACAATCTTTAAAATCAAAATACAATGTTTCAATACAGCAGCAAAAACAACAACAAGAAACACAACAGCACAATCTACTATGAAATGCACCATCATAACAACAACAAAAAATGAAATATAGCATATGTTATCTTCAAGCTCTCAACATCAATTCGTACTTCTTTTGTCCATCCATTTGGGAACTTCTTCTGAAAAATATTTTATTAAATTCGAATTCACAAAAATTGCACCAATATAAAAACTATAAGATAGGTTACTCATAAAATATAAAAACATACCACAATTTGAGGATATCACAACCCATTGCTACTAAAAGGCGTCATGAGCAATGAGCAACGAGGAGACACAAGGAGCAGGGGAAAATCGAGTGACTGACATAAAATAAGTAAAAGAACAAATTACAAAACAAAAAATTCATATTAGTTATAGAAAGGAAGTGAAATTAAATAAAAGCAAGAGCAAACAGAACTTGAATCATGATATAATAAACCCATTAAAATATAATCATTGTGATAACTAATCCACTACTCATGAATCATGATATAATAAACCCATTAAAATAGCTAATAATTTTATTCATACCATATCGGCTCAGACCGACCAAGGGGCCCAGACCGACTAGGAGGCCCAGTCCGCTACCAAATACATCAGCCCAGACCAACTCCAGAGGCCCGGCCCTCCATCAGTCGGTACGTCGGCCCATACCGACCCATAGGTCCAGCCCTCTGCTAGCACCGTTCCACATGCAGACTCTGGAGGTCCACCCTCCGTCGGTCGGTATGTCAGGCCCAGACCTACCTGAGGGCCCAGTACCTCTGCCCAACACAAACCCTAGTAGGGCCTGGCCAGCACTGACACGTGGACATCTCTTACGTCCACGTGTTGGCCCCATAGCAGATGCTTTTGTCCCACATCAGGAGAATGTAATTATTATACTCACCACACTAATACAAAATGAGTCCATTTGTCACATAAAGGTAACTAAACATTTACTATTGACAACTACATTGGCAGTACACTTATTACCACTCCTTACCACTCAGACCGACTACTAACTTAGACGTCGGAATATCTTTGAGCTGGTACCACACCGGTCGTTAGGACCCGTTCCAATTCCCCTGGGAGTGGGACGCACCTGATCCCGTCTGACACGAAGTGTCAGACTAGGGAAAATTCCAAACTCTAGCCCTCACCGGGGCTTCCAGAGCACACCAGGATCGTAGGAGGAGGAGTGTGATGTCTCGTCTCTGCTATAGCCCGCATCCGCGATCAACCTGAAGGGCATTCAAAACATCAAAAGTCGTGAGTGGACAAAAACAAACATTTCATTGAAAACATTTTCACATAAAGACATTTATGCCCTTCAATAAAAGGATATGCATGCATTCAAAAACCATTTATCAAACATTCATAAAATCATTTCATTTGTCAAACATATTCTCAAAACCTTTCAAGGGTTCTTGCGCGGTTCCCATAAATCGTCATGGCCCATAAAACCATTCAAGGGTTTATGCCGGTTCCCATAAACCTTCATGACCCATAAAACCATTTGGGTCCCCGACCCGAAATCACAAAAAAAAAACCGTAAATCAAAACATGGGAACTCGGTAACTCAAATCAATAGGGACTCAGCCCCAAATCATGTCACGTGGGTCTCAGCCCAAAACCATTCTCAGTGAAGTACTAAAATATCAAATACGGGGTCTCCGTCCTAAATAACTTTCTGTAAAACCTCATACGTATCAAAATGCATATAACCCATCTGCGGCACTTCCGAGAAGAGGCCAACTCGGGGCACACAGCCCCTAGGGAACACATCCCTGATAAATGTCACGATATCATCTTTATACTAGTGTGCACACTACTCGGGGTCTCACTCCGAGTCTTCTCCTAGGAATTCTCCATCTGGGAGGCTCAATCTCTAGATCTAGTTCGAGCTCTAACTCCGGATCTAGTCCACACATCTCTCCGAAATCTGGTCCGGGACCACATCATAATCGTAACCCCCACTCCTGGAACGAGATCCCTATGGGGATACCCATTCTGGTCTGTGGAGCGTGACTCTCAAGGTCAACGCCTGGAGGAGACCATATAATCATATGGAGGGTTCATTCATTTTCAAATCACTTTCTTTCTCAAAACATATTTCAACTGGGTCTCATACTTGATTCATTCAACAGGATTCCTCGAATCCGATTCAAATCCATTTCACAGGCCTCGGCCTAAATCCATAGTTCAACAGGGTCTCATGCCTGAATTCTCATTTCATAAACCGAACTGGGACTCAAGCCCGATTTCACAATCAACAGGGCCTCGAGCTTGATACCACAGCTAACTGGGCCCTAAGCCCGAAACCATAAAGCAACGGGACCTCAAGTCTGATTTCACAATCAACAGGGCCTCCAGCCAGATACTACAGTCAAATGGGCCTCCAGCCCGATATTACAACCAAATGGGCCTCAATCCCGAATTCGTAAACCAATGGAACCCTCGGTCCGATCGTATAACTCAAATGGACCCTCGGTCCGATTCCTCGTCAAATCAAATGGACTCCAAGTCCGAGAGTTTGTAAATCAAAAGGGTCTCGTGCCCGATTTCATATTTCTAAATCCAAAATCCATTCATTAAACTGTCGTTGAAAACCTAGCACGTATAAGCATCGTATAAAACCAGAAATCTCGAAATACGTGAAAATACCTAAATCCTAGGCTACCACTAACAAATGCACTCATGGCATCACAAAAAATATTCTAAAATAATTATAAAACATTTATGCATGCATCAAATTCATAAAACAAGTCCACTCACAGATTGTCCGAAGCCGCGCCTCGATACTCGTGCCATAAGCGTCTCCCGGGCCAATCGTTGCCTCCAGGATTCCCGAACCTGTCCAAATTAATTTTGAGGGTTACTAACTACTTATATAACCCCTCACTAAAGCCCCGTAATTTTCCAGAATTTCTAACTATTTTTAAACGCGAACCTAAACCTTCAGACAGCCCGAACTATATCGAAACGATGTCCGATTGACATGAAACCAGTCCCAAAATGTTCATTACAACGAATAGGTAAAATTACATGTTGGAACCACCCCCAAAGGATGGCTCACGCGCCCGTACGCGCCCCTAGAATGTCATGCGCCTGGGCCTCAAGAGCCATGACACTGTTCATCTTCTCCAAGCAGTCGAACCAGTTCGCCCGGTTCACTTTGTACAGCCGGTCCAGCTGGACCGGTGTGACCGGTCCGGCCACTCTCCTCCTTCATTTTTCGTCCAATCTTCTCCTTTTCAATCCCAATCTTCCTATTTTCCTATTTCCTACCATTTCTAATCATTAAATCCAAGGAAAACCGTCCAAAACCCGTTCATGAACAAAGGACCTCACGGTCCAACATTTCTATTTTCCTCCCACGGCTCCTCAGTCGTCCAACCACCACCAAAACCTTCATAAAACCTTCCTAGAAATCTAATAAACATCTTCTAATCATCCAAAACTAACCATAATGTAAAAATCGACAAAAGGAAGGATTGGGATCTAACCGGGTACTTGTTCCGGTTTGGTCTCAGCCGTGCACGGCGGTGCCAACCTGGCCGACCCCCACCATCATCTTGTCCTCTCTTCCTTCCCCTGGTCTCAGTCATGGTCATAAGGGAGATTGGTTTGGGTTTGGGGTGGAAGGGAGATCGGGGTTGTTTGGTCAAAACAAGGAAAACGATCGATGAAAAGGAATGGAAGATGCATGAATGAAAAAGGAATGGCTGTTGGATGGGTGACACTTGTCACTCATCCATTGGTCCAATAACAAATATCTGGGCCCCACTTAATTCCAAAAAGCATCTGTTTCATAATTCGCGCAATACTACTTTCGAACTTCCGTGAACCGTAACTTTTCCGTCGAACGTCCGAATTTGACGTGCCACCTATCTACGGATTCGTATCGTCCTGATCTACGTAACGGTCCGCGGCCCTCGGCCATCGGACCTACTGGGTCAAAAGTCATCTATTGGCCCCTATTCAACCAAATTACCAAAATGCCCCCGAGATTCCGATCGTCATAACTTCCTTCTCGAACGTCAAAATCGAGCGTGTCACCTGTCTATGAACTCGTGACATCTCGAACTACGTCTCAGTCATCGGCCAAAGTTCATTTGACCCCCTGAATGAAAATTCAACGATTTTCCCATTCTAGGGGTAAAATCGGCATTTCACCCTGCTCGTTCGTTAATCCTTGTCTAATCCCTGATTAGCCTTGCTAATCCGTCATTAATCCTTAATTAATCCCGTTAATTCAGGACGGGTCGTCATAATCTTCCCCCCTTAAAGAATTTCGTCCTCGAAATTCAAATCAACCCGATTCCACAACTAAACTGTGGAATCCAACCTTGTCCTTACTGCTCGGGTCACCACATATACACGAGAATACCCGTGTTACAGTACACGTCCGACACACAACTCGTACGCGACGGTACACATCAGTTATCGGAGCCCCAAAACTCCAATTTATTTCCAAGAACTACACGTCAGTTCGTACGTCTCACTCGAGACAAAATGTCGACACTCGTCGATCACGCCTGTCACTCACTTTGACAAGTCAGCAATACCAAACTGACATCCGAACGGTTTTTCAGTCCACCACTCTGACACGTTCCGTCCTACAGTCGTCAGGCTGCAAAACGTACTCCCACTAAGGGCTAGCACATCGAAGCTGACATCCTGCCCAGCATCCGATCAGACAACATCCTATAGATCTTGCCATCACAATGGCACGAATCCCATCTCATAGGTCATCGTCAAACCTATGTCCATACTGACTCTCGATACTCGCACGAATCAACTCTCTCAAATTCCTATACTCAAAACTAACTCTAATGTCCATACGGACTCTCCTTAGAGTCCCATCAAACCATACCTATCCGAACTCGTCGAATACCCATCAATCCGTAACTATCACAGGTCACAACCATCGTGACCAGCCGACAACTCCCGGCTCCACTGCGCTTCGCTGCTTTAATCTAATCTCGACTCGTATCGTATCTCGTATCACTCAGTGATCTCCGCTGACATCTAGACTCACCTCGAGTCTCCGAACTGTCACTATCGGATCTAATCTGATCACTACTCATGTCCATCTAGGACTCCATCCAAACTACAAAATTCTCAAACTATCGGGACACTCTCAACTCGACATTCCGATTGACCGTCGTTAATCCCATCGTCCAACGTGAATAACACACCGGTGCACCCACATCACAACACATCGGGGCGCCACCCGACCTACTCAAGGACTGCACTCGGGCAATGTCCAACCACATTCGACTGTCCGCACATCAATCATGGTGCGGACCCCAACCGTCCGTCACCAGGCGAACATCAATCTATGACCTCGGACAACCACTCGTCACATCCTGTGCCGCTAAGCACCATCTACTCTTTAAGTCAAACAAAGTTGATTCGCAGCCTAGGTGTTCTGTTCTTTCGCCTTTTTTGAACTCCTAGCTGTCACAACACTCCTCGTCGTCCTACCTAGGGACGAATCCAAGATGATGACATCAGAGTTCATCCAATGTCATTCCCTAGTACCCAACACTATTTACTACAGCGTCACACTCAGTGACCTCGGAATATCATCACCAATACGGAATCAAGCACTCTTCTCATCGACTCAAACACAAATTCTCTTGATTCCTTAGTTCCAATCACGTAGGGACCATATTTCTTTTCCAATTATTGAGCTCACTCACTACACGATCATTTCTTGTGTCCTATAGGTAAACAAGTGCCATGTCCTCAACTCCGGAGGTATGGTCAACCATAGTCAACCAAAACCAATCCGCAATGGACTCTCAAGTCCACAGCTCAACCGGACACCATCCACGCGTCCGTAACCTCCAACTCGCCTATCCGTTTACTACCGTATATGCACACAATAAGGATGTCCAGTCATCCTAATTGGATGTACCGCTCAGCTGAAGATTCACAATAGACTCCTGCTGTGATCTGCAGCCAAAACTCTCCGTACCACTGTATCTGACCAATCAACCTTTTTGTCATAAGATGTCACTTACGTTATCCATTCGTACCTGGATCTCGCGTTTCACCTCAAAAGTTACAACTTCTGGGCACACCCTCGCGACTCAATCACGCAGCACTAGGGGAACTGGTCTCCATTACTGGGGAAACTGGTCTCCAGCACTGGGGAAACTGGTCTCCAGCACTGGGGAAACTGGTCTCCATACCAAGTACTCCCCGTACCTCGTACTGAGCCACTCAGGATCTTCTCTGTCCCACTCAGTGCCCACCGGACTCACATGCTCGCCACTCTGGACACATCTGCTATTCCATTTGCATACCGGTTCATAAGTCCCAACTCTATGGGATCAACTCCAGCACTAAAACTCGTGTAATCCATCCAAGGATATCTAAGGCACCTGTCACTTATCCAGGTACATCCTACTTGTCACAGTCAGCTCACAGAGGTAACGTGGCAAGTGTGCCAACACCCAATGTCAGCGTCTCATTCTGCAATCGCATCAGTCGTAATCGAGTCGAATCCAGAATCCATGCTCGTACTGTGCGTCACTCACACACCTCGTATCCTCGTCACGACTAACGAATCCTACCGTCACAATCGTCACGGCAGCCCGAGTCCACCCAACTTGATAAGACTCGACTACGTCCATCGATAGCAACGTCTAACACACCCTCGTGCAGACTAACCTCGGAAGCACTATGCTACCGAGACTCCAAATCAATGCGGTCAACTCACCGTAGGTACCAACCTCTCAACGCACAACATCCACCGATCGGTACACCTCTGGATCCGATCACAAGTACCACACTCCTGGTAACTTGTCCAGTTAATCACCTACTAGGGTTATCCCAAACCCGGCTGCCCGCTGCAGCCCAACCATCCTGACTGATCCCTCTCCTCGACTCCGAAGGATTTTCGTACCCCGATACTGGCATCTCAACAACCAGTAACCTCAACCTAAGGACCTCATCCTCTCGGAACCTTACGACTCTCAGCCGTTCGCTTCCACAAGAACTGGCCATACTCCGTGCCTAACACTACACAAGCGCTACACGTCGTAATCGTATCCTATCGTGTCACACCACATCTACTCCTGTATCTCCTGCCAGTCGACATTCCTCTGGGATTCGACACACCGAAATATGGCAACACATGCCAAATTGAAGCACACGCTCCTATTCCCAACCGTCGTGACGGTAGTCGTACAGGGTCATCGTACAGTGGGGGACCTTGACCTCTGACCACCACTAGTATTAATCTATACACCTCAATCGGACACGACCTTAGCGTCGAGCGATCACGACTCTCAAGTCGTCATACTGTGTCTACTGATCCACTGGATCCTATTTCCACTAACACTACGGCTCTAAGCCGTCGGATTCACAAGAAAACTGATCCTCCTCGAGATCCACTTCCTTGAAACACGCGGCATTCAATGCTAACCGAACCTCAAACTATCGTATCACGTGACAAACACCATCTAACTAAGGTTCGATTCTACCGAATCCTCGTACTAATGCCCTAACTAGCAGGTTGATGATGGGCTGTTATGACCTCAGAGACATCACATCCTCGACATGCGCATACACTGAGAGAAAAACACGCTCTGATACCACTTTCTTAGGACTCGTCCCAAATCCCCTGGGATTAACGTGGGACGCACTTGATCCCGTCTGACACGAAGTGTCAGACCAGGGAAAATTCCAAACTCTAGCCCTCACCGGGGCTTCCAGAGCACGCTAGGATCGTAGAAGGAAGAGTGTGATGTCTTGTCTCTGCTACAGCCCGCATCCGCGATCAACCTGAAGGGCATTCAAAACATCAAAAGTCGTGTGTAGACAAAAACAAACATTTCATTGAAAACATTTTCACATAATGACATTTATTCCCTTCAATAAAAGCATATGCATGCATTCAAAAACCGTTTATCAAACGTTCATAAAATTATTTCATTTATCAAAACATATTCTCAAAACCTTTCAAGGGTTCATACCCGGGTTCCCATAAACCGTCATGGCCCATAAAACCATTCAAGGGTTCATGCCGGTTCCCATAAACCGTCATGGCCCATAAAACCATTTGGGTCCCCAACCCGAAATCACAAAAGAACCGTAAATCAAAACATGGGAACTCGGTAACTCAAATCAATAGGGACTCAGCCCCAAATCATGTCACGTCGGTCTCAGCCCAAAACCATTCTCAGTGACGTACTAAAACATCGAATACGGGGTCTCCGCCCCAAATCTGTCAGGGCCAACCCTTAATCCCCCGGGATTAAGGGCTAAACCCTGCTCCCGTCTAACTTACGCATGACATGAAGGCTAAACGAACGTCCAACCTCCATGTGACACGTAAGTCGGACAAGGGATTTTGGATCCGTCCGTCCAAAAACTTCCGAATTTCCCAGAGTGCGTAGAATCTATTTCGGATCGTACGTGTGATGTCTCCGTCTCTCTCGACTGACAGCCCGCACCGCAACAACCTGGAGGGTATCGAAAACACAAAATACTGTGAGTGGACAAAAATAAAGTATAATTTAGAAATCAGTTCAATAAAATATTTACATTTTTTTACCTTCCACGTAAAAACCAATGCATGCATATCAAATCATGTTATAAAACCATTCATATCAAAAAAATCAATGAAACCCAGTATCGGAAAACCCGAATCAAAATCGTTATTCAAAACCAAGCATCAGCCTCAAATCGCAAAGCAATCTCAAATACGGGAACTCAATCCCAAAACTCATCAAATCCACATCATCCGGGCCACTGTCCAAAACATTCTGAAAACCAGTGAAAAACATCAATCATACAATTTTACTGGATCTCAAGTGCGCCCGAGTCTTTAAACTCAAAACACAATGCGCAATAACCAGGCCTTCCCGGGATATGAACTAGTCTTTAAACTCAAAACACAATCACAGGCCTCAGGGAGTATCATAACCGAGTCTTTAAACTCAAAACATATACCGAGTCTTTAAACTCAAAACATTTCAATCCAGGGCCCTCTCCTCGCCAATCAATCCGGGTCTTTAAACTCAAAACCAGATCCAGTGGGTTTTTCTCTTTTTTCGGGTCTTTACAGCCAAAACCATTTTGTATTCAATCAGTGAAAACCACAAAAAATCCACAGTCGAATTCACAACGATGATATCGTAAGCTGACATCCGGAACCATCGTCCCGAACCCAATTCCAGACTTCCTTTCCAAATATCAAAACCAAAATCCAAAATCCAAAATCCAGTTTCAAAACCGAAAGCTGATAAACAGGGCTCCAAGCCTGAAATAACTTTTCCAAAATCCTTCTCAAATCATTGAAATCAAATCATATTTCAAATCCCGAAAGCAAAGCATTAAAACCATAGTCAAATCATATTTCAATCCTTTTGTTCTTAGGCCTCATTCGATTGCTGAGGATTCGAAGAGATGGGATCACTGTCCCCTGTTCCTCGTGAGTCGAAGGTCGCCGTCCACGACGGTCCCTGGGCCGTGTCCCCTCCACACTCATCTCTCTCTGTCTCCGTTTCTCACCCTCATAACATAAATTGGACTTTATTTCTTCACTCCCCTTGACAGCACGGCCATCACACTCCCCTGTTTTCTCTCTATTTTTCACCCGTGCACACACACAATTTGTTTAAACGGGTTCAATGCGGTGAACGATGCTTCTAAGACCATCCAGAGAGGGTCACGCGTCACAAATCATGTGGCCACCTTTTCCAACAACTGTCAAGTGTCCATTTCCCATTGTTCACAAATCCCTAGGCATGAAATGACCAGTTTACCCTCAAAGTACAGATTACCAATTTACCCTTCGTATTTCTAGACTCATAACTAATCCGTCTGATGTCCGATGAAGGCGTACCGCCTATCGTTGTACTCAGGACGTTGAGATCTTTCTAACGGTCCTTGGTTTGCGTGAAGAAAACTTGTCGTGCAAAAAGTCAACAAATTCCTCATTTTTAACCAAATTACGAAAGTGCCCTCAACCTTCCGAACATTATAACTTCCTCCTCGGATGTCGGAATCAGACATGCCACCTATCTACGGACTCGTGATGTCCCAAACTACGTCACGGTCTTCCGTGAACCGTAACTTTTTCGTCGAATGTCCGAATTCGACGTGCCGCCTGTCTACGGATTCGTATCGTCCTGATCTACGTAACCGCCCTCGGCCCTCGGCCCTCGACCATTGGACCTGCCGAGTCAAAAGTCTTCTATTGGCCCCTATTCAACCAAATTACCAAAATGCCCCCGAACTTCCGATCGTCATAACTTCCTCCTCGAACGTAGGAATCGAGCGTGCCACCTGTCTATGAACTCGTGACGTCCCAAACTACATCACAGTCATCGACCAAAGTCCATTTGACCACCTGAATGAAAAGTCAACGATTCGCCTATTTTAGGGGTAAAATCGTCATTTCACCCTGCTCGTTCGTTAATCCTCGTCTAATCCCCAATTAGCCTCGCTAATCGGTCATTAATCCTTAATTAATCCCATTAATTCGGGACGGATCGTCACACCGGTGCCTATACTCTGACCGACCAACAAATTCCTTCTATTTCAGGTATCTTTGAAGACACGTGGCAGAGCAGCATTCGCTCCCTAAAGTTGGCACATTTTGTGCATCAACAAACTCAAATTTAAAAAAAAAAAAGCATATGCATGTTTATCATAATGCATTCGCACAGCTCAAATTAAAAAACGCATAGGTAGCTTATAAGTAAATAAACCCATGATATAATAAACGCATTCGCCCAATCTATTATAATAAACGTATATGCAGCTCAACTAATCCCCTACTATTGAAGAAGATATTTGAGTAAAAGCTATATGTCATGAGATTGGGTAAAAGCTATATGTCATGAGATTGGGTAAAAGCTATATGTCATGAGATTGAATAAAAGCCAATACTTTATAATTTTTCAAGTATCTTCTTCAAATTTATTATCCTGCCCAATCACATGTGATGATTCGTATAGGCTAATTACTCAATGAAAATATATACAAATATGTATGTAATACCTGAGTTCTTTGTTGTGAGAGTTTTTGTGAGTGATTACTGCATCTAGGGCTGAGAGTTGAGAAGTGAGACTGTAAGTTGAGAGTTGAGAGAGCTTTTGTGTGAGTACGGCTAGGGTTGGGCGTTTAGAAGAATAAAAGTAGATAGTGCGGCTAGAAAGGAATGGTTAGAGACTTAGGGTTTATGGATTTATGCCAGACAAAATGGATAGGGTTGAGAGTTTATGGCCTGATGAATTGGGCTAATTCCTAAATGAATGCATTAGGCTAATTGCTAAATGGATGGCCCAATGAGGCAATTCAAAGAGGCTAACTGTTCCTACAAAATTTATAAATGTTGCTGCTAAATTGCTAATACTAATGGAGTTAATAAAAGATGTTAAAAATTTAAAAAAATTAATAAATTCCTTAAAGGTCCGGTTTGAATTTAACGGATTTTCAAAATGAAAATCCAAATCCAAACCATTTAGAGGTAGACATAAGTTCGTTAAAACCGCTAACCAATCCTTTTCAAACCGTTATTTATCCAACGAATTAAGTTTGACCGGATAAAAATCAAACAGTTTGAGAATACAAACCACTCCATTAGTAATGGTTTGGATTTAGACTTTCATTTTGAAAATCTGTTAAATTCAAACCGGATCGTTAAGGAATATATTAATTTTTATAAATTTTTAAATATATTATTATTACAAAATAAAAATAATAAAAATAAAAAGATACTCAAATATACCCAAATAAATATATGTATACTTAGATAAAAGTATAAGAAAAGATTGTTAAGTGGTAAGTTTGTATGCTAATCTTAATATAGTGGTAACATTTGCAATCCAATTCTTTGCAAAATTAATATACAAAATTTTGAGTATTGATTATTCTTTTTTGTATATTTTTTTTAAATATCATTCCTGTTTTTTTAATATCCTTGCTTATTTTTTTAATATATTTGCTACTTTTTTAATATACTTGTTTTTTTTAATATCCTTATTTTTTAATACACTTGCTTCTTCTTTTTTATGTCTACACAGTTTCAAACCATTTCAATTCAAACTGTACTATTAGTAATAATTTGAATCGAACTGTCTAGATTTTATCGGTTTTGATTTGGCTATTGCCAATATCTGTATCAAAGCGCAATGTACCCAACTCTAAATGTATAACTAAATGTGGTAAATTTAGTGTATCCAAATAAAATTATTTTTTTTGTTTTGGACTGATCTAGTATTGGATTTTGGTCTAAGTCTTCTGCCTTAATTGGGATGGACCTTTTTTTTTTCCCAATCCAATCCCTTGTTTTGGGCTTGGGGTATAGGTTTGAACATTTATGGATCATAGTGGTTGCTTGATCTAGGTAGTTTTGGGAGTATGTAGTTTATTAGTAAGTGCACTTAAATTTTTTTTTTTCTTGGAAGATGCCTCTTGCAAACTTGCATATATATATATATATATATATATATATATATGAATGATACTATTGACCTATCAACAAAAAATAAAAAACAAATGAGTTATTTCACTTTGTAGGTTTATGGAGATGCAACTTGGAGGGATGAAGGAATTGGCAACAGTTGGTACTTGGTAGATCTATATAGTGACTGATTAATCTGATACGATGGATCATCATGATCTTTTATATCTCATTTCGAGAAGTTATTACGTAGTACTGGAACACCATGTCAGCTAATAGTACTTTCATTCAAAATTTGTGACGTGTTTAATAAAATATAAAAACTCAAGAAAATCATTTCTTTGTTCGAAAGAGTGGTGACAACGGATGTGTTGGCTAAATGGGGTATTGGTGGATGGGATGGTAGATGGGGGAAGACGAAGACCAGGGGTGGTGAGGGGAAAGAGAACGAAGGGGTAGGTGTGTGGGGGACGAGAAAGAGATTGACTGGGAGAGGAGGACGAGAAAGAGATTGACCAGAAGAACGAAGAAAAAGATCGATCGGAAGGGGGATGAGAAAAAGATTGACACATGCAGGGGGGAGGAGGAGAAAAAGATCAACCGGAGGGGAAGGAGAAACAATTGACTGGGAGGGGGAGAAGAGCAAGAGAACCCCTAGGGGAGAATTAGGGAGGAGGGAAGGGGGAAGGGAGAGGGGGGGGAGGGGGGGGGGGGGGGGGGGGGGGGGGGGGGGGGGGACTGAAGAGTTGGGGAGGGAGGGGGTGGGTTGGTGGGGGGTGGGGGCGGTGAAGAGAGTTCAAGCAAGGTATGTCGAATTTTGCACTTGCTTTGAGGACTATAGTCAGTACTTTAACATGGTTATGGTTTAGGATTTTTTATATTTTAAGTTTTTTATTTGATTTTTTAATTTAATTTTAAAATATAAAAATAAAACAAAATCTACATATAAAATAATAAATATGTGATAAATTTTAAATGAAAGTACTATAAACTAAGATGGTGTTCCAATACCACCTAATAATTTCTCCTATTTCCAAGGAGTAAGACCAATTACTATTTCAACTTACTTATTTTAAAGGGGAAAAACTGATGAGAGAAAGAGTAATTAATGTTTCCTTGGCTTTGGCATGGAAAAGATTTTTCCTCTTTTCCCATGGCATTGTAAACATGGTATATCGTTCGCAAGCTTTTTTTACCAGTCAAATGTTTCCTAGGTACTGCCACCATCTCCATTGAATGTCAAGAAGTTAATTGAAAATCTTCCTTCTTGGCTCCATTCTGGGTGTCGGCGATAACAGACTTCAGAATAACATCCTGCAGAATGACTCCAACTAAACAAAAAATTTCCACTCCCTGAAGTAAAATCTCAAAACAAACCCAAGAAAATGGGGGGGGGGGGGGGGGGGGGGGGGGGGGGGGGGGGGGGACTGAAGAGTTGGGGAGGGAGGGGGTGGGTTGGTGGGGGTGGGGGCGGTGAAGAGAGTTCAAGCAAGGTATGTCGAATTTTGCTCTAGCTTTGAGGACTAAAGTCAGTACTTTAACATGGTTATGGTTTAGGATTTTTTATATTTTAAGTTTTTTATTTGATTTTTTAATTTAATTTTAAAATATAAAAATAAAACGAAATCTACATATAAAATAATAAATATGTGATAAATTTTAAATGAAAGTACTATAAACTAAGATGGTGTTCCAATACCACCTAATAATTTCTCCTATTTCCAAGGAGTAAGACCAATTACTATTTCAACTTACTCATTTTAAAGGGGAAAAACTGATGAGAGAAAGAGTAATTAATGTTTCCTTGGCTTTGGCATGGAAAAGAATTTTCCTCTTTTCCCATGGCATTGTAAACATGGTATATCGTTCGCAAGCTTTTTTTACCAGTCAAATGTTTCCTAGGTGCTGCCACCATCTCCATTGAATGTCAAGAAGTTAATTGAAAATCTTCCTTCTTGGCTCCATTCTGGGTGTCGGCGATAACAGACTTCAGAATAACATCCTGCAGAATGACTCCAACTAAACAAAAAATTTCCACTCCCTGAAGTAAAATCTCAATACAAACCCAAGAAAATGTTCGGATTTAATCCTTTTCATCATATCAATCAATTGATGAAATTAAAATTAAGCCGAGACGATGATAAGTAAAATAAGAATACACAAGAATTTACGTGATTAAGCCATTTGCCTACATCCACATAGTGTTTTCACCTTCATTATAATATGAGAAAATTACAAGTATATTATAATAACATGCTCAAGAGTCTTATACATAAACCAAAGTCACCCTTTGTAAACCCTTTCTCAACCTCCGGAATATCTCACACTCTCTCAAGAGATATACCCACTCTTGAAGAATTCCTTGACCAATCTCCCTTTGTTTTGTCTTGTAGAAAACCCTTTGAGATGATTGAGAATGAAAGAACTCCAGCTTATATAAGTTGTTAAACAAATAAAGGTCATCCGAACTTTTCGTTTTATTTCTTATTTTGTATTTTCTTTCATTTTTTATTTTCTTGTATCGATCATGACACGACCCATCCCAATCCCCCCGGGATTAATGCGGGATGTACCATGCTCTCGTCTAACACGAAGTGTCTGACAAGGGATAACCCGAAACTTCAGCCCGAACGGGGCTTCTAGAGTGCGCTAGGATCCGGAAGAGAAGTGTGATGTCTCGGTCTCTGCTACAGCCCGCATCCGTGATCAACCTAAAAGACATTAAAAATAATAAAAGCTGTGAGTGGACGAAAATTAATAGTTTAATAAAAACTCATTTATCTCAAAAAGACATTTATGCCCTTCACTAAAAAGCATGCATGCATACGAAAACCATTTATCAAACCCTTTACTTTAATTAAACCATTATTAGGGTCTCAGCCCAAATTCCGTAAATCCAAGTCATACGTGGGAACTTAACCCAAAACCATAAAAGACCAAAAACTGTAAATCCAGATCCAAATGGGACACTGTCCACATCCATAAAACACAGAAATACCATTTCTGAAATCCAATAATTCATGTTTACCATTTACCATGTGACCAATCCTGTCACGGTTTCCGAAGCTACGTGTGCTACTCGGGGTCTCAAATTCCAAGTCTTCTCAGGGTCCACCCAGGTCAATGTCCGCAGATCAATGACCCTCCCTGGGGGTTATAATCCATAAATGCTTTCCTGGGAGTAAGGTACCCCACGGGGGCGACTCCACTCAATTAGTGCTACGTGACTACTATGAGGTCCACCCAGTCCAACGACCCTCCCCGGAGGAGACAATCCATAAATAAAAGGATGGTATATGACAAACCATTTCGCAATCATTCTCAAAACCTTTCAAATCTTTCAAAGGGTTCATGCCCAGTTTCCCATAAAACTGTCATGAATCCATAAATCCATTTATGGGTCCCCGGCCCGAAATCACATTCATAAAACACAAATGGGTCTCATGCCCGATTTGGTAAACCAACTGGGCCTCAAGCCTAGTCATGTAAACCAACAGGGCCCCCGGCCAGATGCCTTATGAAATCAAATGGACTCCAAGTCCGAAAGTTCGTAAATCAAATGGGTCTCAAGCCCGGTTCCATATTTCCATATCCGAATCATATCATCAATCCATGAACCAATTGGGCCCCTAGCCCGGTAAAATAACTCAAATGGACTTCAAATCCAAGGGTTTCCAAAACAAATGGGTCTCATGCCCGAGTTTACTTTTTCCAATCCAAAACCATTTCATCAAACCATCACCGAAACCACAAACACGTTTAATCAGTGTAAAACTATAAACCTCGATATACGTGCAAATACGTAAATCGCCTCGAAATACGTGTAATCATATAAATCACCAATACCATAATCATCATGATAGAAATCATATATATAAAACATATAAACATTTATGCATGCATCACAGTTTTGAAATCAAGGTCCACTCACAGACCATCATAGTTGTCGCCTTGTTATGCGTGCCATATGCCTCTCTGGGCTAATCACCATCACTGGGACTCCCAAACCTATCCAAATCATACTAGGGGGTTACTAACTACCTCATTAACCTCTCATTAAAGCCGCGTAATTTTTCCGAATTTTTAAATATTTTTAAACTCGATCCTAAACCTTTGGACACCCCGAACTATATCGAAACGATATCTGATCGACACGAAACCAGTCCCAAAATGTACGTCACATCGAATAGATGATTTCACATGTTGAACATGTCCCCAAATAGTGCTTTACGAGCCCCATGTGCCTCCCAAAGGCGCTGCACGTGGAGCCCACCCGTCGCACTGTTCCTCATTACATTGGTCTTTAACCCCAAATTGGGAAGTGTGCTAGCGAGAACGTTGGGCCCTAAGGGGGGTGGATTGTAAGACCCGTGTCCTGTAGGGAACGGTGAACGATCCCACATTCCTACGAGAGGGGAATGGTTTGGGGGGAATGGTAGTGTGCCTTAAAGGTATAGGCACACACCTATCTAGCACGAGGCCTTTTGGGAGCTCAATGGCTTTGGGTTCGGTTGGAACTTCAAGGTTAAGTGAGTTGAGGCTAATGCAATTCCATGATGGGTGACCCCCTATGAAGTTACACCGTGAGCTTCCAAAAACAAAACCGTGAGGAGTTAGAAGGCCCAAAGCGGACAATATCGTGCTAGTGTCGGGTCCTGACTGAGGAGGGTCGGGTCCTGACAGATCACCTTTCATCCATTCTTTATTTTTATTTTCTTTTATTCAATTTTTTTACTAAAAATAAAGAGGGACGTTCTATCCAACAATCTCCCCCTCTCGATTTAGATGGGGGTCTTTACACATTGACGTCAAATATTGAAGTTCATCTCAACTCAAGACATCATTTGTAACGCCAAAAGCATGTTCATTGCTTTATTCTTATATGAGCTACACATAACCGAATCAGATTTTTGGTCCTTACTCTCCCTGATTCGTAATAACCTATATTTAAGAGTAATTATTTCGAGTCGACAATCACTAGTCGATTTTGAAGAGGGACCTTGATATGACTCCTTTCCTAGTAGGATTTTCTTTCTCGCCATCATCTAAATCTTGGAAACATATGACCTGCGTATCTTCTATGCCTGCAATTAAGACCCATCTTAGGAACTTGTTTTCTTGTGCACAATTTTCCTAAATACCAACGAAGTCTAGGTTATAGCACTCCCAACCAGATAATATAAAGCTATAAACCATCACATTCTTCTCTCGTCATTAGGACCTTATAGCCTCGTATGATTTCCATGATTCCTTCTACAATAGAACACTTGCAGCCATTAGAGTATAACTGGCTCAAAGATATTAATTTTTTTTTCAGCTCTGGGACATATTTAACCCCACCCAAAGTGCGCACCACTCCATCAACCATATTGATTTTCACCATTCCTACACCCAAATGTCACTTTTAGACCAATTGAGTAAGAAGAATGACTTGCCTCGTCTTTCTTGGAACAAATCAAAATATTCCTTTTTTGAGAAAATGTGATGAAAAGAACCCTAATCCAATATCCACTCACTTTGCGAATATATGTTACTCACATAAACTATGAGAACATCTTCATCAATATCTGTATATTTTGTGCTACTGCTGTAGTGGAGCTTTCCCGGGCCGTCCTTCTTATTCCAAGTCGAACAATCCCATTTTATGTGCCCCTATTCCTTACACTTGTAGCATTGCTTGCCTTTTCCATTGCCTCGTGATCTAGACCTATTATTTCTAGGCCCTTTTGCAAATTTCCTTCCTCTAATATTCAAGTCATGAACAACTAAGGCTGAATCATGGTTGTATTTAGTCTTTTTCCTTTTTTTCATGTGATAAGAGTGTCATGTCGAACTCCTCCATCTTCATTGAATCCTTACCATATAATATTGCGGTAACAATATGCTCATCTGAATTAGGAAGTGAGGTAAGCAGTAGTAAGGCATGATCTTCTTCCTCAATTTTTACATCAAGTCTTGTTATTTAATCCAACATACCTTTGAATACATTAAAAGTGTTCGAGATTCTCACCCTCTTGCATCTTCAGCTTATATAAATCCCTCTTTAGATTTAGTTTGTGGTCAAACTTTTTCTGAGATAGAGTTTCTCTTACTTCTTTACTAAAATAGGATATGACCACCTTTAAAGAAGTAGGATAGGGCAGGCCACTAATGACATCTAATTTTTCCTTGTCAACCTCTATGGCACGGCTTGAGATGATATGGCCAAGCATAATATCTTTATGGATGATGAAGTAACACTTTTCCCAATTTATAAATAAATTGGACTCCTTGCAACTTTCTGGTGCTCTAGACAAGTTTGTTAGACATATATCAAAAGATTAATCAAAAACGAAAAAAATCATCCTTGAATAGCTTAATGATACCTCCATCATGTCTGAAAATATGTTACCATGCATCTTTTGAAAGGTGGCAGGTGCATTGTAAAGGACAAAAGGCATTACTCCTATAAGAAAAGTACCATATGAACATGTGAATGTTGTCTTCTCTTGGTCCTCAGGTACCATGGAAATCTTATTGTAACCTCTATAGCCATCTAAGAAACAAAAGTGAGAGTGACATGCAAGTTTTTCAAGCATTTGATTAATAAAAGATAATGGAAAGCAATTTTTTCAAGTAGTAGAATTAAGTTTCCTATAATCTATGCATACTCTTCATCCAATTTGGGTCCTTTGAGGAACAAGCTCGTCTTTTTCAATCTTGATGACTGTGATGCCACTCTTCTTCGGCACAACTTGAATCGGGCTAACCCATTTTGAACCTGAGATGGGGTAGATGATGTGACAACCCAAAAATTTAGAAAAGGTAAATTTGAGAATTTGAAATAAAAATGACGTTTTTGCCATTGTAAATGTGGTGTTCAAAGTTGACTTTTTGTTTGGAATAAATTTTGCACATTTTTCAAGGACCATTGGGTAGGTCTAGAAACGCTGATTCCATAGATAGACGGCACATCGAAATTGGAGTTTGGACGTGCTTGTTACGAGTCTAAAATGGCCAGAAGTATTTTGGTAGTTATGCAAGGAAGGGAAAAATGGTCATTTGTTTGATTTTAGCTGAGTCATTATGTTTTGCAAGATTTTAACACGTGCCATCACAATCAACGTATTGTTGGCACAACGTGTTTGTGTTTAATGTTGTTGGGTGTTTTATTTCAAATGTGTTCTTAACAAACTAAAAACAAAACTCAACTTATATTTGATCAATCTGTCCTAACTATTGAGAGACACTGAGAAACTGAGAGATTGAGAGGGATTAAAAGAGAGAAAAACGAGAAGAAAAAGAAAGTGAATAGAGGGTCAAAAAACCGAAACAGACCTGAAACCCAAACCTAAGAATTTGAAAATTTTAGAAATTCGAATTCGATGTTTGGCACTATGATTGCTGGATTTGATCTTATTATAAGCTTCCTGGGTTCCATATGATTCAATCCATCTCCAAAAACGAAGATACTTGACATTATTGAACCCCATAACAGACCCGCGACCCCTTTAGAATTTTGAATTGAAATTCGACTACTTGGAGGCAAGAAAATTTGGAATTAGACATGGGATTGTGTTTCTATGTGTTAGACATGGAATTGTGTTTCTATGTGTCTTAGAATAGTTTGGGATTGATTGGAATTAATGAATGGTCTAAATTTGGACAGGATTGAAGTCGGGTCAAAATTTGGTCAGGTGACCTGTTTTGCAGGAATATAGGTGGAAGGGATGATGAATAGTGCCAGGTGTGTGAGCGGCAGCATGTGGGGGCCGGTGGTTGGTATTTTTGAGGTACGATCAACATATGTTTTGATGCTTTCGATGTAATGGACATTTTGGCACAGGTCTCGAGTCGATCGAACACCGTCTTGGTATAGTTTTAGGTGTTCAAGTGTTATGTTACGTTTTAAAACACGTATTTGAATCCCGTAAAATGGGGGATTGTATTGTGAGGTTACTTGGAATGTTAGTGACCCTTAGTGATGGTTTTTGACAGGATTAGTGATTCCTGGAGTTATGGAAAAATGTACGGCTCAGAATCGAACAGCGTGGACTACGTGTGAGTGGATATTTGTTTTATAAACTATGATGCATGCATACTAAATGTTTTCCATGATTTATTGCATGATTTGAGTTGCAATAATTTGACTGATATTTTGATGTCATTACTTGATGATTTGGTGGCTTTAATTGTCGGTTTCTGAATGATTTTACATAATTATGTGAAAATTGTATTTTGGGCTTTGACCCTGTTTGGAAAGTACTTCTAACTTGGATTTAGAGTCAAATGTGAATTGATGATTTTTGGATTTATGAAATGATTTGTGGACACTGTTTTAAAATGATTTCACGTAATGATGTTTTGGGCTTGAGACCCTGTTGAAAAATATGTTTCGGGTTTGATAACCTGTTTGGAAATGGTTTATTGGTTTTGAGTCAAGAACCTTGTGAAAGCCTAGTGGTTGGCTTTGTGAGTTGTTTACATGGTATGTTATCTTCTTGGATGTGATTGAGTTGGATGTACCGCTCGGATGCGTCTGATCCTGGGGATGTGTTTGCACAGATGTGACTGATCTAGGGTGTTTGAGCCCAGATATGTCTAATCCCGAGAATGTGGCTTGTTGATTACCTACACGTAGTGCTGATGTGATTGTGTGATTGATTGTGCACTTGTGGGTAATGTTGATATTGTGATCTTGTGGTTGATGTTTATGCACTTATGAGTAGTGCTGCTTGATTATTATGGTTGATATTTGAGTATTGGTGACTAGTATTATTGTTGATGGTCATTGTGACTAGTTGATGTTGATGGTTATGTCTAGATGTTTTACATGATTTGATGAAACAAATTTCGGGAAAATGTAGGCCACGAGCTTTTGATGAATTGTGGGTCCCACGATTTCTATGTGAGATGATTTGAAATCCGGTTGTTCATGTTTTACTCTATGTATGCATGTTCTAAGTGGAGGGTAAAGTTTCATTTTTGAAATAGATTTTCAAACGATTTTATTTTTGTCACTCACACCTTTGAAGTTTTTACTGACCCTCCAGGTCGTGGCAAGCAGATCGGGGCTAATCGAGAGACAGAATTATGAGTGGGAATCAGTGCGACTATCCCTATTCTGGGAAGTGCAGAGTATGTTTTTGAAACTTTAGTTGACTTGTCAGACGGAAGTAGGACCATACAGAGTTATCAAAGTCCCTTCCGGATGGGTCCTGTCAGATGATCCCAACATCTAAAAGTTTAAGGACCTTTTTTTACCACTTACTTTAAGGGAGGATTGAGGCCTTTGCGCCTCCCTTGTAGGTTGTCATTTTCTTCAAGTATGATCATATGCATGCATTTGGACAGGCTTATCCTTTTGATGTCAGCAATGCTCCATCAAATGGCTTGCATTGTCACGACCCGACTCCTCTAGTATAATATTTTTCACTTTGGGCCCAGCCCTCACTGCTTTGTTGCTGAGAACTCAAGCGCAAATTCCCAGTGAATCACCCATCTTAGGATTGCTCCAACCCAATCTCGCTTAATTTTGGAGTTCCAACCAAACCCAAAGTCAATGAACTCCCAAAAGGGCTCGTTGCTAGGAAGACATCATTCACACATATAAGGCACTTCACTTTTTCCTCCCTGAGCGATGTGGGATTGCTCACCATTCTTCCCAAGACACGGGTCTTACAATTTACTTACCTTGGGGCCCAGCCTCCTTACTGGTACACTTCTAGTCGAGGTCCATCTTTGATACCATTCTGTCATGTCCCGACTTCTCTAGCACGATATTGTTCGCTTAGGGCCCGGCCCTCACGGCTTTATTTATGGGAACTCACGTGAAACTTCCTAGTGGGTCACCCATCTTAGGATTTCTCCAGCCCAATCTTACTCAACTTTGGAGTTCCAATCAAACCTAAAGCCAGTGAGCTCCTAAAATGCCTCTGATACGCTAAAACTAAGTATTAAAGCAAACACAAAGTCACACTAAACACTTAATGAAAACATATGCAAATTAAAATCCTTTTTTGTAGATTATACCATTGATAAGTAGGGATCGTTCTTAACCGGGGATTGAGGGTACCTAAGCACGATTATCGTTTGATTAATTAATTAGGGGGTAGTTGATTGTTTTTATTATCCTACATGATTAACTAACCTAATTTATTATTTACATGGTCAACTCATTTTTAAACCTAACTTATTCATAAATTATGTCAATTCCGAAACCTACGAAATTCCCTCATCTCACTTCTACAAAATACAAGCATATTATCTCAAGTACGTGCTCAGAAATTTCCCTACACACTTTCAATGATCTAGACTTTGAAATTTCCCTACATCAAATCAGGCATTAAGCACAACATACAAGCATAACAAAAACTAAGATATTGGAGCACATGAAAGATCATTGAAACTCATATAAGATATAAAACCATAATTATATTAAAGATCATCCAACAAAATGATCATTCAATAACAAAATACAATCACAAGGTAAAGAAGTCGTGTTACACTTTTTCTCCTTGGAAATTTCCCTACAGATGCTAAATGGCTCGACACTCCTTGGTGAGACAATTGAAAATTGACCTATATGTCATAGGTGAAGGTGTTTATGATGGAATATGGTGTGATTGGATATTGCTATCTCGAATTGATGGAAATGGAAATTTGGTTAAGTAGAGCTTTGGGGTAAATAATGAGCGACCTTTTACAATTAGTCTAAGCCTCTCTATTTAGAGGAGAAAGTTAATCTTCAAATAAATAGGAGTTCACAATTTAAATCCTAAAATAAAAATGATTAAACTAATTAAATTTAAGTTCTAAAGGAATAAGGTTTCCTTTGGGGAAAAAGGAAACAAATCCTAACTTGAATTGGACAAATTTTCCTCAAAAAGAAAGGGAAAATGTTTCTGGAATTAAACAGGGAAGATTTTGATGGAAGCCCGCCAAAACTTGGCTGAATTTAGGTGGTAAATGGCGTGGTTAACACGACAAGGATGCTGGAAGGGAGTTCGGTGCACGTTCGCCGAAGCTGGCTTTATGGATTCAGAAGGCGTGCGCCGAGAATGTGCACAGTAGTTCAGCAGGCACTGTCTGAATAGAATTTAAGCTGCCATTTATGGATTCGGTAGGCCGCTACCGAATTCCTTCAATCTTTTTGGTTGCCTCCTTTCATTTGATCATAACTTCTTTGTTACAACTCCGATTGAGGTGATTATTTCGCCTAAATTCTCGTAATTCCGAGCTTAATCAAATTCTGCACATTTCTCACAAAATATGTAATTTTTTCCTATTGTTTGGCATTTAAACATTAAAAGATAAGCACATGGTATAAAATGATGCTTAATTCAAGGCTTATCAGCCTTGTTGCTATGAAGACATCATCCACACATATAAGCCACTTCACTTTTCCCTCCCCGAGCGATGTGGGATTGCTCGCGTAAAAGGTACATATGAGTGAACGTTTATTTTTATTAGAATTATATGCATGCATACTAAGTTGTTAAAATGTGTTTCTACGTGTTTTGATGCTAAATTAGTAATTGGAAATTTTATCGGATTTTTGGTAATTTTATGAATAGTTTATTAATGTTTTATTACGTGTTTTACGAGATTTCTGTACGTTATGTTTTCAAATATCGTTTCAATTGATGGTGATTGATGAATTGGGATTTTGGATATGATTTTACAACATATTTTAATAGCTCATTTTACGAGGTTTTCGACTATTTTTGTGAAGTGGGCGTAGGCCCGAGTTTTGCTAGTGATTCGGATTTCTAAATTTGGTTTTAATTTATGATTTTTATTGGAAATTTCTTATGCGGGTTATAAAGTATGTTTTCTAGATATTTATGATTTCTGGACGATTTTATAATAAGTGTTTGAGACACTTGTTTCGAGGAACTCGTATATGTAGTATATTAGATATTTTAGATTCTGAACTAGATTTTGGAATTGATGTGAGTTACAAGATTGTCTTCCCTTGGTATATGAGATGAGATTTTGGACATACATATATGTGATGTGATTAAGTTGTGGATAACCCTCCTCGAGATGCCAATTTGGTTGGTTAGTCTCGGATGTCGAGGTAAAACTTTTTTACCCGAGACCATTATTGTGATGAGTAGTCTCAGACGTCAAAGTAACAATCTTTTTCCCTAGACTAGGGACGACTTGTAGACATCGAGATAAAGCTCCTTTGCCACGGTCGGTCCATACTCGGATGTCGAGGTAAAACTCATTTCCCCGAGTACTCAGCCTATCGATTCTGCAGATGTGATGTGATATGATGTGATAATATGGCTTACATGAATCAATGATGGGTTGATTGTGTGGTTTTGGTTATGGTACTTGAGTACGGTTTTTATGACTGCCTTGATTTTAGATATAATGAGATTTTACTATTATTGCACTTAATTTGAGGTTGCGTGTTTTACTGTTTGTTACTGGGGATTTTATAAATTTTCCTTATACATGCATAGCTTTTATTATACATAGGGTAAATAGTATATTTTCAAATAGTAAGTTTTAAAACCTTTATTTTTCTCCACTCACAAGGTTTTTGTGTCAGATGGGATCTTGGAGCATATATGATTTTGACTTGTTTTCGAGGTCGTGTTCTATCGTGAATGCTGTGATAGGACCCGTCCCAATCCCCCAGGATTATCGTGGGACGTGCCTGTTTCCGTCTGAAATCGCGTGTCAGACCGGGGATAAACTCGTCACTCGCTCGGGGTTATCCAGAGTACGCTAGGATCGGTAGTAGCATGTGATGTCTCCATCTCTGCTACAGCCCGCATTCGCGATTAACCTGAAGGGTATTTAAAAATCATAAAAGCTGTGAGTGTAAAACAATAAACATTTATAAAAATAATTTATATCGAACAAATAATTTATACCCTTCACGTAAAAGCATGCATGCATCATAAAACAGTTATTTTAAATACTTTCTCAGAAGAAAGACGTATTGCTTCCCAAATCAAAAACATAGTGAAAAATGCTTCTCAATCGAAGCCATCATCTCAGTAGGGTCTCAGCTACAAACCAAATCATACAGGGCCGCAGTCCAAAACCAAATCAAAGAAAACTAGAACGAAGTCTCATCCCAATTCATAGAACACGTGGAAAAACATCTCATCCTCAATGTCAGTCACGATTCTAATCCTAGCACATGTGCATATAGCTCAAGACCGCTCACAATCCTAGAATGCCGCCGTAAACACATCACTCGTCGTGACCGTCTCTATATCATCGTGAAAACATCGTCTATCGATCTCAGAGGATAACATCAGCACTCCTAAGTCAAGCCTCCCTCAATCATTACTTCCTGCGGCTGCTTGACAACAGGTAGTGCATCGTGACCTCTCTGGAAGGAACACATCCACAGTCTGGAGGCGAGCGTCATATCATCCGAGACTCACCCGAATACCATCATCAATAGAGCCTCAAGCACGGAACATCACCAAATGGGTCATAACCCGAAAATCCAGTGTCCAACGACACTTCATATCCCAGGATACCTCGAATCCTGTAAAATCCATAACTGGGAATCATGCCCGAAATATCTTTCATAAAACTCATAACTGAGTCAGAGCCCGACTTATCTCACGTTTGACTATACTCTAAGTCAAACCTCAAATCAACTGGGTCATATGCCCGAAAAATATTTTCGAATTCAAAAACCATTTCTCATTCCCAAAACACTTTCAAATCATCGTTCAACAGGGACTCATTCCCGAATCTCGATTTCACGTATCTCCGTGAAATCCTCCAAAACCATAGATCAGTTCCTCAGTTTCATGCCCCTCTATGAAACCTTCGGAATCTCATAAAACACAATCACGTAGTATACTCGATGGAAGCCCAAACATCATATAAAACAAAAATCTCAAACTACGTGCAATAACACATTTTCCTCCGAAAATGCCAAATAATTGATAAGTTATGAATTAAGCATAATTTTATACCTTTTATACTTATATATTGAATATGTAAATACCAAATAATTTCAGAAAATAATATTTTGTGAGAAATGTGCAGAATTGGATAGAACATGGAAATACGAGAATTTAGGCGAAAGAATCATCTCAATCGGAGTTATAAAGAAGAAGTTATGATCGAATGAAAGGAGGTCACCAAAAACAATTGAGGGATTCAGTAGGAGGCTACCGAACCAATCCCAACAGCCCAAGAACCGATTCGATAGCCGCTTACTGAGCAGACCCTGCTCTGTTTGAAGCGTGTGTGCCGACGCTGTCCCCTCATTCCTCAGTGCACGGTCACCGAACCTACTGGTCTCTTTTCAGCGCGCGCCTATCGAAATGGTCCCCAGCTTCCTCGCGCCTTTGACCAGCCGTTTGACCGCCGAAACTCCTTCCAATTTTTAGTGGGTGTCCACCGAAATGAGTCCTTGTTCAATTCCAGCAAGCATTTCCTTCCCTTTTAAGAAAAAGTTTCCTTTTTAATTAGGATTTGTTTCCCTTTTTTAAATTATGAGTTTTTATTACCTTTTTAATTAAGTTTTGTATTTATTCTTTCATTAGGATTTAGAATACCTTTTACCTTTAGGACTTTAATTTAATTAGTTTAATCCTTTTCCTTTTAGAATTAAATTGTGAACTCCTATTTATTTGAGAATTAATTTTCTCCTATAAATAGAGAGGTTTAGGTTATTTGTAAGCGGTCTCTTATTTTTGTACTAAAGCTCTACTTAACCAAATTTCTCTTTTCATCAATTCGAGATTTCGTTTGAAAAATCCAATCACACCATACTTCATCATAAACATCTTCATCCGCGACATATAGGGCAGTTCCCTAGTGTCTCACCAAGGAGTGTCGACCACTTAGCATCTATAGGGCAGTTCCCGAAGAGAAAAAGTGCAATACGACCTCTTTACCCTGTGATTATCTTTCGTTATTGAATGATCATTTTTTTGGATTGATCTTTAATATAATTATGCTTTTATATCTTATATGAATTTTAATAATCTTCCATGTGTTTCAATATCTTGGTTTTTGTTATACTTGTATGTTGTGCTTAATGCTTGGTTAGATATAGGGCAGTTCCCGAGTCTAGATCATTGAAATTGTATAGAGCAGTTTCCGAGCACATACTTGAGATAATATGCATGTATTTCGTAGAACTAAGGTTATGGAATTTCGTAGATTTTGGAATTCGTATAATTTATGAATGAGCTAGGTTAAAGATGAGTTGACCATGTAAATAATAGATTAGGTTAGTTTAGATTAGTTAATCACGTAGGATAAAAAAACCAATTTACCCCCTAATTAAATAATCAAATGATAATCATACTTAGGCACCCTCAATCCCCGGTCCAGAACGATCTCTATTTACCAATGCTACATCCACAAAAAAATGTTTTTTAAATTGAATACGTTTTCAAGAAGTGTTAATTTAATGCTTAGTTTTTGCGTATCAACAATTCATATTGAAATCACATGCACTCATGGCATCTCAAAATATGTTCATAAACACATATAAAACATTTATGCATGCATCATATTCATAAAACAAAGTCCACTCACAGACCGTCCAAGCTGCGCCTCAATACGCGTGCCATAAGCCTCTTCGGGCTAATCCGACCTCTTCGGGTCATCCAGACATGTCCAAAACATACTCAAAGGTCACTACCAACCTAGACAAGTCCATATCAAGAACACCCAATATTCCTGGAAAATTCAACAAGTCTCAGACACGCTTCCTTAAGCTTTAAACTACAATTTGACCAACGTAATGATCTCTGATCGACTCGAAACCTCCACCATTGGATTTGTATCGTCGAAATCATTAAAATGGTCCTATTCCCACCTAGAAATTCCTGCCCTCACGCGTGAGACAAAGTGGCTGGTCAATGCCGACGTCAACAAAGTCAACGCTGACGTCAGCGATCAATGGCAGTGACATCATCACTAACATCTGACATCTGACACGTGTCAGCTGACATGTCAGGCCTGACATAATGATGTCATCAACCTTGTCCCCTATCTGGGTCAACCCGGATCCCTATAATCGGGTCACGCATACCCACAGACTCGACCCGATCCGTTCTTCCGTCTCCAGCCACCAAAATCGAAGTCGTTGCTTCCATTATCATCGTCCAATCCTATGAAATCGATCAATGTGATCAAAACATTGAAAAATGGCCTAGGATTACCTGTTCGAATCGATGAACAGTGGCCCTATTTTTCCTCCATCGATAGACTTCAATTCCGGCCACCTCCCGCCTCGAAAACCAGCCCATTGAAGTCGTCTCAATCCCTAGAACGTATTAGAATCCATCAGATAGATCAATAAACGTCTAAACCTAGAATTCAATTTTTGAACTACAAACAGGGTTACAGTTTACCTGTTCCCCTGATCTCCTTCGTCGTCCACGGTGGTCCTACCGCCTTTCATGACGTTCTTCAGTCCTTCACTCAACCCCAACCACTATAAGGGGTCCTTAATCGATCCAGCAAGTGAGGGGATAATTGGGTGGTATGGGTTTCGGTTTCGAATGAAGAAATGAAGAAGATGGATGGTGCATGTATGTGTGAGAAGGGAGTAATGGATGAGTGACACTTGTCACTCATCCATTGGGTCTGGCAAAATATATGGGGCCCACACAGAAGACACAAGTTAACTTTGCCTTGTAAAATGTGCCACCATTCCGTGACCCATAACTTTCCCGTCGAATGTCTAATTTTGGCATGCCGTCTGTCTACAGACTCGTATCGACTCAATCTATGTAACGGTCCTCGGTCCACGTGCATTGGACTTCCCGGATCAAAAGTCAACTTTTTACCCTCGTTCATAGGCAAAATCGTAATTTCGCTCTGAATGTCCGACAATCCTCGACTAATCCCCGATTAGCCTTGCTAATCTTCTCGAAAATTTGGGACGGGTCGTTACATGTTGTCCCTTAGAACCTATACTATTTGACTTTCTTATAAAGATGTTAGATTATAAGAAATTATGGTATGTAGGGTTTGATTCTAAACTAAGAATTCTTACTTCAAGTGTTCAAATAAGGGCTTGAGTTCAAGCTTTGGACCCTAAATGATGGAAGGAAAAGTTTTTTCTTCCTTCATTGGAAAGGGCTCAAACAAAGGTAACTTTAAGTAGGTGTGTGGAGGCATGACCTCGAGCATATGTAATTTCTCAATGGCATGGCCATATAGGCCATTGTCACTATGAGAAGGCAAGGTGAGGGCTTTCTCAAAAGGATCATCTATACAAGAATTTATAATAGTTTGATGTAATAGAGACTCCTTAGTATTCAAAGGAAAATGACATGAAAGCTCCAAGCTCGTCACGATTATAAACAAATTCGACATAAGGTTACTATCATTTTCAAGCAAACACTAAAAGACACCTTACTATTTTTTCCTTACTATTTTTTATCTGAACAGACACCTTACTAAGCTTTCCCAAAACGAGACTAAAATAACTCTAAACATACTAAAAACATAAATTGACGATCTAAAACGTCTGAAAATTAGGCTCATAAGCCGCATTGGGTTAGAGAACATGTCTTATGCACTGCCACATACCGTTAGGGGCTAGAAAGTGGCCTTACGAGCAGATTAGAGGTCAAAAAGTGGCATCACGCCTCGGTTAGAGGTCACATGCACCGACCATGTGACCTCACGCATCGGTCAGAAATCAAACGTGCCCCTATTCTCTACGGAATATTTCATGATCCGAATAGAATATTTCATCAAGTTGGATGGAATATGCTGACGAAATCAAAAAATTATGTAAGACTTAACGAGGTTAGGGCTAGCTATGGCATCGTTTAGCATTTATTAGTGAAGGAGAATTTACCTTTCAAGGTTTAGTTTTTGTTTAGGAAAACATGTTGTTGAGCAAAGAACCCGTACTTAACATTTAGAAAACAAGTGATGAAGGTTCTGATTTTTTGTATCACTTGAGGCCAACTTGCATTAAGGTTGTAGAACTCTAATTGGATTTGCACCACAAGTTTGGTAATGGAGGTCGAAAATCTACTTGAGTGATACAATGAACTATTGGGCCTATGCAAGAAATTGGAGCTTGTGATAGTAGAGGCGTTAGAGAATTTGTGAAAACTATTTGGGGTGATACCTTTGACTTACATTGGGAAAATTTTGGGGATGAAATTTTCTTAAGAAGGGCATATATAATTGATACATCCCAACCCAAAAACGTGAAACTTAAAGCCGTCAATTAGCGATTCGACCTTACGGGGAATTTTTTTTTCGAGCCTTGAATGAACAGATTGATTGGGGTAAGACTTTTCCTTTGGCCTAATTTTACTGTAAACCAAGCCCATTTTCCTTTGAGGCCCAAAATTCAGCTAAAAAATACTCCAAACCCATACCATCAAGTGTCAGTGTCTTCCCCCTTTCTACATTGTCTTCCTAACTGTGAAGCGACCAAACTGAAAACACCACCATATGTGAACCCTCACACCTCGAAGCTTTAAAGGAAGGCTCTAGAAACCACCAATAAGAATCCTTGCCATATTAACTTGAGGGCAAAGGACAACTTACTGGATCATGAGGATAGCATAGCCCAACCAATGAAGCGAAATTCATTTTGAAACCATGAACCAGTCGAACTATTTGAGGTCAAACCAAGTAAGTTCCAGACATGGTGTTCATCATTATAGCTTCCTTACGTCGTTTTGATTAAGATAACTCATTGCATGTTGAATTTGATGAGACACAGAGTCCAAAGTTTGGTGAGTATGTGACATTTTCGATAGTTTTCGAGGGTTTAGACTTGGAATTTGGCTCCAAAAAGTAGATTTCTGAACTCATAATGTATTTTTGAGACAGTGGGAGAAATTCTAGTTGAAACTGACGAGTTTCCCAAAATTCTGTTGCCAAGGAAGAGGGCAACAGTTGCGGTCCAGCCGTCATCTCTAGCGAGTGTAAAACCACATGTTATGAAAACATATTTTTAACCCCTTAATTTTATTGAAAACATTTTATAAAAACCTTCAACTTGCACGTTATGGGAGAAATAATAAATAAAATAATCACAAATTTCAATAATTATCTCGAAGTTCGAATATAGCATTATGAACTACTAATTAAGCTCTTGAGTCACTTGAAACATCCACTCATGACAAGTTGTGTATCTATGATGTAAGCTCTTGTACCTCGACCACGTGAAGGGTGGGACCATCACACTGTCACCTCATGTCTCTTAGAGTTCTGGGACAAGCTGGCACTACTACAAATATATTTCAAGCAAGCAGAGGTGATTGATCATGTAGAGGCTGATCTATGGCTAACAGATGGGTACCTGAGATATCGACGACTCCTAGGTGGTTATAGAAAACTACTTTCGTAAATAACTATTATGCGACATCTATGTACTTTACAAATGATCAATACGAACTAAAACATGCGAAGGAAACAATTAAATAAGCCAAACATACTCGAGAAGCTATAGTATGATAGCCTATGAACTAACATGCTTGAGTAATTCTTTAAGTAAATAATAGTCTAGCTTGATGCATGCATCATAATCTAACATGTACGTGCAAGTGAGAAATTATAGAGTATTTAAAACAGGAAAAGAGTTCCACTTACCCTTCTATTTTCGTACCCCTCAGGTTTTGATGGCACTTTAAGCATTTCAAGAAATCCTCAGTTGCTACTCTAACATTTACACCGCTAGTATGGGTGTGAAGTATCAAAAATAAGGTTAATTTAGTTAGTTGTTTAAACCTTATGATCATCAATCAGTGTATTATGCTTTGTACTTCTGCTGTAGTGGTGAAATTCTAGTTAATTTTTACTAGTTACATTTCACACAAACTCATAAAACTCACTGACATGACCCATGCTAATCTCCCGAGATTATCGTGGGATGTGATTGCTCCCGTCTGACACCACGTGCCAGACAAGGGACAAAACCTTAACCCGCTCAAGGTTATTCAAAGTACGTAAGGATCTGTGGGGTTACGCATCAACATGTGATGTCACGATATCTACTACAACCTGCACCCGTGATCAACCTGAAGGGTATCAAAAACCATAAAAGCTGTGAGCGGAAAAAAACAATCAATTATAAAATGATTTAATCGAAAATACTTTTATACCCTTCACGTAAAATCATGCATGCATCATAAAACAAAGTATTTCAAGTGCTTTCTCAAAAGTAAGTCGTATTACTTTTCAAAACAAAACACAGTAAAAATGCTTCTCAATCGAACCCATTTCCTCGGTGTGGACTCAGCCCAAAAATCAAATCACACAGAGTCACATCCCAAATCAAATCCATGTGACGTCTAGGCCCATCATCATCATCAGTCACAATTTCAATCCCAGCAACGCGTGCTCATAAAGCTCAAGGACTACTCTGAAATTGAGCATGTCGCCGTGGATGTAACGACCCATCCCGAGTATCGAGATTAGATATTAATTAATTATGGTTTAGAATGACTAATCTGAGATTAGTTGAGTGAGATCGGACGAAATGTGCAAAATGACCGTTTTGCCCCTAGAATGGGCAAAATGTTGACTTTTTGATCGGACGGTCAAACGAACTTTGACCAATGACCGTGACCTAGTTCAGGACGTCACGAGTTCATATACAGGTGGCACGTCCGATTCCGACATTCGAGGAAGAAGTTATGACGTTCGGAAGTCGAGGGGTATTTCGGTAATTTGGTGGAAAAGAGGCAAAATGTTAACTTTTTACCTAGGAAGTCCAATGGTAGAGGGCCAAGGACCGTTACGTAGATCGAGTCGATACGAATCCGTAGACAGGGGCATGCTGAAATCGGAGGTTCAACGACGAAGTTGTGGTCACTGGAGCGAAATCGATTAACCGAACGAATCGGGATTTCGATTAAAATATTATTAAACTATTGAATAGTGATCAATGTTGGTGGACACTTGGATGAGTGACAAGTGTCACTCGTCCCTTGATTGAGGCCCTAATTTGTGGAACATGTGTCCCTTAATCTGTTTTTAATCATTCTTCATTATTCCTTCCTCATCATTCTAAATCATCATCAGTCATCTTCATCTTCTTCATTTATTTTCTTCAAAACCGTATACCTCAATCCTACACAAACACATCTCAATCATCATCCATTGCTTATGACCTGTGAATGAAAGTTGGAGAGGATGTTGAGACGAACCCAATGGTGGCCACGGTAAGGACCGTTGTACACGGTGGCCAGAATTTTGGAAGGTAAACCGTGGGATTCAAATTTTGGGTTTTTTATTTTGATGGTGTTGATCAATTCTAAGGTTAGGATGATATTCTTTGAGCTCTCACGAGCTTGTAGGTGCAATTTGGGACGGATTTGGATTTTGGAGGTGGCTAGAATGATGATTGGAATTCTGGCCGAAACTTTGAATGGCCATAACTTAAAATCCAGGTACTTTCTGAAATTTCTGGGTTGATATTTGGAATCCTTGGCTTGAGTAGATGGATTTACAAAGATAGAACGTCGAATTTGGTTGAGAAAGTTTGAAGTTTGGGGCATCAATGGAGTTTTCCGGCGAGAAATTCCGGCAAGTCTCTGCCGAGTTGACTCGTTATTTGGCGAGTTAACTCGTTGACTTTTAAACCGTTGACTCACTGTTCACGCTGACGTCAGCGTTGACTTTGCTGACATCAACGTTGACTTTTTGTCAACGTTTGACTAGAACTTTGACCCGCGCGTGGGGGCGCGTGTGAGCATATTTTTAGGTGGGACCAGAACCATTTTAAAGGTTCCGACGATCCAGATCCAATGGTTGTGGTTTCGGGTCAATCGAAGATCGTTAAGTTGGTCAAATCAAGGTTTTTCACCTCGGGAAACGTGTACGGGACACGTTGACTTTTCCGGGAAAGTTTAGGGTTCTTAATATGGCTTGTATAGGTTAGTAGTAACCTTTGGGTATGATTTGGACAGGTCAGGATGACCCAGAGAGGTCAGATTAGCCCAGGAAGGCCTATGACACGCGTATCGAGGTGGCACCGTTGGACGGTCTGTGAGTAGACTTTGGTTTTATAAATTCAATGCATGCCTAACGGTTTTATATGTTTTATATATGTGATTTCCATTATGATGATTGTGATTATTGATTTCACGTATGTTGCACGTATTTCGAGATGTTTTTCGTATTGCACGTATATCGAGACTGATAATTTTATTGTGATTTTACGTGCTTGTGGTTTCATGTATAATGTGAAATGGTTTTGAAATTGGAAAGATGAACTCGGGCTTGAGGCCCAATTATTTTGGAAACCTCAGACTCGGAGTCCATTTGACTTACGTAATCGAGCCCGGGGCCCGGTTGCTTTATGAAATCGGGCCAGGGGCCCAGTTGTTTACGGAATCGGGCTGAGACCCATTTGAGTTATACTATCGGGCCGGGGCCCAGTTGATTTACGAAATCGGGCCAGGGGCCCAGTTGATTTGAAATATCGGGTTGTGGGCCCATTGGTTTACAGAATCGGGCATGAGGCCCAATTGGGTTATAAATGTGATTTCGGGTCTGGGACCCCATGTTTCATAAATGTGATTTTGGTTCTGGGACCCTATATTTCATAAATGTGATTTCGGGTCAGGGACCCTAAATGGAATTGTGATGTTTTATGGAAATTTCGGGCAAGGCCCATTGAAATGTTGTGAAATGATTTGATAAAACTGTTTTCCATATACCATCTTGATACGAGGATATGTGATGGTCTCCTCCAGGTATCTGGGACACTGGGGAAGTCACGGTGCATTTCCTGCGAGGGGTCATTGTACGGAGTTACCGGACCGTATAGTGACTCAGAAGCAGGATTGCTATGATTAGACGTATGGGACGTCATACTTCTGGGATGTCAAAGATATGGACCCGAAAAGACCCCGGGCAGCACGCGTTGCTTATTATACTGTGAGATATGACGTCTGGGACGTCAAGCGTCTGGGACGCTAGGCATCTGGGATGCCGGAGATGGTAATGTGGTAAATATGAACTATTGGATCTATGAAGTGGTTTTTCGGTTGGATTTATGTTTATGGATTTGGACGGTGGCCCACTTGGTTTTGTATTTACGGATTTGGTATCCTACAGTTTTGGGCTGAGTTCCCACACTTGTTTTGAGTTACGGTTTTGTGCTAAGGCCCTAATGGCTTGGTTGAACAAATGTTTTGGTTACTGGTTTTCGATGCATGTATACGTTTTAATGAAGGGCATAAATGTCTTTGTGAAATTTGTTTTATGAACTTAATGATTTTCGTCCACTCACAGCTTTTGGTTTTTTTTAATGCCTTTCATGTTGATCACGGATGCGACTGCAGCAGAGACTGGGACATCGCACGCCTCCTCCATCGATCCTTGCGCACTCTGGAAGCCCCGTTTGGGCAGTGGCATGAGGTTATCCCTTGTCTGATACTTCGTGTTAGATGGGAGCATGGTACATTCCACGGTAATCCCGGAGGGATTGGGATGGGTCGTGTCAGTGGACACATCACAAGCCGACTATCTCTAGATCGTCGTGAACATATCATCGATCGATCTCATATACTGCACTTACGAGTCAAGCCTCACTCGGTTGCCGCCTCTCTCGACTGCTCGATAGCAGGCGCATCGTGACCTCTTCGTACCTCGGAGGCGAGCATTATCTTCAGAGTGCTAACATATTCACAACCGGAGGCCCTATCCGAGTCTTTAAACTCAAAATCATAATCATCATAATGAAAACAGTGGAAACATTTTCATAACTTTTGTAACTCAAATCAAAACAGTTATTTCTCATAAATTATCTCAACAGGTCCCTGCCCGGAATATAGTTTCATCAAATTCGTTTCCACAAAACCATCATTGAAAACAGTGTCTATCAACACTTCATAAATCCAGGATTCCTCGAATCCTATCAAATTCACAACTGGGTTTTATGCTCAAAAGATCTTTCATAAATCTCATAACTGGGTCACAGCCCGATATATCTCAAATTTGACTATACTCTAAGTCAAACTATAATCAACTAGGTCATATGCCCGAAAGATACTTCTAAATTCAAAAACCATTTCACTGTTCAAATCCCAATAATCAAAGGGGATTTCCAACTGGGACTCATGCTCGAATCTCAATTTCACGCATCTCCGTGAAATCCTTCAAAATCGTAAATCAAATCCTCAGCTTCACGCTTCTCTGTGAAACCGTTGCTAACGCTCAAACTACGCCTATAATTATAACACATAATTTGAGTATCATGACATTTAAACTCTTTTGTGTAGATATAGTATTGATAAATAGAGATCGTTCTTAACCGGAGAAATTAGAGAACATTAATAATATGTTAGTGAGAAAGAATAATGAATAAAAGAATAAAGTAATTAATAAATTAAAGAATTAAAGAATTAAAGAATTAATGAATAAAATAATAAAATAATTAAAGAATAAAAAATTAGAAGAATTAAATAATAAAAGAATTAAATGGGGGTTTGAAAAGATTGTAACCATAAAATAAAGAAAACAAGTAAAACAATTAAGAACTTAATTGTACTTCTACTTTAACTTTTGTACAAGTGGATTTTCTTCAAACACAATTCTTTACCAACACTCTAACATTATGCTCATATTGAACCAATCATGAAATCATACCTTCATAATCTTAATTACATGCATACATTTTTCATATTATAAATGCACCGAACAACGGATTATTACTTACAATATGATCCACCTTAAGTTTGTGATTTAATGCACCGAACAGCGGTCAAACATTAAATCTCTTCAATTCTATTCTAAATGCCCAGAATAGCGGATCAACATTTAGCGTTGAATTGGAGTTTAAGCACTAAAACATATGAAGTAAAATAAATTCAAAAAGTAAAACACATGGAGATTGCATTCTTACTTACCAACACATATATTGAATTATAAGTAAAACCAATAACAATAACAAGAATTTAAGTATAAAAATATAGTTTTTCATAAGAATCATCAAACAGCAGCAGGAAACTTGTGAAGATGGAAGAGGAAATATGAGGAATTCGGTCTTAAAAACTTTTGAATTGCCTTAGAATTACTCGGCCTAGGTATTTCTTAAGGAAACCACAAAATTATGTCTAAGAGCTCTCAAAGAAAAGTCACAAGAACAAACTAAAGAAAATATGAAATTTAAAACATAAATTAAAAAGAACATAAATTAAGAATAAAATTTTTAAAAAAAACTTAAAAGAAATTTAAGAAGAACTATCTACAAGAAACTAAAATGGTCCCCAAAAATGTCTCTCAAAAGAGAAACATAAAACAAACTAAACCAAATTAACTAAGAAAAGAGAAGAAATGGGAAAAATGGGGACCCTTAACAAATGAAATGACCTCCCTATTTATAGAGGGAGTGTCAAAATTCAAATAATAAAATACAAAAATAAAATATAAAAATGAAATGATTAACAATGATGATTAATGATGATTTTAGGGATAGTTTGGACTGAAAAGTGGCTGGAAAACTGCTGCAAAAATGGAGATGGTGGAGCAAGTGAGAGTAGGGCATGGGCTGCCTGAATTTCTGCCCGGAGTTACTGACAGAGGGTTGGTAGATTCGGGGCATGGATATCAGGAGGAGCAAGTGGAGCAGGCGTGATGGGCGCTGACAGGTGCAAAGCTTTTTGGCGCGCTCACGCTGAAGTAGGGTATGAACATTCAGTCAGCGCGCACCGAAGTCACTAACTGGGCTAGCGACTTGGGCTCTGACGCGGACTGGGCCTGATACGCTGGCTAGGCTTTATTTTTGGGCCTTAACAAGTGGGTTGCATGCTTATTTTTACTGAGGATTGGCCTGCGTCCATAAATGGATTGGGCTCGGTGGCAGTCCACCGAATTCCATTGAGAATTTCGGTGGCCTCCCTTATTTGCATCATAACTTTTTCGTTAGAACTTCGATTAGGACAATTCTTTCGCTAAAAAGCTCCAAATTCCAAATTTTATTTATTTCTACAAAAATATCACAAAATATATTATTTTCTCCAATTGTTTATTATTTTAATATTAAAAGTCAAATATAAAGGGTATAAAATAATGCTTAATTAACGACCTATCAACCATCAAATCATATAATCACATGCACGTAGTATACTTGGCATAATCCCAAATATCATATAAAACATAAATCCTGAACTACGTGCAATATCGTAGAAAATGCGATATAAAACACATTTAAATCATATGCACTCAAGGCATCTCAAATCATGTTCATAAGACATATAAAACAGTTATGCATGCATCATATTTCATAAAATAAATTCCACTCACAGACCGTTTGTGATGCGCGCTCTAAAACCCGCGATGTAAGCCACTCCAGGGCTAATCCATACTCTCTGGGACGTTCGGACCTATCCAAATCATACTCAAAGGTCACCATCAACCTATACAAATCCATATCAAAGACCCTCAAACATCCCGGAATGGTCAACGTGTCCCAAACACACTTTCTAAGGCTAAAAACCTCTAAATGTCCTATCCAACGAGCTCTGATCGACTTGAAACCACCACCATTAGATTCAGAACGTCGAAACCTTTCGAACAAGATTGGTTCAACCTTAAAACTCTAGCCCACGTTCCCCCACGCACGAGTCAACGTTTTGGTCAATGCTGGTTAACGGTCAACACTGACGTCATCCTAACAGGTCTAACACCTGTCAGGTCTGACTACCTGCCATGTAGCACACCCTAATTGGTCCCACGTGTCACCCTATGACACTACCACATCACGTGATGACATCATCTGCTGACGTGTGTCTGATAACCAGCCTAACACTTTCTGCATGTTTCCACGTGGCAACACCCCAATGGTCCACGTGGTCTGACATGGCTAACATAGACTTGCCACGTCAGTTGCTGACTGGACCTGACAGCTTCTGAAAACTCGCCACGTGGCACTACCTGGTTATCCATATGGCCTAACAGGTCTGACAGATGATGACGTGGACTACCATGTTGGCATCCTCAATCTCTAGTCGGATTGATCCAGACTTCTGTAACGGGTCGATTTGACCCGCGACCTGACCCAGGTGTAGCTCGGTCGTCCGACCACCATTTTCAGCCATTCTTCGCCCAATCGACTCGTCTTGAGCCCAGAAATTTATCTATGACCTCAAAACCAACAAAAAAAGGCCTAAAATGTACCTAGTCAAGCGCAATTCGTACGACCAGTTTTCCAGCCTCTTTATAGGGCAGTTCTGTCGTCCTTCCTCGTCCATTTTGATCCCTACAAGCTTGTAAGAGCTCATAGAACATAACCCAAGCATTAAAAGCAATCCCAAATGTCCAAAATCGAAAACCCAAATCCAAGACCCACGACTTACCTTTTCCCGTGGCTTCCTATGTCGTCCACGGTTGCCCAGCCATCTTGTCGCCGTCCCTCAGTCTCTCTCTCACGTCTTCTCTTTCTCTTCGTGTTCAAGTAAGAAGTTGGAGCGATGAAGATGATGTTTGAGGGGTGGGTACAGGTTTGGGACGGAAAATGAAGAAATGAAGATGAAAATGGTGAGATGCATGAATGTATGTGTTTGGATCAATGGATGAGTGACAAGTGTCACTCATCTGTTAGTCCATAAAAGATATTCTGGGTCCCACTAAAGACAACCCAGATCTCTTTTTTTCTAAAAATCGTGCAATTGTAAATAGTTCCCTGAACCTTTGGTGACCCTTAACTTTCCCGTACGATGTCCTATTTCGATGTGCCTCCGGTCTATGGACACGTATTATCTCGATTTACGTAACGGTTCTCAATCCTTGTGCATTTGATCTTCCAGGTCAAAAATCAACTTTTTACCTTTTATAAGGGCAAAATCATCATTTTACCCAAATCGTCGGTGAATCCTCGACTAGTCTCGATTAATCCTTAATTAATTCTCGATAATTTATCATTAACCTTAATTAATACCGTAGATTCAAGACGGGTCCTTACACTCACCATCTTCAAACTTTTGACTTTCACCATCTGATATTTAGTGTTTGGTTTTCAGTTAACGTTCCTTGATCTCAGTGTCCTTGCGGACTTTTCTGGTTCGGGGTGTGTCAATTTGGTAACAAATTGACACACCCCAACCAATAAATTCCATCAAGATTCCAAAGTCCACCGAGATGGTGACGTTTAGATGACGAAACCCAAATGGTTAAAATGGGGCGTTTTCAGAGATAGTGTGAAACGTCATTGCGAAAAACCAATTAGTATTTTACCATGACAGTAGAAGTATAGAGCATAGTATACTATTTAGGATGATCATACAATTCAAGTATCTACGCGAGTTATCTCTATTTCCTTTGCATCACACGTAAATACTGGTGTGAATATCAAAGTAATTGATGTAAACTCCTTCAGATGCGTGAAGTACAACCGGGATTTGAGGGGTACAAAACAGAATAGTTAGTGGAACTTACAAGTTTTTCAGTGAAAAACCATAAATTTAAAAGACATTTAGACCCCTCAATTTTGTTAAAAAGCTTAAGACTAACATATTAGAAAACATGCATGCTTTACGAGAAATAATAATAAAACAGCATTGATTTCTAAATTTATCCCTGAGCTCCATTATACCACATATAACCCACTAATTATGTCCATGACCGGCTAGTCTCTATAGTTTTCTCGTGTACCTCGGCTATGTGAAGGCTGGGTGCTACGCACTGTCACCTCATTTTGTAACGACCCGTGCCAAATTTGTGGGATTAATTAAGAATTAATTGAGGATTAGCGATGCTAATCGGGAATTAGTCAAGGCTCATCAGACATTCAGGGAAAAACTATAATTTTGACCCTATATGAGGGTAAGAAGTTAACTTTTGACCTGGGATGTCCAATGCACGAGGACCGAGGATAGTTAAGTAGATTAAGTCGATACGAGTCCGTAGACAAGTAGCACGTCAAAATCGGACATTCGACGGGAAAGTTACGAGTCTAGAACGGTTAAGGCACTATTTGACAAGACCTGTCCCACACTGGACTTTGATAATCGCGCCTAGTCCTGCTCCTGTCTGACAAGTCAACTGAAGTCCTGAAACTTATCAGACAAGGGATGACTGTATTGATTTCTACTCATGCCTCCGCTTCTCAATCAACCCCAATTTTCGTGTCAGGGCTTAGAGGGTCATCAAAAACAGAAAAGGTGTGAGTGGACAAAAATAATATCGTTTGAAAACACATTTCAAAATAGACGGTTTCCCCTCCAGTTATAAAATCATGCATGCATAGAGTAAAACATATAAACTATCGGCTTTCAAGCCAAATCACATGAACCATTAAGACACAACTGTCAGCATCAAACCGGTCACATTGACCACCACCACCAATATTCACAAATCAAGCACAATAGTCACACAGTACTACTCACAAGTACATAGACAACGACCACAAGATCATAATACCTTCATTACTCACAATTGCATAATCAATTATACGGCCACATCCACACTACATGTAGGCAGCCATCCAGCCACATTCTCGGGATCAGACACATCTGTGCTCAACCCTTAGGATCAGTCACATCTTGGCGAACATATCCCCAGGATCAGACGCATCCGAGTGGTACATCCAGGCTCAATCGCATTCGAGAAATCGTCTTACAGTAAAAACAACTCACAAAGCCAACCACCAGGATTTTACAAGGTTCTTGACTCAAAACCCAAGTCAAAGCATCATTTTTAAACCAAGATCTAGCCGAAAACATCGGTTTCACCATTTTCGTAAAATGTGCCCGACAAACCGATTAAATAATCCATAAATTCAATGAATAATCATATCAAATCATCTTGCAATCATTGCAACTCAAATCATGCAATAAATCATATAAAATATTTAACTATGCATGCATCATAATTTAGAAAACAAACGTCCACTCACACACCGTCCAAACAACTCGTTTTCCAAGCTGCACGCTTTTTAGTAATTTCTGGTACTTTTCAGGAATCCCGAATCCTATCCAAAAACATCATTAAGGGTCACTAATGACTCAATTAATATCATAGTAACTTCTCATAATTTTTCGGGAATTAAATACGAATTTAAAATGGAACATAATCCTTCGGACCCTCGAAACAGTATCGAAACGATGTCCGATCGACTCGAAACCAACACCAAAATGTTCATTCCATCGATTACATGAAATGTCATGTTGATCATACCTCAAGAATCTCACTCACGCGCCCCCACGCGCCTGCACAGTAAAAGGCTACAGTTATCTTCCTAACCCAATCTCTCTCCAAACAGGTCTACAACCCGCGATGCAACTTGATCAGTTCTCAGTCAATTCGACCTCAATTCCTTCGTTTCTTTCATCGTTTTTCATCTAATCTAACTTAATTAGGGGTCTGTATTCTTATTTTCATGAAATAACATCTTAAACAGGTCGATTTCTAAGTCGATGCCAGATCGGCCATAACTCCAATAACATCCAATTTCAATCCCTTTCTTAATTCGAAACAACCAGTAAGTATCCTAGGACTCATATGAACATGATTTCAAGATCAATTTCAGTTTTGCTTACCTCTAATTATGTGAACTCAAGCTTTATTTTTTGAAGAGTTTGGAGATTCCATTCTCGGCTAAAACGACATCAAGCCTCTTCGTTTTTGAGATGGGTTAGCTCGGAATAATCCCAGAAAGATGAATTCAAGGTCAATTTTGATCCTGAAGATCCACAACTCCAAGTTCGAAAACTTACTTTGTTCTTCAATCCTTTGAACATGGATTTCGGTTATCCTCTCTATGTCTCTGGTCGAGTAGCTGCTCTACTGATCAACTCAAATTGTTGTTGTTCAAATCCATTTGTAGGTTGGTTTTTGTTTGAGTTTCCAGCGGCAACTTGCCACTAATTTGATATTATCAGTGACATATGTCTTCTAATCAAATAACTGAGTCATTAGACGGCTGAATCAGCCAATTATTCACCAAATTACATTTTTACCCTTTCCTTAACAAATGACCAAAATGCCCCTAGCTTTCCAAGGTCCATAACTTTCACATCCGACCTCCGATTTTCGCGTGTCGTCTGTCTACAGACTCAGTGTCTCGAGACCCATCCAACGGTCCTTACAGAAATTCCAAACAAGGTCCCAGTCAAAAAGTCAACATTTGCCCCCATGACCAAGGGCAAAATTGTTCTTTCCTTCCAATTTTCTAACTTTTCCTTTTTCGAATTTCTGGGTCGTCACACTATTGCACGATTTACAAGATGGGTGAACTTTTGTCTTGTGTGTGGGCCCCAGATATTTTTCCAGGCCCAATGGATGAGTGACAAGTGTCACCCATCCATTGCATATCACCTTACATACATGCACCCACCCCTTCTCTGTTTCTTTCGAACCAAACCAGAAACCCAAACCACCCATATTCTCCCCTCCCTTGCTGGATCGATTGAGGACTCCTGAGGATGACGGAGGATGAGTGAGGGACTGAAAGAGGATGTGGGAGGCGGCAGGACCGCCGTGGACGTTGGAAGAGCCCAGAACACAGGTAAACCGTAACCTGTAAGTTTTTGAAATTCGATTTTTGTTCCTGGACGTTTTGAGTGATTTGTGTTGATTGGGTTCTATTTTTGGTGGTTGTACGAGTCATTTGGGACTGGAATCGAAGGTTGTGGACGGCTAGGTGGTTCAGGCAAGAGGCTTGAAGTTGGCCGTGCGGGTTCATGATTGAACAGGTAATTTCTATCCTGTATTTCATGGTTTTGAGGTCAGGGATCCCTTCTTGGGATTAAGACAATCGAGTAGGAAAAAATGGCTTCAAAAATGGTGGTCAGAAATGGAAGAACGAACCGGGTTAGAGTCACGGGTTTGCGCGACCCGATTTAGGTGAAATGGGCTGACCCAGACAGAGGTTAGGGGTGATGATATCATCATCTGATGTCATCACTTGTCAGATTTTCAGGTGACGTGGCCCATGGCATTGTCAGTGCACAGTTTGCTTGACATGTTAGTAACGTGTACCAATCAAATGGTGCCACATGTCAGACACGTGGGCCCGTGAGCTGCTGGCATGTGATACTGTCAGCTGACACGTGTCAGATGTTAAACTGTCAGAGATGACATCATTCTTATGTCAACAGTGACGTCAGCCTTGACTTTGACCGTTAAACGCTGACGTCAGTGTTGACTTTATTGACGTTAGCATTGACTTTTTGGTTAACATTGACTTTTTTTAACCCACGTGTGGGGGTGTGGGGGCACATATTTCGAGATGGGACTAGGATCATTTTAAAGGTTTCGAAGATATGAATCCAATGGTGGTAATTTCGAGTCAATCGGAGATCGTTAGGTTGGTCAAATTGAGGTTTAAAGCCTAGGAAAGCGTGTCTAAGACACGTTGACATTTCCGGGATTGTTGAAGGTTCTTGATTAGGACTTTTCTAGGTTGGTAGTAACCTTTGAGTATGTTTTGGACAAGTGCGGATGACCCGGAGAGGTCGGATTAGCCTGAAGAGGCTTATGGCTCGCGTATCGAGGTGCAGCTTGGACGGTCTGTGAGTGGACTTTGTTTTATGAATATGATGCATGCATAAATTTTTTATATGTGTTATGAACATGTTTTGAGATTCCATGAGTGCATGTCATTTAAATATGAATTGTTTGGCATTTTCAGAGGAAAATGCGTTATTGCACGTAGTTCGAGATTTCCATTTTATATGATGTTTGGGCTTCGATCGAGTATACTATGTGCATGAATTATATGTGATTCTGAAGGTTTCAAGGAGAGGCATGAAACCGAGGAACTGACTTATGGTTTTTGAGGATTTCACAGGGATGTGTGAAATCGAGATTCGAGCACGAGACCCATTTGAAAGACCCTGACTTAACATGAAGTGAATGATTATTTGAAAGTGTTTTGGAAATGAGAAATGGTTTTCAAATTTGGAAATATCTTTCGGGTGTATGACCTAGTTGATTTGAGGTTTGACTTAGAGTATAGTCAAACGTGAGATATGTCGGGCTGTGACCTAGTTATGAGTTTTACGAAAGATATTTCGAGCATGAGACCCAGTTGTGGATTTTATAGGATTCGAGGAATCCTGGGATATGGAGTGTCGTTGGACACTGGTTTTCGGGTTGTGACCCATTTGGTGATATTTCGGGCTGTGAACCATTTGATGATACTTCGGGAAGATGGCCCTATGTGTGATATTACGGGGTTAGTCCCGGAAGATTGGGTTAGAGTCCCGATCGATGATGATGACATTCGGGTTAGAGTCCCGGGTGTTACAGCGCTCGCCTCCGTACTGCGGATGTGTTCCTTCTGGAGAGGTCACGATGCACTGCCTATTGTCGAGCAACCGTTGGAGGATCTGATACCAGAGAGAGGCTGGACTTAGGAGTTCCAATGTTATCCTCTGAGATCGATCGGTGGTGTGTCCACAATGATCTAGAGATGGTCGCGGCGAGTGATCTGTTCATGGCGACATGCTAGGATTGTGAGCGGTCCTGGGCTTATATTTGCACATGTGCTAGGATTGGAATCATGTCTGACACTAAGGTGAGGATAGGATGTGTTCCCACATGTTCTATGTTTTGGGCTGATGCTCTGTACTTGTTTTCTGTTGTGGGCTGAGACCCTGTTTGATTCAGTTTTTGGGTTGAGACCCTACTGAGATACTGGCTTCGATTATGAAGCATTTTTCATTGAGATTTGATTTGGGAAGCAATACGTCTTGCTTCCGAGAAAATATTTAAAATAACTGTTTTATGATGCATGCATGCTTTTACGTGAACGGTATAAATGTATTTTCGATAAACTATTTTTATAAACTGTTGTTTTGTCCACTCGCAGCTTTTATGGTTCTAATACCCTTCAGGTTGATCGTGGATGCGGGCCGTAGCAGAGATCGAGACATCACATGCCACCACCGATCCTAGCGTACTCTAGGTAATCCCGAGCGGGTGACGAGCTTATCCCTGGTCTAACACGCGGTATCATATGGGAGTAAGCATATCCCACCATAATCCAGGGGAATTGGAATAGGTCCTGTCACATTTCCTCTAGTGGTTGGGGACAAGCTAGGGATATTTAATTAATATTTGAGTAAGCACAGGTGATCGATCACGTGGAGACTGGTATGTGGCCATTATAGTTTAAGGTTTGAGGGATTTGGACATCGATTGAGTATAGTTTTAAGGTTCAACATATATTGTTTATACTTTAAATTCAAAATTAAATCAAGAAAATTAAAGGGTTTAATTTTAACCTTATTGGAATAATTAATTAAGACAAGTGGTAAATTTGTGAGAATGATAAAAGAAAGATGATAATACTATGATGATCACAATGATATTATGGAATTGGTTTATAATGATGAACACATGTTACTCATGTGAGATGATGATGATCATGCAGATGATGATATGATAAGAATATGATGAGGACATGATAATGATGATATGATGAGATCATGATGTTATATATATATATATATATATGTGATGGTATATGTGTGATAATAAGGTATTGTATGTTGGTATATTATAAGCTAACATTATACTATGTTCTATACTTCTATGTTGTTATATATTTTATATTTAAATTAGTATTTGATATAAAAAAAATATGGGAATATAAATATAAGGTTAATTTGAATATTAATGAATTTTAGAAGCAAATTATGTTGAATGGAAGGATTCATAGAGTAGAAAAGGTTAATTTGAAGCAAATTATGTTGAATTAAAACAAATTATGTTGAATTGAAACAAATTATGTTGAATTATTAAAACAAATTATGTTGAATTGAAGCAAAATAGCAAATTATATGTTGAATTGAAGAAAATTATGTTGAGTTGAAGAAAATTATTTGAATGGTTAATTTGAATATTATTAGATTTTAGAAAAATATAAGATGATCATATGATTAATAAGAATTCGTTTTACGTCCAATTTTCTAAATTATTATGACAATACAAACTCCTCGATTTTCAAAATTATTATGCAAATGTAAACTCTATTATTATGCTTATTTTATGTTTTTAACTATATTAACATTCAATTATAGTAATTCACTTCAATTTATGCTTATGTTTAAGATTTTATATTATTAGTTATCAGCAGAACACTGTTGTATCATATTATTCATCATATATTTATTATATCAAAGTCATTTTATAATTTTTATTAGTCCTATATAACCATAATTTGGTACTTAAGTTTTTCCCAAAGTTTCATTTCAAATTTCCAACTTTTAGACCAAATTTCCGTCATTTTTGTTGACCGTAAACGATACCGATATTTGGGGTAAGATATCCGTAAATTTGACTAGCAATATATCTGTCGGTATCGATATTTCAATCCTTACTTAGCATATAATTGAGATCGTAAATTATAATAACTATAGTAAGAAAAGTAAAACTGAAATTAGTGGAACTCGTAAATAACACTACTTGTCGGGGTAATGGGTTAGACATGGGTGGTAACCCCGCAAGAGTGGAATTAGGTTGGTTAATTTGTTAACTTGTGAAAATTGATAAATTAAAGAAATATCCCTTGTCTGACAAGAGTTGTCAGACGGGAGCAGGATCGACCCGATTTTCACAAAATTTAGGAACGGGTCTTGTCAACCAAAATACCCTTGGACGTCTAGACCCGTAACTCTACCATATGGTCTCCGTTTTTCACGTGCCGCTTGTCTACAGACTCGTGAGTTTGAGACGCACGCGTTGGTCCAAATGGAACTTCTGAAAAGATTCCCAAATTAAAAATGAACTTTGGGCCCTTAATATGGACAAGGGTAAAAACGTCCATTTTCCAAATTAATTACAAAATTCCCACAAATTTTTTAGACGGGTCTTACAAACTGCCTAAGAGTTGCTGGTATCTCAGGTATCTATATATTGGTCATAGACTAGCCTCGACGTGATCGATCACCTCTGCTTGCTCAAAATATATCTGTAATAGTGTCAACTTGTCTTTGAGCTCTAGGGGACATGAGGTGACAGTGCGATAAGCCCAACCTTCACATGGTCGAGGTACACGAGCTTATATCATAAATACTTAGCATGTTGCGAGCATATGCCTCGAGCGACTCAAGAGCTTAATTATTGGTTCATACATGCTATAGTCGTATATCGGGATCATTATTGAGATTTGTGATTAGTTTATTATTATTTCTCGTATAATGTTCAAGTTAACAGTTTTGATATACTTGTTTTCAAATTGAAGGTTACAGTATGTTTTATAACTTGTGGTTTACATTGAAATAATGTCTAAGCCTACTCACCCTTTTGTTTTCTCACCCTTCAGGTCTAAGTGGTACTTCACGTATTTCAAGGAGTCGTCAATTACTGCTCTAACATTTACAAAACTAGTTTGAGTGTGATACATTGGAAATCGAGGTAACACAAGTAGTTTTCTAAATCTTATGATCATCAATAAGTGTACTATGCTCTCTACTTCCACTGTCGGAGTGAAATGCTAATTATTTTTTACTAATTATGTTTTGCACGACCTCCTAAGACTCATCATTTTAGGCTTTAGGTTTTTACCATCTAGATCTCACCATGTAGATGTCGACGGCATGTCTCGATTTTAGTGTCCTGGTGGACTTCTGGATAGGGGTGTGTCACTTTGGTCAGGCTCTTGAGGATATTGCATAGTATCATGTATGGAAAAGATCCTAGTTTTATCTAATACTTTGATTGATATTTGGCCTTGGTTCAAATTAATTTCACAGTTTATGGTGGCTAGTAGAGGTCTCCCAAAGATCAAGGGAGGGTTCACACTTTCAATTGTCTTTCAATTTTCATGATATAAGTATCAGTAAGTATGCATGTGTCTCCTATGTGTACTATCACATATGGTATTGTACCCATAAGTTATCTAACACATAGTTGAGTAAGTTTTAAATCTCCTAATGTAAATGAGTTATAGATATGAAAAGGCATGATACTTATAGAGGCTCATGTGTCACAAAGGCAATGCTCAAACCTTGTGGATTAGATGGCACGCGGTAAGGCAGGGGACCTAGGTCACTTTCCTTGCATGGAAAGCCTTAGAAGTCATTTAAAGTGGTTGCACTAATGTCTTAGACATTATTGAGGTCAAAGACACGTTTTCTAGCTACTAGGTTCTTAAGAAGCTTCAAAATGATAAGCTTGGAGCTCACATGCTTGGAAAATGGCAATGTGATTTGAAGCTTGTGAATCATGCTTGTGAGGTCTTTCTCAAATTGAGCATCCTTCTTTTGAAACCTGTGAGGGAAAGACATATTAACATCATTAGTTACCAAAGGATTACTAAATGATACCTTAGACTTTGAATTTAAAGACAAAGAAGGTTTAGAAGGCTCATTATGGGGTACTGTCATGTCCTGGGCACTACCGTCCTGAGGTGTCTTGAGTTGTCTAGGAGTTGGGATAGGGCTAGATTTCTTCCCTAAAGTTTGGATCTGATGTTAAGTTATCTTGAGCCTCAATTGAGCCTTGAAGTTATTCTCCTTTTTGAAACTGAATGGCATTGGCAGTGGCCTGATGGATTGTGTTTTTGGGATTAATTTGAGTTTGGCTGGGGAGTTGAGGTCCATGATCTATTCTATTGAGTTGGGTTTCCATCTGGCATATAAATGGGTCTCAATGGCTATGATGGCATGGTCTTTTTTGTTGCTAGTGGTTTGTGGTATGTTGACGCAGATTTTGTTGGAATATGTCATTGCTTGACCTAGATTTTGTTCTAAATTAGATTAAACATCATGTCTTCCAAGAATCTCTTTCCTTTGCATTTTGATTGGTTTGAGCATGTTGAAGGACAGTGTTGAGAGCTCGAGGTACCCTAGAAAAGGCTTGGAATCGAAGAGGTGTAGTGGGGTTCTGAACATTTTGGTTGTTGTTCCACTTTAAATTACTATGATTCCTTCATTCAGGATTGTAAGTATTGGAGTATGGGTTATTTCTAGGCCTTATGCCTTCATTGTACCTTCCCACATAGTTGGCATCTTCAATTATAAGACATGTTTAAGAGTCATGTCTGTAACTTTAGTACACTTCACAAGTAATAATAGGCTTATCCTTTGCATCACACAACTATTTCACCATAACCATGAGTTGAGCTATGGTGTCATCTTGGTCTCTACTCACACTAATTATGGTCCTAGTTTGATGTCCGCTATAGCTAAACTATTTATCTATCAACGCTATGCTCTCAAATGCTGCCCTAGCCTCTTCTGGTATACTCTCTAAGATTCCTTTGGATTGAGAGTTAACCATGATCCTATCACTAGTCTTCAAACCTCCATAGAAGTAAATCATTAAATAGAACTCCTCAATGTTGTGATGAGGGAATTCTTGGATCATTCCATTGAATCTTTCCCAAAACTCACAGAAAGATTCATACTCAACTTGACGCAGTGCCATGCATTTGGCCTTGAGTATTTTTGTCTTGGACAAGTGGTAGTACTAAGTGAGGAACTTGGAAGATAAGTCCTTCCATACTGTAGTAGATCCCAGTCTCAAAAAATAAAAACATGCATTAGCTTTGTCCTTAAGGCTATAGTGGAACAACCTCAGCCTAATCTAAGCCTTAATCTAAGCCTCATTTATGCCATTGATTCTTAAGGTGGAGCAAACTTCAACAAACTCTTGGATGTACAAATGAGGGTCCTCACATGAGAGGCCATGGTACCTAAGAAGCATAAGGATTGTGCCTAACTTGGGCCCAAAATTTTTCACCGTGGATGGTGGGAAGATGATAGGAAACTTATCCTCACTTACGTGTGGCATACTCCTTGAGCAGCCTTGGAGATGGATTGGCAAGAGGACGTTCCTTGGCCATTCTTTTAAGACTAGGTGGTGGATTTGGATGAGGGAGTCGTGGACAGAAGAAGAAGATGATGCTGGAATTGAATAGTTGTGAGCTTATCCCTTAGTAGAGCCTTGTGATGACATAAACAAACCTAAAAAAAACAAATAAAAGACTAGGAAATTTTAATCAATGGACACCATTGAGAGATAAGTCCCCGATAATAAGCAAATCAAAGGGATTTTTAATTAGATTAAAAAGCAGGTCAGGGCATTTCCTATCCACACATAACCACAACGTTTTCTAACTTGGTGTTGATAACATATCGACCAAACAGACTCAGTACGACTGGAAACACCACAAATAGACGATTTGTCGCTGTAGAATTAGCATACAAGATAGTCGGCATGTTATACCCACAAGCACACTCAGAATAAGCCCAAGGCATGGCCACTCGACAGGCATGGGTTGGCACCCCTGGTACGACCCCCTGGCATGCTATGCCCACAAGTACACTCAGAATAAGCCCAAGGCATGGCCACTCGACAGGCATGGGTTGGCACCTTTGGTATAACCCCCTAACAAATGCCAGTAACAGCTCTCAGACTTAACATGAGATCTATGGCCACCTGTCTTCCATCCCAGATCTCTGAGACATGTGGCTGCATCTCCTAAGGTGGCTTGAACCCTAAACCTCCAGGGTTCAACCATCACATTCATTGCTACTATAAATACCCCCGCAAACCCTCTCATAAAGGTACTCATTCACTTTCTTAACTCTCAAACTTGACTCCTTGTCTTTGTGCTATTAATTTTCCTATTGATCTCCATATCACTTACTGACTTAAGCACTGTAGCCCATCAGGCTGGCACCCCCATCAGTGCCTACTATTTTTCTCTCTGCCCCGCAAGTCTCTCGTCAAGCCTAGCAGAAAGCGGACCAGCACTTGACAAAGTCACATCTCGTTAAGTCTATTTACAGGGCTTAATTATCGTGTTCAACACTTGGCCTAGTCCTCATGTAAAATTTTGACTAAGGCTCTATCACATATTTTATTTCCTTCTTAGTTTTATGTTAAGTGCATGGTGTGTACACCAACTTCTATCCAATTAGGCTCGAAAGGAAGCATTATGAACAAACGAAAATTTGAGTCACCACACTAACCATAGATAGTGATGTGCATTCTAGGAATGCCATGAGTTGAATTACAAGATCATTGTTCAATATAACCTTTTGATGCTAAGTCATCTGTGAATCATGTCATTAAAGTAGCTAATTCTAACAACATAATAAAATAGCAATTTAACCAGATGTTCAAGACACCAAGATGAACACAATAATTATGACCGAGCGCCAAAAGCAAGTCACGAAGTTGTCATAGTTAGGGCTTCTAGATCAGCCCTAACCTTAAATAAACTACTCACTAAACATAATGAAAAATCATATTAAATTCTACTGAATGTAAAAATAGAAGAATAGACCCAATTATACTCTCAGGGACAAATTTCAAGCACAACTTCAAGCAATCCTCCTTGAACACAATTGAGTTCTCGTGAATAAAGCTTCACGTTAATAGCTCAAAACAATAAAACTAAGTCTTCACGTCAATAGCTCAAAATAATAAAACTAAGTCTGAATTTTGTAAGCTAGTGTCTATGGCGTCTAAAGTGTTTTTGTCGTGTTTTAAAAAAATGGACAAAAGATGTAAATCAAAATAATTAGTCACTTAATTAAAAATAACATGAGTAAGAATTTTTAATAATACTAAGAATGTCTTTAATTTAATTGATAATTTAATTGTTAAAATATACAAATTGAGTAAATTGATGTGATCTTAAAACTACACGAAATAAAATGATAAAATTGAAATCTATTGGTCTATTTTAATATTGAGCCTCAAACCTCGAGTATAAAATGATGTTTGCCCCAAAATTTAACTACCATCAATTAATCCTTATATAGGAAAAGAAAAGAAAACATAAGTGCATAACCATTAACTACTTAATTATTCACCTATGGAGGTAAAAATTAACAATGCGTCTAGTGAAACAGATCAACTACAGGTAGAGTAAGGTTAAGAGTTGGAATTAAACAACTGCAGAAGCTTTCTCTACAATATCTTCTTGCAGTTTCTGAGGTGAGCCACTCGGAAAAGTTCCCTTCTTTCCTTTCACTACTTCCTCCTCATATGCGGCTGCATGAATACCAAGTGCAGCTCGACCAGATGGATCAAGATTTTTTGACCATGATGCATCCCATTCCACAGCTTTGGCTGTACTGCATGCCACACTTGGACCACCTGGAACTGTCGATCTCGCAGCATTCTGTTCAGAAACGGAAAATTCAACATACTCAAGTAAATAATCAATAATCCATTTTAATCACATGCAGTCATTTCATTAGATGCCCGTGTCCATCATAAATTCATTAGATGTTATTTGCCTGCTTAGCAGTACAACCAGTATCTCACCTTAGGAAACAACTTCTCAAATATGGTCCTGTAGTAGTAGCCTTCCTTTGTGGTAGGAGTATTTTCAGGGTAAACAAAGCTAGCATTCATCAGCATTGCATCTGTTACCTGCCCGGTTACAAGAAAACAAAGATAATCAATTATATGCAGAAAATGGAAAGCAACTCTAATGTTTTACAACGTTCATTTAGAACTATAAATTGAATTGCTGCAACATGAAATAAGCCAAAAATTAATTAGGGGGTGTTTGTCAATCATCGGGGTGTTTGTGCTTGAAATATAAAGGGAAGTACATGACAGATGCGGGAGAATGGTGGTAGGAGGAGAAGAATGAACGAAAAAAACTCACATCGGTTTTGGTTTTTGTTTTTTTTTTTTTTCCCCTTTTGAAACATTGGGTTTTAGCTTTTAGCTTTCATTTTCTGTAGAGTTCAAATGCATTTCTTCTATATCTCTCCTGCCATTCTTCCTCCACCGTTCTTCATCCTCATTCCCTCATTTGCTTCCCTTATATCTCAAGCACAAAAAGTGAGAACCAAATGGTTATCAACAGCCCTTTATGCTCTCTTGCTATAGGTTTGACATGTCATGTTGTCAAACTCTCAATATGGACCCCACACTCAAATAGGACTTACCTAACACAGTCTAAACTGACAGTACGGAAACCTACACAGCTGACTGCCTAGAAAGAGAAATTTTCATTCCAAAAATATAAATCTAAGTGAAGGCAATGCATACTTGTTCATCTGCATGATCTTTTAAGCCATCAATCCAGCTGTAACCAACTCCATCACTGAATTGTTCCTTTTGCCGGTACAGTATGTGCTATAACCCAAACAGAAAACAGGGAAGACAAAAATTTAGCTATATATTGAACAAAAAGGGTGCTTGTCTGTGAGAGGCCACTTGACTGACAGTACCTAGCCAAGCACCCGACCTCTCACCATCTGCACTTGAACATACAAAACATGATACCTCACTGAAAACCTTTCAAGAAAGAAAAGAAAAAACAATTATACATACAAAACAATAATGATGTGAAAAATGATTACCACAATGGTTGAGTATGACGTAAAATCGGAACGTTGCAAACCTTTGGTAAATATGGCTTCTGGTCGTCATCAAATGCATTGCGTAAGACCCACTTCTCAATTCTCCCAAGATCACGCCTGATCTGCAATTACAAAGGCAAGTACTGAGATGTAGGATTCAATAAGAACAATTAGTTTGATATTAGAAATTGGAAAAACACAAAATAATCCCAATAGTTCCACAACAGTAACCCTATGACCATATAATCTAAAAGATTGACCAGTCCGGAAAACTGTGTTACGTACACGGAAACAAAAAAAACATATCAAAACACCTCTCACACCTAGATCTGAAAATAAAGTGGGAGCATAAATGATATAATACGCATAAGAGACATGGAAATGTCATGATGCTTAAGAAATAAAATGAGTTCCACGACAGAAAACAAGACCCGTACTATGTTCAGAATATTGTTGTGTATATCATTAATAATATAAAATGTGATGGAAACCCCTATGTAATATGCCCTTCCTTGAGCCATGACTGAGACATTTCTCAACTTTGTTGTACGAGTAGACAGTTACAACAACTCCAAATAACAGAAATAGACTTTGAATTACATAAATATGAGCTTCTAAAGCGTATAAGAGTGGGAAATGAAGGAAAACAGCAATGTTGATGAGTGGTATACCATTTTCCATTCTGGATCGATGCTCATGGCAACACTGATGAACTCCTTATCCAAAAAGGGCACTCGAGCCTCAATACCCCAAGCTGAAGTGGATTTGTTGGCTCTCAGACAGTCGTATAGGTGAAGAGATTTAATCTGTTGAGTAGTCACAGTTTTTCAACAAGAAAAAAAAAAGACAAAAGCAAGTTTCAAAATGGCCATCGAATGACTAGAACAAGAATACAGTAATATTGAAAGTAAACATTTCCCCAAATAAAACAGAAAATAAGCAATCAGAAGGAGAGGAGGGAGAGACATTAGGTACCTTCTGACATGTTTCATGGTGAAACTCCATCTTGTTTGGTGCCTTGTGGAAATACAAGTAACCTCCAAAGATTTCATCTGAACCTTCCCCAGAAAGAACCATTTTTACTCCCAAAGATTTAATTTTCCGAGACATAAGAAACATGGGAGTACTAGCTCTGATAGTTGTCACATCATACGTTTCAATATGGTAAATAACTTCCTCAAGTGCATCTATGCCTTCCTGAAACATCAAAGAAAGAAAAGAAGATATCTCTATAATTCTTCGGATGATTGGAGATTATTGCTTCTACCCTGGAATTACTCTGATGAAGGAAAAAGTTTTATTAAAAACCAAGTGTGGTAGAAGTAGAAGCAAGTATATTAACAAAAGAAGACAGCAAGGGAAAGACAGAACAGGCTTGGGATAGAAGTAGGATGAGGGGAAACTACTGGGAGAGACAGAATTGAGGTAAATTGAAGTTTTTGTGTAATTTTTTATTTTATATACCAATGAACCCTGAAGCCTCTTACAAGCAATCCTAAATCATTGAATAGTAATTCAACACCAAAATTCAGTCCCCAAAACTTAATAATGAACTGATTTCTAAAGTTAAGAAATAAACCTAATTATAACCCTGAACCTATATGAAAGCCTTCATCAATTACCTGGACAGTAAAATGAAACTCATGGTGACGAGTCCCAAGATAGTCTGCAACTTCTCTCGCTGCTTTCAAATCCGGAGAGCTCTGGAGATTGATTATATAGCATTTGAATGTAGAAAACAATTATCAGAAGATATATCTAATAAAAGATTGATTGCAGGAAATACATCTAAGCTGTTGGATACTAAAACTTGCATGTAATAGGCAAGAACACCTACAGCGACAATTTATTTAAGCTTGCTGCATTAATTCCATGTAAACAACTCTGTCCTCATGACCAGACATATATGACAGTGTGCATATTTTTCATCAGTGACATTTTCATGTCATTGAGAATATGCAACAGACAAAGCCCACCCTTGTCTAAATTTTTAATAGAAGGTGTAATATATATTTTTTTCAAATAGAAAATCCAGATTGCGTGTCAAAATGAGCAATCTAAAGATAGCACTACATTAAGTAAGGATCAATATTGGCTATCTCAAAAGAGAAAAGTGTTTTCACCTCCAAGCCAATGCAAAAAGTGTGTAACTGTGATCCCCACTGATGTGCAGCTTCTGATTCAGCCAAGTAACGACAAGTAACAGCAGCAACAAGTGACGAGTCCAGTCCTCCCGACAAAAGAACACCGAATGGTACATCTGTCATAAGTCTCTTAACCACTGCCTGCAAGATGTCAAGACCAAAGAATAATGGTTACAAAGTCAGATTCTAACAAATAAATGATGTGTGAGAGTGATATGTGGATTCAATTGGCCTCTGACCTGGTTGTTCAATTCATATAAACAAATCACTTATCTGAAGATTTTTCCTAGCCTTCAATTATAAAATGAAACTGATATTTACATCTCTTTCACTATAAATACTTATAAGCCCATTAATATCAGTATAAACATGTAGGTCTTCCAATCAAATCATTTATATGTTAGGTTATTTCCCGGAAAAAAAAAATGACCGTATTGATTTCTACTTTGTCCAACAACATACTCACTCTTGCATGAGTTCTGCAATTATACAGAAACTATGCAGATTTACCAACTTAGTTAACTAGGGCAATTATCCTCAAATGAAACACAGAATTGCCTATTTTATTACCACTATACATTGAACTTAGCTGTAAATTTAAGCTCTGACTTTGATGGGCATCCAGTTACCAAAGAACCCAACCATAAAGGTAGACTTTGAATAAATAGCAAAGTCCAATGCTATCCACTCTTCCTCAGTGTTCAAGGCAAGCAATCTCCTGTGTCAGCACCCAATTGGCAGAGCTGAACTTTAAGTAAGCAACTTCCCAGACTTAACATTAGGAATGGGAAAAACTGACATCCGCGAGCCTCTCGTGTTTTAGATTCAACCAACCCAGTATTAACATAAACAACCAAATATGTGAACAAGGTTTTTTGGTAAATAAAGAGAATCATTTATATGGCCGGTATAGTCCTAGCTTCTCAAAATAACAAAAACTCAAAAATGGAGTTTCATTTGTTACAAACCAATTGAAACTAACTGATTAAGAGTAATAATGAAAACAAACATTTAAGTATAGGTTCAGTCCACACCTTCTCAAAAGCCTTACGTAAGATTATTGGATCATAAGAGGTCGATGGGGTCTGTTCCAAAAACCACGGTGGATTGTACCACCTTCTAAGCCCTCCTGAAATAAACTTTAAGTGCATAATGCATACAACTAACAAATTTAAGGCACGCAACTTAGTTATTTTTAAATTCAGACAACACGAATCTGAAATGACAACAGTGATTTCATATGTTTTCAACATTTTCAGGTAACTACCATCCAGAATAAACATGTCCAAAGACTCCAAACCCTCGAAAGGTTAAAAATGTATTTTTGGTTCCTGAAGTATGATGAATTGTGTTTTCCCCATTTCTTTTCTATTTCTCAACAGGAAAAAATACGCTATAAGAGGAAGCTGTAAGCAGATTTCATGTGAAATTTTTTTCAGAAAGTTGTTGGCAAATAAAGCTGTTACTTAATTTCATCAATGCAAATCTGTACGACTAGCAAGAGTTTGGAAAGTGCATACCTTGCTTGCTAGAGTAAATATGCCCGGGAGGAAAACATATGAATCTTTCACAATCATCACTTAAAGCTTTCATTTCTGAAGCAAACCAGATTGATCCTGTAAAATAATAAATACTCATTAAATATGTGTGGGGATCATCATAGTTTAAAAATGATAATGACTAAAGGCTGTGTATGATCAAGGATTAATTTGGATGAATATTGGAAGGACAATAAAACTAGAACCAGTGCAATTAAAACACAAGAAAAAACCTTTTTTGGGGAGTAAATCAGAGCTAGATTGTGTTTCTTTTTAAAACCAAGCTTCTTTCGATGAAGAAAATTTGGTTGGACCCTAAATTAAAGCTAATTTGCACTTTACTTTTAGCCACTGACATAATGCATACCATCAAGACCCCAGCCCATGTAAAGTGGGGTGATACCAATTGCATCTCTGGCTGCAATATAACTATTGTCTCTTGTGTCAAGGACAACAAAGGAAAACATGCCATCCAACATGTCCACAAACTCTTCCCCATGTTCTTCATACTGCCAAAGTAGACGTAATTAATGAATGAGAGAAGCAAAAATCACTTAAGCATGGATTACCATATATCAAACAAGTGCTCAATTACCTACCAGATGTGCAATCACTTCACAATCACTGCCAGTTCGGAACTGATGCGACTTCAGCTTTTCTCTCAATTGCTTATGGTTATATATCTCACCATTAACCTAAAGTCACAGATCCAGCAATCAAAGCAGAAGTTCAATTTAATGTAGTTAGATTAAAAAGATATAATATCTGTCAAATAAAAAGTACAGATAATTTGAACAGTGAATGGCACTAAAATCCTATGAAAGGAAAGTATTCCCGAGTAATTAAAAAGAAATAATCAATTCAGATGCTTGGTTGCAGCCAGCTCAAGATCATTCGAAAGTTCAGAATTAAAGGATTGTAACCATAGCCTATCCTCTTTAAGTTTCCCTGGAAGAATGACCAGAATTATCATTAAAAGGGGTGTCAGGAGACCGAGTAATTGTGAGGAGTTTGTTTGTATCTCATAATACTCCAACTTATTTTGTGTTTGGTTCTGGAAGACCAGTGAGATTTCCAATATACATATATATGATAATCAAACAACGAAAATTCATTCCTCGGTTTTACTCCAATGAAAGAAAGTGCATACATTAAACAGTTCTCCGATCCAAAATAATCTTCATTCTATTCAAAAATCCCGTCAATTCGATTGCAATTAAGTTCATAAGGCAGAACGCAAAGAAAACTGTATAAATAAGTTAAACTCAATGCAACAAAAAATATAATTTAATACTTCCAAATAGAAAATTCTAGAGGGAAAGAGAGAATACTGTGACTATAACGGTTTTGTCCTCGTTGTAAAGTGGCTGATCCCCTGAAGCTGGATCTACAATAGCCAATCTCTGATGAGCAAGATAACAATTTCCATGGCAGTGTAACCCACTCCAATCAGGACCTCGATGCCTCAACCTGCCGACAACGCACGAAAACCACTCTCTAAATGAAAACGCAAATGTACATTAACTGAAAAGAAAATTGCAAAGATTATAAATGTGGTACCGGCGCGAGAGCTCGATGATGCGGGAGCGCTTTGTCTGAGAGCTGTCGATGCAACCAAACACGGCGAGAATTCCACACATGGCGAGGCGATGGAGATGGAGATGAAGAACAAGGAAGAAAAAGGAGTGGCGGAGTGTGAAAGTTGGGGGCTGGGGAATCGGAATCACGCGAATCTATACAACTGCTGGCCCTGTGATCACGGCCGTAGAATCTGACTAAGCTGACTACTTTTTACAAGAGATTCCTCCCTTCTTTAATTTTTTTTATTTATATTGGTACTTATTTAGGGTTGTTCACCTGACAATTCACCAATGTGATGTCCAAGATTCTAAGTGCCATCGCATCAAAAAGATAAAAGATTCTCGTGTCCTCGGAGGGAAATAGTAAGCGGGGTTAGTGGGGTAATGATTTGATAGATGTATACATCCAATACAACCATAGTTTCTTTACTGTTCGCTTTCAAAATGCGATATCAACTGTCAAATGAGGATGATTATTGCATTCGATAGATACAATATCAGAAGCTTACTAGAATTTACTTCAACATATATATCAACTGCAAAATGATGATAATGATTCCATTGGATAGATGCAATTACAATATTACAAGCTGACTAAAATTAAGGGGATGGTATTTTAATTCCACCCAGACTCCCAATATATGGAATGTAAGGGTCTGTTTAAGGGGAATGGCTACAATGCTATGTTGGGCTTAGTGCGATGCCAAAAATTATTATAAAAAATTAAAGAAATTGACTATTTGTAAAAGTGGGAATATGAGAGAAAAGAGAAGCCATTAAAGTGCGGCCACTGTTCGGTGGCCTTTTTTCTTTTTCTGATTTGACACTGTATATCTACTTGTCTGATGTGCTTCTATTTTGGTAATTTATTTTTTTGGTCAAGAGCTAGCAGTAGTAGCTGTGTGTTTTGCTGGGTTTCCTAGTTCATCCTCTGGGTTTCGTTAAAAAAGAAAAAGCAGCGACGAGACTCAGCAATTTCCGGCGAGGTCGTCCCGACCGCCCTTTATCTTGGCACCAAAACAACTTGCTATCAGTCTAAGTAGACATCCTCTACACGATTAATCTTAATCTTAAGCTTAGTGGGTTCGATTTTATCTCGTTTGTTCCCAAACCCTCTAGGTAGCTCTCGGGTCCTTATCAGGTTTTGCTTCGCCGTTTGGGCCACGGTGGTTCTCGTGGCTTACAGCTTAGTCCATTGAACTCGTGAGGAGGAGACGATCACGATGGGCAGTGGCCGAAGCCCTGGTTCGCAATTTCGAATGTTGGACTTTTTCTTGGCGATGCAAAGGAGATGAGGACGACGGGCAGGGTTCATCGTCGTTTCCTTTCAGCAAGTAGCTCGTTGGTTCATCGTCGTTTTCTTTCAGCAAGTAGCTCGTTGCCTTGGTTACTAGAGCTGATATGCCCTCTCTATTTTGATGGAAGAAGATGAGAGCAAGAGAAAGGTGTGCGAAGTGTGGGAGAGAGTTGAGTGCTCGAAGATTTTGGGTGATCTCTAATTTGAGGGTTTGGGTGGTGGTGAGAGTGATTGTTGACAAACGATCGAATGAAGCTTATGGGTGTGTGGTGGTTCTCTATTTTTGGTCTCTTGGTTAGGGAAGATGTGTTCTAGAGGGAGAAAAGAATAAGAGAAATAGAGGGAGCGGAAGAGAATATAAGAATAATGGACTTGGGCTTTTAGCCGAAAAGGTTTGGTTTTTAACTTGGTCTGAAACAAATTTTGGGTTCAACTTAATTAATCCAACACAAACAAAACCCAAAATCCGAAAGAATAAATACCATTGAAATTCAAGGGTATTTTAAACAATTAAACACTATGAATTTGAGGTTTCGGGACAAGATAGTATCAACTAAGATATTAAAATCCAATCATTTGGATATCATTTAAACTAAAACTTCAAAAAACTTATTTAAATATACTTTAAAGTATGTAAAGTGTTTGATGAATAAGAGAATTTTACGAATTTAAATCATTTTCGAAATCAATTGACCGATCTAGTCATCTATAATTGTTCTAAGTATTCATATATTGTCCTCACAAAAAATTATCCAATTTCAAGTTACTGAGACTAAGTAACAGTATGATACGATTCAATAAATATAAAAAAAGAATTTGACAATCGGACGACTATAACTCTTCAAAATATGGAGATTTTTTTACAAGTAAAGGTTAGGCACATAAAACCACAAAGTGAATATTCCCGATTTTGAAAGTTCGATCATCTAAATATCAATTAAACGAAAAAATTCAAAAAAAATGTATTGAAATATACTTAAAAGAGTTTAAGTGTTTGATGAATATGATGATTTTATGATTTTAAATAATTTTTTTAAATCAATCGATCAATCTAACTATTCACATTTATTATACGTACTCATAGATCGCTTATGCCAAAAATTAGTTAATTTCAAAATCTTAAGACTAAGTAACGGTGCGACATAATTCAACGGTTACAAAAAGTTTTATGATGATCAGATGATTTTAACTCCTTAAAATTTGGAGATTTTGGATGAGTAAGATCTAGGACCATAAAACCACGAAGTGAACGTTCTGATCTTAAAAATTCGATTATTTCAATATCAGTAAAATCAAAACTTCGAAAACACATATAGAAATATGCTTAAAGTTTTTGAAGTGTTTTTATTAATAAGATGATTTTACGAATTTAAATAATCGAGATCACTATCCGCACCATACCTACTAACCTCGATTATTGTAATCGTCTTATCCATCGTCTCGTATCGATAACTCTTTGTTGCTCATGATTATTGGCGTATGCATCTTGGAATCAACCCTCGAGATACCCTAATTAGTGGTAGTTTATACTCATTCCAGAGTATCACTTTTCATCGGTTCTCAACTATCAAAATATCGTGAATAACATATGCCGGGTTTGAAGCTAACCACTAGCATAGTCTAGGTTTCCCTGTCATCAATCTTAACACAATTATCGTACCAACATTATCTCCACCAATACATTTAACACAATCCATAACTTTTAGTCACTTCATATCTAATTCATCACATCACCAAGCATTCATTCACATAAACGGTATATAAATAAGGAGTAGGAAGGATGTTTACTCATAGTATGTCGAGGAGAACTCACCTGATTAAATCCACTATTACACGTACATTGAGGTTTTTGTTCTCGAAAATCCTCACTAGCTCCTTCTTGACCCATACAACTCTTTGAACTCTCTGGTATCGCAATGCCTCACAAATAGGGAAATTGTTATCAATAAATCAAAAGTTAGACCCTTAATTCCAAAAACCCTAACCCCTGAGCTATACACGTCTTAACAATAAAAAAAAACTTTGGGTTTCCAAAACAGTCCCTAAATTAACTCTGATTTGTCCAAAACCTCTGCAAAAAATTTGAAACATAAAAAAATATCTCAACATGCACTATCATGAGTTTGAGACTAGCACCATATGCCATCACATGACGCCACAGGCGCTGATTATAGTAAATCATGCACGCCCACATGCTATTATGGCTGGTACTCACTAACATGACCCATCCCAATCCTCCTCGGTTACCGTGGGATGAGCCATGCTCCCATTTGGCACTATGTGCCAGACTAGGGATACAACCGTAACCCACTCAGGTTTACCCAGAGTACGCCAGGATCTATGGCGGCATGTGGTGCCTTGATCTTTTCTACCGCTGGCATCCTCGATCAACCTGAAGGGTATCAAAAATATAAAAGTTGTGAGTGGAAAAAATCAAACATTTAAAAAAAATATATCGAATTACACTTATACCCTTCACGTAAAAGCATGCATGCATCAGAAAACAGTATTTCAAATACTTTCTCAAACGAAAAACAAGACGTATTGCTTTTCGACTCAAATCCGATAAAAACGTGGCTCAGCTGGAGCCATTACCTTAGTAAGGTCTCAGCCCAAAACCAAATCATATAGGGTCTCAGCCCAAACGTATAAAAACCCGTGGGACCTCAGCCCATCATCATCATCAGTATCATCAGTGACAATTCTAATCACAGCAACGCGTGCCCATAAGCTCAAGGACTACTCTGATCCTGAGCATGTCGCCATGCACACATCACCGGCCAACAATCACCATATCGTAGTGAACACATCACCGATCGATCTCATATACTGCACTACTGAGTCAAGCCTCCCTCGGTTACCGCCTCTCTCGGCTGCTCGATAGAAGGCGCATCGTAACATCATCATACCTCGGAGGCAAGCATTATCTCCAGAGTGCTCTCCAGGGAGACATATTCACAACCGAAGACCATCAAATCAAATCCGAGTATTTAAAATCAAAACAGTGGAAACATTTCTTAAATCTTCATTTGAAAGCCAGTGTTTAACAACACTTCATCACCCAAGATTCCTTGAATCCTACCAAATCCACAACTGGGTCTCATGCCCGAAATATCCTCCAACATCTCGTAACTAGGTCACAACCCAAAATATCTCGTGTTTGACTATACTCTAAGTCAAACCATAAATCAACTGGGTCATATGCCCGAAAGATATTTCCAAATCCGAAAAACATTTCACATTTCAAAATACCCTTTTACTAACATTCGAGTCAAAGACTAAATCAACTAGGACTCATGCCCGAATACCAATTTCAAGCATCTCTGTGTGTTGAAGCGTTAAATGTTCCAACTGTCGATTACTCGTTGCCCAATCACCAAATGACGCGTGTCCCTCTTGTGACCTGTCACTCAAGCGGATCGCGGGTTTCCGTTAGTACGGGCACCGGTGTGGTGCCGGCCTAAGACTCTCCGACGATCAAGTCAGTTACGTTGTTCGTAAGAGGAAATAGTAAATGGTAAGTTTGGCAGAGTAATTGTGAAATAGTAAATATTAGTTACCTTTATTGGGAAATGTGTACCCATTATGTATGGGTAGATGGGATGTTCAATTCCCAAAGCTCCGATGTGGGACAAATGCTTCTCGATTTACGTACTGACACGTGTTACGTAAATCGAGGGTGGATAGACCTCCACGTGGCATCCGGCATTGGGCCCGGGGTTAGAGCTTGTGTGTGTTCAGCAATTTTGGGCCTTGAACGGAGTTTAGGCTTCAAGTATACAGTCCAGTGGGTCTGGTCAGATATGGTGTCAACAGAAGTCCCCCAAGTCGTTGACTGAGGTGGAATTTCTTGGTCGGGGACTTGTTTCATTTTTCCCAGACCCTAGTGGGAATTATACCTGTAGTCCCCCAAGTCCCCTGGTGGGAGAGTCCGCCGAGATAGTCTCGGTCAAGAATAGTGTAGACATAATTCGGTCTGTAGGGAACTCCTCTCGGTGAACCGGAGTGTGGTCGGTCACGGAAGAGCGTACCATAGCCGGGAAGGATGGACACCGAGCGGTGCGAATGGGTCAGTGTAGGCGCATGGCATCCGTGGGGAGTAGGACACTGAGTAGTGTGCCCAAGTCGGTCTAGGTGGTCAGCTGCAGGAGTGAACAGGGGACACCGAGCGGGGTGCCTAAGTCTTTCCAAGTGTACGACATCCGCAGGTGTGAACGGGGGACACCGAGCGGTGTACCCCAGTCGGTCTGGGTGGTCAGCCGCAGGAGTGAACAGGGGACACCGAGCGGGGTACTTGAGTCTGTCCAAGTGTACGGCATCTGCAGGTGTGAACGGGGGACATCGAGCGGTATACCTGAGTCGGTGTCGAGGTGAGGAAAGACGGTTGGGCTGCCTAGGACGGATGAGGGACACGTGTTTGATAGGTGTGATTGGTTGCAACACGTGTCTGCCACTGAGAAAGGTGACGCTTCGTAGTCTGTGTACAAAATGTCATAGGTTCGAGGCGATCGGCTGAGTTATATTTGTTCCATTACTTTGTAGATGTCCGTGGATAGTGACTCGGTATCCGAGGGTAAGTGTTATGACTCACAGGATGGTAAGTCGGCGGATAGTAGTGTACAAATTCTCAGTCCCGTCTCGGGGAGTGAGGACGAGGCCCACTCGGCTGAAACACGAAATAGGGCACAGTCCGCAATAGTTGGCCGAGTCATCCGGTAGGACAACGGAGACTTGTGCTGAGGCGGAGCCGACGGGTAGGTCGGGTAGTGGCAACCTCCTTATGGACGCCGAGACAATAGTTAAGGTGTGGGTGCACCAGGCGTTGAAGTTGACCCACGGTCAAGACAAGGGGGTTGTGCGGCTGAAGAAGGGTGGATCGACTGGTGACGAGCCAATCCCGGAGGCCGTGCCGATCGAACGTGCTGCCTTCACCATTGAAGAAATGGTCAACAAGGAGACAGAGAAAGGCCTGATGAAGATGAGGATCGAGTTTGGCGTGCCTGACTCGGTGATTACGAGGTTGCCGACAAGGGAAGAAAGACCGAGCAATCCCCCGGCCGGTATGGCGTTGTTCTATACCGAGCTGATGCACCATGGGGTAAGGCTGCCCCTGCATCCCTGGTTGCGGAAGATGGTGAAGAAGATGGGAGTGGCACTCGGTCAACTCAATCCTAACGTGTGGATTGTGCTCTGCTCCCTCTACACGGCCTTCAGGTGGGCCGAGCAGCTGGAGCCGTCCTACGCCCAACTCATGTATCTGTACGAGTTCGGGTTTCAACAGCAGAGTACCGGGAGGGTCTTCGTCCGTCATCGCAAGAAGAGCAAACGGGGGGAGTTCATCTTGGACATACCGACCTCGCAGAAATCATACAAGACAAAGTTTTGTCTGGTTGGTGGGAACTGGGAGGGGAACACCGAGGGACCCTCAATACCATCCAAATTCCAAAGTCAAGGTGGATAGTTGTAGCATAGGCCAACCGTTTATGTAAATGTTGATATGTTGTATACTTTTAAGTATGATTATGTTGGCTGACAGAATCTCGGCGTGTAGGTTTGTTCCCCGAGGAAGAGATCTCTCCAGAAGAGAAGATCGTTGTTCACCGAGTGAGGGAGATCTTGGACGACCTGAACTGGAACCGACGGATCCTTCGGTTGCCTGGTTTCCAGTACAAGGTCGGCCTCATTGACACCGACGAGGGTAGGTGTGTTTGTTTTATTATGTTGTTTTTTTGTTGTTTGTTTGTTTTTGTACTGACCCTTTTTTCGGTGTTGCAGTCCCCTATCACCTCGTTAGCCGGATTTACAAAGATTGTGAGCAACTGAGGATGAAGGCCGACAAAGGCTCTGGAGAATCCGCGTCCCTATCGAAGGCTGCCGAGCGCCTGGAGCTGCTGCTCAAAAAGAAGAGAGAGCGAGCCGAGAGAAGGCAGCCCGAGCGGTCCGACCGTACAAAGCAGGGGTAATCCTCATAGCCAAGACAACCAAGTCCTCCCGCTCGGTCTCCCAAAAGAAAACAGATCGACGTGGAGGGAGACCGAGCCCTGTCTCCTGATCCCAGGCGGACGAAGGCTAGAAGGGAGGCCGAGACGATCTTGTCGGCCTAGGGGAAGATAGTGGGCAAAAGGACAATGCCGGCCCCAGAGTTCATCCCTCCGCCGTCCCCCCCTCGGTTGGATGCGAGGATCCTGGAAATGCTCTAGAGGAGAGGGGATGTGAACCTCGGCGTGTTCACCGATGAAGAGGCGATCAGCGAGGGGTCGAGTGCCGAAGCAACCCTCTACTGCCCGAGACAAATGGTGTTGTTGCTGAATGGGGTTTGTCAGGGGGCCTCGACGCCCTTGGACGAGCTGGTTGAGGTGCAGTGTCGGTCGGCTGACTAGAGGATGGAGAAGGCCCTACTGCTACTGAGCAATGTAAGTGCTTTTTACTTTCCAAGTGTAGTATGTTAGGCTCAGTGATTTGCTAATGGTTGTCATGTGCAGGCTCTAGGTGAGGTGTACCTCCAGTTTGGGAACAGCCAGAGGAGGGTAGCTGCTGCTCGGCGGGAGAAAGACCGGCTGAGGAAGAAACAGGAAGAGCTCACCCCGAAGCTTCAGGAGGCCGAGAGGGCGATGAAAGAGGCGGCCGACCTCACTCAAAAGTTGGAAACCGAGAGGTGGAAGACTCAGGAGGCCCTTGCCTCCAGGGATCAGGTGAAAGCCGACCTAGAGGCCAAGGAGAAAGACCGCCTGAAGCACTGGAAAAAGTTGTGCCGGGTGAAGTTTGCCAGGGAAGCCGACCTGGAAAAAGCAAAGGAGACCGCGGTAGCCGAGTTCAAGGCGTCGGAGGAGTTCGACAAACTCAAGAACGACTATGCCGCCGAGTGCAAGCAAGAGTTCTTCCGTAATCTCTTCCTGCACAACCCCGGCTTGACCGTGAAGACCCCCTGGCTCGGCCAGGACATAACTTCCGAGATGTTTGAAGAAGAGTCGGGGGAGGAGGAAGAAGAGGGCGTCTTGCCGAGTTCCCAGCCAGAAGCCGACCAAGCAGAGCCTCAGAAGGAGCCGGAGCCAGAAGTGGAGGAAGTAGTGCAAGCCGAGCAGCATATGGAGGAGTTAGTGTAGGACACTTATAATTCTTTCTTTATTTTGGTTAGAAATAGTTAGGACGGCCGAGAGGTCGAATTTTGTAAAGCTCTTGTAGGCCGAGCACAATGGGTCTGCACCCTTGAATGGAATCAGATTTTTCTTGACCAAAAGTTGTAGACCGAGTAATTGTGCAAATTTTCAATCTTTGTCTGAGTATTGGTGTAAGCCGAGTAAGGCTATACACCAACTCGAATGTTTGAGTCAAAATATTAAGTGTTGGGGTGTAGGCCGAGTAAGACCGAATCCCGACTCGGGTGTGAGTCTAAGTGTTGGTGTAAGCCGAGTAAGGCTATTCACCGACTCGAATGTTTGAGTCAAAATATCAAGTGTTGGGGTGTAGGCCGAGTAAGATCGAACCTCGACTCGTTTGTGTGAGTCAAAATGTTAGTGCTAGCCGAGTAGGACTGTACACCGATTCGATAGTTTGAGTCAAAAATAGCAAGTGTTGGGGTGTAGGCCTAGTAAGACCGAACCCTGACTCGTTTGTTTGAGTCAAAATGTTAGTGAAAGCTGAGTAGGATTGTACACCGACTCGATAGTTTGAGTCAAAATAGCAAGTGTTGGGGTGTAGGCTGAGTAAGACCGAACCCCTACTCATTTGTTTGAGTCAAAATGTTAGTGCAAGCCGAGTAGGATTGTACACCGACTCGATAGTTTGAGTCAAAATAGCAAGTGTTGGGGTGTAGGCCGAGTAAGACCGAACCCCGACTCGTTTGTTTGAGTCAAAATGTTAGGTTACAAAAGCTAGATAAATGGAAGAGTGTATAAATAACGGGCGCAATAGCCGGCAGAGTACAGTAAGTTATAAGATGAGGGAACAAATACAAGGTCCTAAATGAAGTATTTCTTCAAGTGGTCGGCATTCCATGGGTGGCCCAGTTTTCGCCCGTTTAATTCTTCCAATTCGTAAGTGCCGAGTCGGCAAACTCTTGTGACCCGATAAGGACCTTCCCAATTTGGGCCGAGGGTACCGGCGGAGCTGTCCTTGGTGGCAAGGCTGACCTTCCGAAGGACCCAATCCCCTTCTTGAAAACCCCGGTGTTTGACTCTGGCATTATGGTAGTTGCAAAGCCGCTGTTTGCATGCAATGTTTCTGAGGTTAGCCTGCTCCCTGTGCTCCTCGATGAGGTCTAGACTGAGTGCAATCTGATGGTTTTTTTGTTCGGATTCATAGGTCGATACCTGGTAAGAGGTTTCGTTCAGTTCAGCAGGGATGACGGCTTCTTTTCCGAAGGTCAGTGAGAAGGGGGTTTCATTTGTCGATGTGTGGTACGAAGTCTGATATGACCAGAGTGAGTTGGGGAGGATTTCAGACCACTTGCCCTTGGCCTCATCCAGCTGCGTTTTCAGTGTGTGCTTGATGATCTTGTTGATGGCCTCCACCTGTCCATTGGACTGAGGGTGAGCTGGCGTGGCGAAGCAGAGACGGATGTTGTGTTTGTCACAAAAGGCACGGAAGCGTGCGTTGTAGAATTACTTCCCGTTATCCGTGACAATGGTATGGGGGAGACTGAAACGACAGATGATGTTCTGGAAGATGAATGTTTCAATCTGGGCCGTGGTGATGGAAGCCAAGGCTTTTTCCTCTACCCACTTGGTGAAGTAGTCCACTGCTACTACTGCATATTCTGTCTTACCTTTCCCCGCTGGCATTTTCCCATCAAGTCAAGTCCCCACTGTGAGAAGGACCAGGGGCTGATCATGGGTGTGAGGTTCTCTGGAGGCAAGCGAAGGAGGGGGCGAACCGTTGACACTTTTCGCATCGTTTGGTTAGCTCTGCCGCATATCCGTGCATAGTAGGCCAGTAGAAACCTTGTCGGAAAGCTTTATGGGCCAGTGACCGTGGTCCAGAGTGATTTCCGCAGATGCCACCATGTATATCTTCCAGAATGGCCCGGCCTGCCTCTGGGACGAGACACTTCAGGAGAGGTAGAGTAAAACCCCGCTTGTAGAGTAGGCCGTTGAGGAGTGTATACCGGGCTGCCTGCCTCTGGACCTTTTTGGCCTCGATCTTATCGGAAGGGAGAGTTCCATTTGTGAGGAATCCGAGCAGCGAGGTCATCCACGTGTCGTTAGTGTTGATTGCGCAAACTGTCGGGCCCTGTGTGCTGGGTTGATCAAGAATTTCGATCAGGACATTGCGACTCTGTTTTTCATCGAGGGAGGATGCAAGCCGGGCTAGAGCATCCGCATGGCTATTTTCGAAGCGTGGAATCCGAGTGATAGCATAATGGTGGAAACCGCTGAGAAGAGACTTTGCCAATGCTCTGTATGCTGCCATGGAAGAGTCTTTGGCCGCGTACTCGTTGGTGATCTGGTTGACGATAAGCTGCGAATCGCTGAAGATTTGGATCTATTTTTCCTCCATGGTCTTGGCGAGGCGAAGTCCCGCGAGGAAGGCCTCATATTCTGCGGCATTGTTAGAGGCCTTGAATTGGAAACGAAGGGCGTATTCCATTCGGATTTTGTCCGGTCTGGTGAGGACAAGTCCGACGCCTGATCCAGTGTGGCAGGCCGATCCGTCGACATAGAGGAGCCACGTCGGCGGAGCAGGGTCAAGCTGGGGACTTTCCTCATCCAAGATATGTGTTATGGATGAGGGAGCAGATGGTGCAGCCACCGCTGGGACGTAGGAAAATTCAGAAATGAAGTCTGCGACAACCTGCTCCTTCTCGGCGGTGCGAGGAGTGAAGGTGATGTCAAACTCGCTGAGTTCTATTGCCCACTTGAGTAAACGGCCCGATGTTTCGGGCTTCTGAAGTACCTGCCGGAGTGGTCTGTCGGTCATCACAGTTACGGAATGAGCTTGGAAGTATGGCCTGAGCTTTCTAGAAGACATAATGAGGGCGAAGGCGAGCTTTTCTAGGTCAGAGTATCTCGTCTCGGCGTCCTATAAAGCCTTGCTGACATAATACACCGGGTGCTCAGCGCCATCCTTGCGTTTGACTAGCACCGAACTGACGGCAGAGGCGGAGACAGATAAGTACATGTAAAGGGTTTCCCCGGTGTCTGGTCTCGCCAACAACGGTGCCCTGCCCATGTAATATTTGAGCTCCGTGAAAGCCTTACTGCACTCCTCCGTCCAGGTGATGTGTTTGGACTTGCCCTTCAAGGTTTTGAAAAAAGGCACGCATTTGTCAGTGGCTTTGGAGATGAAGCGTGTTAGGGCTGCGACCTGGCCAGTTAGGCTTTGCACCTCCTTCTGGGTTCGCAGAGGCTCCATATGGACTAGGGCCTTGATTTTTTTCGGATTGGCCTCAATACCTCTCTGACTAGTCATGAAGCCCAAAAATTTCCCAGAATCGACTCCGAAGACGTATTTTGCCGGGTTCAATCTCATCCGGTATTGTTTTAGGACGACGAACATCCGCGACAGATTGGGGATATGCAAGTCAGCTGATTTACTCTTAACGAGCATGTCATCAACGTAAGCCTCCATTGTTTTCCCAATCTGGTCGGCAAACATGAAGTTCACCAGGCGCTGGTAAGTGGCTCCGACGTTCTTGAGTCCGAAAGGCATGACATTGTAGCAATATAACCCTTGATCCGTCCTGAAGGTTGTGTGGATCTGATCTGCAGGATGCATAAAGATTTGGTTGTAGCCCGAATACGCATCCATAAAACTCAAGAGCTCATATCCTGCCGTGGCGTCGACCAATTGGTCTATCTTTGGCAGAGGAAAACTGTCTTTAGGGCAAGCCTTGTTCAGGTCAGTAAAATCAATGCACATTCGCCACACCCCAGAGGCTTTCTTGACGAGTACCACATTAGCTACCCAGGCGGCTTAGACGGCCTTTTGGACAAAGTGAATGGTGTTGAGCTTGATGATTTCTGCCTTCATAGCTTCGGTCCTCTCTGACTAGGGGTAACAAAGTTTCACGCTCTTGCAGCCATTTGTTTCCCTCTGACTTGGCCAATCCCCATAGGAGTTGGGAATTTTACCAGAAGCAGGAGGGTGGAGACGACCGCCTTCATCTGGTTAAGTATTCCCCTTTCGAGAATGGCGTTGTAAGCCGCGGGGCAGTCCACTACCAAGAAGGGTGCTAGCACGGTTGCCCTCCAGGGATGTGTTCCGAGGAAGAGAGAGAGGGTGACTATGCCGTGCGGGACGATGGAGTCCCTAGTGAAACCGTAGAGAGGTGTAGGGGAGCGGTCCAGACTCGCTTCTGGGATGCCCAATTGCCTGAAAGCTTGCATAAAGAGGACGTTGACCGAGCTTCCAGTGTCTACTATTACCCGTTGTACCGTAGTTGGATATTTCAGCCATAACGACAATGGGGTCGTCGTGAGGATAGACAATCTCGCGCTCTTCCTCTTCGGAAATCGTGATGGGTTCCCAACCGAGTCGGTTTATTTTCTTGGCTCTTCCTTCTTCGATACTGAAGAGCTGCTGATTCGGTTTGGTGGCCGGTAGAAAGTTCTTCTTTGCCCAGTTGGAAGTGAGCGGGCAAGAAATTGATGGTCCTCCGGAGATCGTGTTGATCTGTAGGTTGCGAGGTGGTGGTGCTGCGTGTTGGAGAAATTGGTTGATATTCCCATCTCGGGCTAGAGCCTCCACCAGATCCCGGAATGCGACACATTGGTCAATGCTATGGCTGTTGTATTTGTGGTATTGGCAATAAATTCCTGTGTCTTTGCCAAGCTTGCCCTTTTTCGGCGCCCAAGTGGACTTCGGGATCATATGTTCCACGTTCAAGAGAACGTTCTCGTAGGGGGGTGTTGAGGATGGTATAGGTCTCGTACTTGGAGTGAGGGACCCGTTTTTCCCCGTTGTTTGACCGCTCCCCCTACTGTCTTTCCTGGTGATTCGGGTTTTTACCCTTCTTCCCAGGGCTGTACAGATTGTTGCTGTGGGGGTAGTCTTTCCATTTCCCCCCATAGCTCTATTGCCCCTGCTCCTGTGGTCGCTGCGCTAAACCCTGCTGTTCCGGGACGCTCTGTGTGTATGTTTTCACCGAGTCGGCCCGGGGAGGTTGATACGCATTAGCAACGTTGAACTTTTGACTCAGCGTTTCAGCCTTGGCATGGACCACCGCCTGTTTCATAATTTCATTATAAGTTGTCCAGCTCTGGGTGTGAGCTACGTACCTGAAGGGGGAGTCTTGGAGGCCACTCTTGAAGGCCGTGAAGGCTGCTCGGTCATCCGTCTCTGCGCACCGGGAGTATTCGTGACTGAATCTTGCTGCGTACCGCTGCAGTGGTTCATGTTCGCCCTGTTTGAGCTGGAAGAGATCTTCTTCCGAAGACAGACGATCAGTATGTATCATGAACTGGTTCATGAACGTGGAGGTGAGCTGCTCAAAAGAGTCGATGGACCCAGACTCCAGCTTGTAAAACCAATTGATCGCTGCCTCAGTTAGTGTGGAACTGAAGATGAGGCATTGTTCCTCATCCGCGAGGTTTTTGAGAGCAATGGCCGAGTAAAAGTTGTTCAGGTGATTCCATGGGTCGTCCTTCCCAGTGTAAATGGGGATTTTTAGGGGCTTTATCTCGTGATTGACCCTGAATTGGTTTATTCGTTCTGTAAAGAGGCCCAGGCTGGTTTTCGACCAGGCTGGTCTTGCTGTCCGGACCGTCCCAGCATCGAGTGTCCGGACTCGGTCCATTAAGTGTTGTACGAGCGAATAAGTTCTGGATTGCTATTTTACCCCTCGGTCCATCTGCTCTGCCCGCCGATTATCCCTCGGTGCATGGTCGTGCTCGATCAGGCATGACCGGTCGGCATCCCTCCTACTTGGCGGGCGCTAATAGCTACTTGTCCGGTGGCCGACTGGGCTTGACCGATCGGCATCCCTCCGGTCGGGTAGATCCCGGGGGCTGGTTCCCCTGTAACCGACCAGTCTTGACCGCTCGGCGTCCCTCCGGCGGGGTGGTTCTTGGGATTTTCCGTCCAATCGATCACCTTGCCCTGACCGCTCGGTGCTCCTCCGGCGGGTTGGTTCAGGTGGACGATGAGCAAGGCCGAGTCGGGTAGACCGCTTGGTGTCATCGCGGGAGGTCCTTGATGTTTGCCTCTCTCGGTGTGATCGACCGGCCTTGTTGCCAGGCTGCCGAGTGGACTTGGCCGAACTCTCGGTCTCCTGGTATGAGTCGGTGACGGGGATTGGATAGCTTGTCGAGAACGTTCCGCGGCTGTTGTCAGGGCGGGACCACCGAGCGGTGTTGTTTCCTCGGTGGTCGTGCCTTTTTTTTTTTACGGCCGAGGGTTAGGTCGGTGCGACTGGTGGTCATTGACCGACTGGTTCCGTCCTGCCCCCTCGCTGAGGGCGTCCCTTGCGTCTCGGTATATCCTGGTGTCGCCGAGCTGGTTGCTAGGGATGATCAACATCCGCGCGTGTTACTTGCTTGGCTCGACGTCCACCGGACGCGTGTTGGGCGACTTGACGACCGTGTGCTCCTTCTCTTTCCCCGTAGCTCGGCGACTTCTTTCGGCGCGCTCGGCGCACTCGGCAACGACCCTGTCGGCCTCATCCTTACCGAGGCGAGCTCGGTGAGAAACGAGTTCTGCCTGCGCAACTCGCAGCTGTTCTGCTACCTCGGTGTATCGATCGTCGAGCATCTGACATCACGACTCGGCCTGGGTACCTTTAGTTTTGACCTCAGCCATATCGCTCTGGAGTCGCTCGTTTATTTGTAAAAATTTAGGAGAGGGGTCTCTTATTGTTCTGGGGCCATGCCCGGGTGTGATCTCACTGAGATCGTGCTCGCCCTGCTTGTTCAGTGTCGACGAGTTTTCTCTCGGTTCAATGGGTGGATGAGTCGTAACTCGGTCTGGTTGAGCGTGGGCAACCTTAGTTAGATTTCTCACACACGGCGCCAAACTGTTGAAGCGTTAAATGTTCCAACTGTCGATTACTCGTTGCCCAATCACCAAATGACTCGTGTCCCTCTTGTGACCTGTCACTCAAGCAGATCGCGGGTTTCCGTTAGTACGGGCACCGGTGTGGTGCCGGCCTAAGGCTCTCCGACGATCAAGTCAATTACGTTGTTCGTAAAAGGAAATAGTAAATGGTAAGTTTGGCAGAGTAATTGTGAAATAGTAAATATTAGTTACCTTTATTTGGAAATGTGTACCCCTTATGTATGGGTAGATGTGATGTTCAATTCCCAAAGTTCCGATGTAGGACAAATGCTTCTCGATTTACGTGCTGACACATGTTACGTAAATCGAGGGTGGATAGTGTCACGACCCGACCCATCTAACACAATATTGTCCGCTTTGGGCCCAACCCTCACGGTTTTGTTTTCAGGAGCTCATGTGCAACTTCCCAGTAGGTCACCCATCATGGAATTGCACCAGCCTCAACTCGCTTAACTTTGGGGTTCCAATCCCCCCCAAAGCTACTGAGCTCCCAAAAGGCCTTGTGTTAGATAGATACGTGCCCACACATATAAGGTACTTCACCTTTCCATCCCCGAGCGATGTGGGATCGTTCACCGATCTTACCTTTCCAAGCTCATGGGTCTTGCTCATTGTTCTTGCTTCTCAAGCTCACAGGCCTTGCTCACCGTTCTTGCTTCCAAGACTGGGTCTTACAATCCACCCCCCTGGGGGCCCAGCGTCCTCGCTGGCACACTTCCAGTCAGGGTCCGGCTCTGATACCATTCTGTCACGACCCGACCCATCTAACATAATATTATCCGCTTTGGGCCCAGCCCTCACGGTTTTGTTTTCAGAAGCTCACGTGCAACTTCCCAGTAGGTCACCCATCATGGGATTGCACCAGCCTCAACTCGCTTAACTTTGGGGTTCCAATCCCCCCCAAAGCCACTGAGCTCCCAAAAGGCCTTGTGTTAGATAGATACTTGCCCACACATATAAGGTACTTCACTTTTCCCTCCCCGAGCGATGTGGGATCGTTCACCGATCTTACCTTTCCAAGCTCACGGGTCTTGCTCACTGTTCTTGCTTCTCAAGCTCACGGGTCTTGCTCACCGTTCTTGCTTCCAAGACTGGGTCTTACAGATAGACCTCCACGTGGCATCCCGCATTGGGCCCGGGGTTAGAGCTTGTGTGAGTTCAGCGGTTTTGGGCCTTGAACGAATTCTGGGCTTCAAGTATACGGTCCAGTGGGTCTAGTCAGATATGGTGTCAACACCGTGAAATCCTATAAAACCGTAAATCAAGTCCTCGGTTTCACACCTCTCCTTGAAACCATCAAAATCACATAAAACACATGCACGTAGTATACTCGGTCGAAGCCCAAACATTATATAAAACAGAAATCTCAAACAACATGCAATATTGCATTTTCTACAAAAATGCCAAATCAACAATAGAAATCACCTGCACTCAAGGAATCTCAAATCATGTTTATAAAACATATAAAACAATTAAGCATGCATCATAATTCATAAAATAAAGTCCACTCACAGACCGTCCAAGATGCTCGTTCCGAGACCCATGCCGTAAGCCACTTCGAGGCTAATCCATCATCTCCGGGACGCCCGGACCTATCCAAACCATACCCAAAGGTCACTAACAACTTCTATAAGTTCATATCATAGACCCTCAAAAATCCTGGTACGGACAACGTGTCCTGGACACGCTTCCCTAGGTTAAAAACCTCTATTTGACCAACCAAACCATCTCTGATCGACTTGAAACCACCACCATTGGATTTAGATCGCCAAAACTTTTTGAACAAGACTGGTTCCCACATAGAACTTTGTGCCCACGTGCCCCCATGCACGGTTCAAAGTCAAGGTCAATGCTGGTCAAAAGTCAACATTGATGTCAGCAGTTAACAGTCAAAAGTCAGTGGCTGACGTCAGGTCTGACACGTGTTAGACATGACAGTACCACGTGTCAGCTTGACATTGGTCCACGTGTTTGGCACTTGTTAGTGATGACTGGACCTAACCACTGCCAAGTGGGAGCCCCTAATTGGCCACGTGGCCTAACAACGTCTGACAAGTGATGATTTGGCTTACCACATCATCGTCGTCTTCCTCGCGATGGGCTGACCCGTTTCCAATTTAATGGGTCAAACGAACCCACGACCTGACCCGGTGCTAAAACCGTCAAAACCCAACCGTTTTCTTCCATTTTTTATCCTATAGGTTCGTCTACCACCCAGAAATCGACCTATGGACTCAATGTAATGACCCATTCCAAATTTCAGGTTTTGATTAGTTAGTAATCGCGAATTGATGGTGTGAAATGACGATTTTGCCCCTAAGATTGGACGAAAAGTTGACTTTTGACTCAGGCGATCAAATGGACTTTGATCGATGACCGTGATGTAGATTGGGATGTCACGAGTCTGTAGACGTGAGGCACGTCGAAATTGGATGTTCGACGGGAATGTTATGGGTCTAAAACGAAAAATGACACTATTGCATGAAAATCGAGAAAATCAACACGTGACAGGATTTGATTGGGGAAGCTTCTGGAAGGACCCACCAGATGAATGACAAGTGTCAGCCATCTGATAGGTCCAGACCCCAATTAAATGGGTCATTATCCTCTTCGATCGATCATTTCTTCATTTCTACCAAAAACTCGTGAACCCTCTTGACCCCGTGCAAACCCATTCCATATAGCCCCTTCAATCCTCATTATCTATGCTTGGTGTGTGAATGAAAAAGAAAGAGTGAGGTGAGATGATGAAAATGGTAGCAACGGGTTGAACCATCGTGAACGGTGGTGGAAGCTTGAAGGTAAGCGGGAGCCCTGTTTTAAATTCAAAAATGGAAGATTGAGTTTGGTTGGTTGTTGACCCTTTTTGTGGATTGGAGGATGCTCTTGAGCTCGAGATGAACCCAACGGTGGCCACGACGGTGCCCCACGACGGTGAGAAGAGGTACGAACCCGTGAGGCCCTGTTTGAATTCAAAAATGGCAATTCGTGGTTTAGTGGTTATTGATCGATTCTAATGATTGGAAAACGTTTCTAGAGGTCATATAAGTCGATTGGGATCGGAAGTGTGGCTAGAGGTGGCCGGAAACAGAGGTCGAAGGCTAGCCAGTTTAAGCTTGATCGGGAAGGTACTTTCTAGACCTGGTTTCTATGTTTTGAAGTTGTGAATCGATTAGGAATGAAAGGACGAAGGTGTAGGAATTAAAACCGGTTGAAAACGGGTTAGAAATGGTGAGAACCGGTCTCGCCAGTTCGGTTGGACCGAATTTGCAGAGAACCATTCTGAACCGGTTTGATCGAAGGTTGAAGATGAACAAATCCTGAGGTGTGCGCTTCACGCGCAACACCTTTGTGCAGCGCATGGGGCAGTTCTGGGGGATGTGGTCAACATATAATTTCATCCTTTCGAAGTAACGAACATTTTGGGACAGATTTTGAGTCGATCGATTTAGGATGTCTGAAGGTTTAGGTTCTATGTTTAAAATAGGGGTGGTTGCGGTTCAATAACCGCGAATTTTTTCCCAAACCGCAAACCGACCGACTATTTGCGGTACGGTGATTTTAGAAACCGCAAACCGACCGTGTTTTGCGGTTTAAAACCGCAAGTTCTTTTTGTGTCATAAAAATCCAACTTCTCAAGCATCACAACCTAAAGAAAATTAAAGTTCAATTCCAAGCATTCCAATTAAAGTTAAAACTTCTCAAGCATTCAAATTCCAAATTCTTTAAAGTTACAAACGAAAAGGAAAATACAATGAAAAATAAATTAAAGTTACAACCCAAAAGAAAATCCATTTTAAAGTTAATTAAAGTTACAAACTAAAAGGAAAATGCAATGCACCAATATTACAAACTAAAGTTACAAACTCAAGTGTTGGTGGTGGTGAGTGGATTTGAAGAACCCCGTTGTGTTGTTTGAGCACCAATGCTATCTAAAAATAAAACAACATAAGTTTAGTACATTTTATTATAAGAAGAAGCATAAATAACATGAGCAAAAATAAACTAATTACTTACAAGTTGTCATATATTCCATTTCCTTGTAGAATTCAACGTCATCATCCGTTGGTTCCTTGTAAAAGGAAAATTCATCCGCTCTAAGCCGATCACTAGTACACACTAATGCCTCTACCATTTTAGGATGCAAAGAACTTCTAAAAGGATCAACAATCCTCTTACCTAGGCTAAAAGCATTTTCACTAGCAACCGTAGAACTTGGAATTGCAAAGATATCCTTGGCAACTTGTGAAAGAATAGGATATCTTGTTTGGTTCCCTTTCCACCAATTCAAGAGATTGAATTGTTTGCTCAAGGGGCTCTCAAAAGGATCTGTCAAGTATTTATCCACTTCATTGGATATCTCAACGGATTGCTCATCCTTCCTCTTTTGCACAAGTTGTTGCATTAGTTGAAATGTGACATCAACATCATCACCAATTTGTGCAACCTCATCATCAATCTCATCCTCATAAATTTGGCTCACACCCCCTCCAATCCCTTTATACTCATTATACAATTCATTCAAACACTTTACAACCTCCTTCACAGTCTCATCTTGCTTTCGAGAATCTGCCCCAAGATTGCCAAGGCTTATTTGGAGCATTTGAAGCTTCATCCTTGGGTCTAGCACATTGCCCAAAAATATAAGCTTATTCACAACATCAAAGCTGCCCCAATATTTGTCAAATTTCAACTTCATTAAAGATGCTACCCGTTACATAGTAGGATTCCTAAGATCCTTCATTTTAGCTTCTATTCGAACTTGTAAAGCAACCAATTCTAAGAAAATTATTGGGGATGTACAAGTTTTGGTTGCACTAAGTTTCAATGTAGCATCATAATTTTTTTTTGAGAAAATGCACAAAAGCTAATGCCTTCTCCCAATCATCATCTTTTGGAGGTCCCACTCTCTTAACCATCACTTTCTTAACTTTTTCTTCCTCTAGAAAGTAAGCTTGAAACACCTCACAAGAATATGCCATCTTGTCAAAGACTTGCCTTGATTTGAATGCACCTTCAAGCATTTTATAGGTTGTATTCCACCTTGTAGGCACTTCCATTGGCACATTTGCCATCTTGTCCATCCTACATGCAATGGCAAACTCTCTAAACTTATCCAACCTCGCAGGAGAAGAGTAAATAAACTTCACACAATTTCTTATACCCTCAATTGAGCCACTAAGCTCCTTCAACCCATCCTTAACAATTAAATTAAGAATGTGACAAGCACACCTCAAGTGCAAGTACTTCCCATCCAACATTAAGATGTTCATTGACTTTAGGCTTTGTACCATGAACTCAACCGCCCCATCATTGGCGGAAGCATTATCAACGGTAATTTTGAACACTTTATGTATGCCCCAATTCTTCAAACATGCATCTAGGGTTTTTCCTATGTCAATGCCCTTATGACTAGTGATCTTTGTGAAGCTAATTATTCTTTTGAGCAAGTTCCAATCACTATCCATGAAGTGGATCATCACAACCATGTAATTTATGTTTTGGATCGATGTCCAAGTATCGGTTGTGATACTAACTCTTTGCTCACCAATCACACTTATTATCTTTGCCTTTTCAACCATGAATAACTCCCACACCCCATCGGCAACCTTCTTCCTACTTGGTACCTTGAAACGAGGTTGCACCTCGTTCATCATTTCCTAAAAACCCGAGCCCTCAACGACTCTAAAAGGTTGCTCATCCTTAATAATGAACTTCACAACCTTTAACTCACATTTTTTTTGATTGAATGTGTGAGGAATCAATCCACTACCCATTGTATCTGTTGTCAAAGAAGGTTGATTTGCATCACTTTGTGGTTGATAGAGAGGAGAGAGCTTGCATCTCCTCTCTATGTGATTTTTTAAACCCGTTGTCCCATTTTTTCTAGGGTCCGCCGGCATCTCCAATTTGAAATAATTGCAAACCCCTATAACCTTCTTTACCCCACTACCATCCTTCTTTATTTGTTTTGTGCAATGTAACCACACAATCGATTTTGGGGCTTTCCTCTTATCTCCCACCACAAGCCCCTGGCGTGTGGTATTTTGTGTTTGAGTTGGAGATTGTGTTTCGGGTGTATCGGTTTGTGTTTGGGGATTAGAGGCATTAGGTGTGTTAGAGTGGCTAGACTCCATCTATAACACAACACAACACAAAAACAACAACATAAATGAAAGGGTTGATAATACTCTTCTTCTAGACTAATTAGCCGTCTCATAAATGAAAGAGGTTCAAGTTGATTATATCATTATCATCAATCTATTCCACACACTAACATTAAGGAGGCCAAAACCAAATACAAAAATACAAAACTTACCTCTGCAAAACCAAATGCTCCAAGCTATCAAAACAGAAATCTCCAAACCATTAATTCACTTCAGCAACAATCCCTACAAAAATCAAATTTGACATTAGAAATTCCCAATTAAAACCTAAATTTCGAAACCCTAACTTTGAAACAACCAATTTCAGAAATTAGGAACACAATAATTTACCTCCAAATCAACCAAGACAGACTTGAGAGAGGCTGAGAGCGGCTGTTGAACTTGACAGTGGTGGCCGGCGGGTTTGAGTTAAGCTTGAGACACAGAGAGAGAGAGAGAGAGAGAGCTTGAGTTGAGTGAGCGTGGTGGAGGTTGAGTTGAGAGAGAAGAGACATAACTTAGATTGATAGAGAGAGATGAGGAGATGAGTTTGATTTGGGTCTGTGAGAGAGAAGCCGATTTTGAGAGTTGAGAGAGAGAGAGAGACGAATGAGAATCAGAGAGTTGAGATGAGAGAGTGAGATCGCATAAAGAGAGAAGTGAGGCTTAGGTTTGCGGTAACCGCAAGTTTTGAAAATTAAATACCGCAACCGCAAATGCGGTTCGGTTTTAAATACCGCACATGCAGTTCGGTTTACCGTGATCGCGGCTTCATTACGGTAAAGTATCGGTCGGTTTTTGCGGTTTTGCGGTTTTTCGGTATGAAATGCCACCCCTAGTTTAAAAGGTTTAAAAATCAGGGAAACTTTTGGGGATTTAATGAGAGGTTATTGGAAGTGTTAGTAACCTTCGGGTGTGATATGGACAGGATCGGAAGTCCTGGTGATGGTGTGTAATGACCGGTCCCGGAAGTCAGGACTAGCTTAGTAGTTAATGACGGATTAGCAAAGTTAATCGGTGATTAGTTGGATACTTTTGGACGGTTGGTGCAGAATGACGATTTTGCCCCTAGAATGGGAAAAATGTTGAATTTTAGTTCGGGCGGTCAAATGGACATTGACCGATGACCGTGACGTAGTTCGGGACGTCAAGAGTCCATAGACATGTGGCACGCCCGATTCCGACATCCGAGGAGGAAGTTATGATGTTCGGAAGGTCGAGGGCACTTTCGTAATTTGATTAAAAAGGAGGAATTTGTTGAATTTTTGCACGACATGTTTTCTTCATGCAAACCGAGGACCATTAGGTAGATCTCGACGTCCTGAGTACAACGACAGGCTGCACGCCTTCATCGGACATCGGACGGATAAGTTGTGGTTCTAGAAAGGTGAGGGGCAAAATGGTAATTTGGACTTACAGGGGCATTTTGGTCTTTTTACTCCTTGGGTTTTGTGCAATCAGATAAGGCCACTTGGATAAGGATTATTAGATATTTTGGAGTGTGGTCCACTGGGTGTTTGACACCTGGCCACATTCCAATGGCTTCTAGCCACTTTCACGTTTACACTTAAATTGTTTGTGTTTGGGTTTAAGTCGTTCAAATGAGAGAAACAGAGACCCTGAGACAGTGAGGAAAAATCGATCGGTTTCAGAGTGTGTGAGTTTTGGTGATCAAGTGAGTGTGAGCAGAGAGAAGCTGAGAGTGTAGTGAGTGTATTAGGGTGTTTGGAGTGAGCCGTGGTGCAACCGTAATCGATCAAACCAATCGAGTTTGGGTTTGTGGTGGTGTTCAGTGGACGGAGGAGAGACTCTAGGACGCTAAGGGACACGGTGGTGAGCGGAGACACGGGTAAGCCTCTGGTTCCTCTGTTTTCCAATTTGGGTTCAAATCAAAAGTCGTGGATTTTGGACGGTTGTTGACTCGTTTTCTTGATCCTAACAGTCATAGGAAGGTGTTTGTAATGTCTGGGTATCGAAATTGTGGCTGGAAGGACGACGGGTGGCCGGAATCCGAAGTTGGATTTTTCTGGGTTTAAGATCTAACTTGGGAGGTAAGGTTTCAGGACTCTAATTCGTGTTTTTATTACATGAATAGATTGCTAGGAAGAGGAAGAAACTAGTGGATTATATAGGATTGAAAATGGGTTGGATTTGAGTGAGAACCGGCTTTACCGGCTCGGTTGGACCAGACCGGTCTGGACCGGGTTGGCTGGAGGTAGGAGACGATGAACAGTGCAAGTGAGTGGCTCCCACGGGCGGCGCCTGAGGGCGCGTGGGGTAGGATTTGGGGAAGTGTTCAACATGGTTTTCACTCTAATCGCTATAACAAACATTTTAGGACAAGTTTCGAGACGATCGGACATCGTCTCGGGGTAGTTTTAAGTTTTTGAAGGTTTAGGGGTTCGTTTAATTACGTTTTAAAATCCAGAAAAATTGGGGAAATTAGGGTAAATTTAAGGGAAGTGTTTGTGACCCGAATTGGTGACTTTTGACAGGTCGGGAAATCCCTGAGGCAACCAAAGAATGTACAGGACGCGAGTGACGTGTCCGGAACTATGAGTGGACTTTTCTTTTCTAACCGAGCATGCATAACTGTTTTTATCTACTTGTTTTATGTTTTTAAATATGATTTCATGCTATTGATTATTTTATATCTGTTTTACATAATTCCATGTTTTTTGAGGCTTTATACGTATTTTTGGCAAATTTTACGAGATATGTTTTTATTCTGATTCTGATGCCATGATTTTGGGATTTACATATATAAATGATTTTCTATGATTATAACTAAGTTTTGACACATGATTCGTTAATCAAGGTTTCCGTTTTAGAATTGGATTTCGGAAATCGAGATTTGGTTTTAAAGCTTGAAAAAGGGATTTCCGGATTTGGATTCGGAATGACGGTTCTGAACGCCGGCATGGCTTCGGAATAGTGATTTTGAATTCAGGTTTGGATATGGATGTAGAAATGGTTTTTAAATGGTTTGGATTAGATTTGTTGGATCTGGTTATTGGGTTTAAAGACCCGGATTATGATATAACGGGGGCGAGCCCAGATTGGGTTTAAAGACCCGGATTGAGTTTAAAGACTCGGATATTATGATATTTCCCCCATAAGCCTATTGAGTTTAAAGACTCAGGAGTTTAAAGACTCGGGAGTTTAAAGACTCGGATTATATTGAGGCCTGGATTGAGTTTAAAGACTCGGATAGATCCAGCAGGTTTGACCGGATGATGATATTTGGTATTTCATGTTTTATGATGATGTTTCCATACGGTTTATCTATATATGTTTTCAGATATTTAGTTATGCATGCATGTTTTTAAAACGGAGGGCAAAATCCTGGTTTGTTTATGAAAATGGTTTTTGTAAGTTTTATTTATTTTTGGTCCACTCACACTTTTCTGGTTTTTAAATTACCCTCCAGGTCGTGGTGCTAGCGCCGGGGCTAACATTGAGGCAGAGGCATAGAGTTTTCCGTTGCGAGTTTTTCCGTTGTGCGTGTAGCCAACTGTTAGTAGGATTTTTGTCTTACCCTGTACTATACTATGCTCTGTATGACTGTTGACTCGTTGGATTTTAATTTCTCCTTGGTCTGGCAATGTATATATTGTGGGTTTTTGTGAGGTTGTTTTGGTCTTTTGAGTTGGGTTGTCAGACGGGAGCAGGGTTCGTCTCGATTATCAGGGTGGTAATCGGGGTGGGTCCTGTCATGGTGGATTAGCCAGAAAGGCGAATGGCATGCGTATCAAGGTGGCAGTTAGGACGGTCTGTGAGTGGACTTTTGTTTTCTAAATATGATGCATGCATAGCTGTTTTATATGTTTTATATATGTGATTTCTATGATTATGATTATGATATTTATGATTTATGTATTTGCATGTATTTCGAGATTTATAGTTTTATACCGTGGTTATACGTGCTTGGGTTTTGATGATGGTTTAATGAGATGGTTTAATGAAATGTTTATGGATTTCGAAAGACGAACTCGCGCATGAGACCCATTTGATTTGGAAACTATCGGACTTGGAGGAGTCCATTTGTTTTAATGAGATATGGCTGGAGGCCCATTTGGTTTACATGATCGGGCTAAAGGCCCAGTTGATTATGATATTGGGCATGAGTCCCATGTGTGGTTTATAAATGTGATTTCGAGTCGGGGACCCATTTATGGATATTGGATTTATGGATTTACGTTGGTTTCATGGAAATTCCGAGCATGACCCCTTTGAGATATTTTGAGATGGTTGCAATGGTTTTAAAAAGGATGTTTCCCATTTACCATCCTTAGATGAGGATATGTGGATAGATCTCACTCCATGTCTTGGACATCGGAGTAGACACGATGTATTGCCTGCGAGGGGTCATTGCACGGAACGACCAGACCGTATAGTGACTCAGGAGCATGATTGCTATGATTAGACGTCTGGGATGTCAGAGATCTAGGATGTCAAAGATATGGACTCGGAGAGACCTCGAGCAACACGTGTTGCTTAGCCGTGATATGTATGACGTTTGGGACGTCAAGAGTCTAGGACGCTAGGCATCTGAGATGCCGAGGATGGGTATTTGGTAAATATTAAAGTATTTGGTGAACATGATTGATTTGATTTATGAAATAATAATTCTATTTTTGTGAATTTGGGCAGTGGCCCACATGATTTGGATTTACGGATTTCAGTATTTTATAGTTTTGGGCTAAGGCCCAGTGATTTTAGAAAGGAAATGATTTTGGTTTTATAAACGTTTTTATTATATTGGAAATGAACTGGTTTTCTGAATGCATGCATAGTTTTACGTGAAGGGCATAAATGTTTTTTCTGATAAAATGTGTTTTATGAAATTATTTGTTTACATCCACTCACAGCTTTTAATAGTTTTTAATACCCTTTAGGTTGTTGATAGCGGATGCGGGCCGTGACAAAGACCGATACCTCACATTGCTCGGCTAATCCTGGCGCACTCTAAATGCCCATTGGGCTCAAGATTTCAGGTTATCACTTGTCTAGCCAGCGTGTTACCTCAGGTAGCACGTGTGTTAGACATGAGCATGTCTCATCCCGCATTAATCCCGGGGGGATTGGGATGGGGCGGGTTACTCAAAATGACACGACACATCCCAATCCCCCCGGGATTACCGTGGGATGTGTCATGCTCCCGTCTGAAACGAAGTGTCAGACAAGGGATAACAGAAAGCCGCTGCCCCGACGGCGTCCAGAGTGCGCAAGGATCGATGGAGGAGGCATGCAATGTCCCAGTCTCTGCTGCAGTCGCATCCATGATCAACCTGAAGGGCATTAAAAATAATAAAGGTTGTGAGTGGACGAAAATAAACAAGTTCAAAAAACACAATTTCACAAAGATATTTATGCCCTTTATTAAAACGTATGCATGCATCGAAAACCAGCAAGTAAACTATTTACTAAAAACCATAAACCATGAATGCCGAAAACCAAACATATATTATTTAAATCCGACATCCAGAATACCAATTTCAAATTCCAAGTGGGCCATCGCCCTAAACAATAACCATAAATACCATTTCCATGGAAACATGATAAACCATCCTGGGCATCCCAGATGCCTAGCGTCCCAGACGTCATATCTCACGGTATAATAATAAGCAACGCGTGCTACCCAGGGTCTCTCCGGGTCCATATCTCTGACGTCCCAGACGTCTAATCATAGCAATCCTGCTCCTGAGTCACTATACGGTCTGGTAGCCCCGTACAATGACCCCTCACAGGCAATGCACCGTGACTTCCCCAGTGTCCCAGACACCTAGAGGAGACCATCACATATCCTCGTATCAAGATGGTTTATGGAAAACAGTTTATCAATCATTTCAAACATCTCAAGGGCCCTGCCCGGAATTTCCATAAAACCATCACCAGTCCAACATCTGATTTATCAAATCCAAAACCATTTATTTAAATCCAATTAGGGTCCCTGACTCGAAATCACATTTATAAACCAATTGGGCCTCATGCCCGATTTCGTAAACCAACTGGGCCCACGGCCGATTTCGTAAATCAACTGCGCCCTGGCCCGATTATATGACTCAAATGGGTCTTAGCCCGATTTCGTAAATAACTGGGCCCCTGGCCCGATTTCATAAAGCGGTTGGCCCCCAGCCCGATTACGTAACTCAATCGGACTCCAAGTCCAAGGTTTCCATAACAATTGGGCCTCATGCCCGAGTTTATCATTCCAATTTCAAAACCATTTCATGAAATCATATCCAAAACCATAAATATGGAAAATCAGTATAAAATCGGAAAACCTCGATTTACGTGCAAGCACGTAAATCGCCTCGAAATGCGTGAAATCATATAATTCACCAATATCCAAATCAAATCATATAATCACAATCACAATCAATATGAAACAGTTATGCATGCATAGAATTTATAAAACCAAAGTCCACTCACAGACCGTCCTACGATGCGCCTCGATACGCGTGTCATAGGCCTTCCCGGGCCTCGTCACTATCACCGGGACTTCCAAACCTGTCCAAATCACATTAGAGGGTCACTAACCTCTTCATTAACCTCCTATCAAAGTCCCGTAATTTTCCCGAATTTTTAACTATTTTAAAACTCAATTCAAAACCTTCGGACGTCCCAAACAATATCAAAACGGTGTCTGATTGACACGAAACCAATCCCAAAATGTTCGTTACAATGTATAGGAAAAAAGTCATGTTGTCCTCACCTTGGGATTCGTGCCCACGCGTCGTCACACGCCGTGAGTGGCTGCGCGTGAAACCCACGCGCCTGCTACAGTGTCATCGTCCCAACCCGTTTGTCTGTAAAACGGGTCCTGCAACCCGTGAGACGACCTGATTCAATTCCTGCCACAATCAACTCGTTTTCTTCAATTGAATCCTCAACTAGCATCGTTATGAATCTAATTATGGGTCTGTAACTTAAGTTTCAATACAACTTACCTTAATTGGACAATTCCAGCTCGAGTTTTCGATGAACATCCAAACACTGTTCATCCCTTGAAGTTCCTCAATCCCCATCATTTTTATTCAATTGATCCATCCCACATCTTCATATGATTATCACGAACTTGTTTCCAAACTCAATTGCAAGCTCTAAGCTCTCTAACCGTTCCAACTCAACTGGGATTTCTAAGAGAGAACTTCAATGCCGCCTGTGCTCGTTTCTTCACCAATTTCTTCATTGTCGATCCCGTTCGACTCGTTTGGACGTCTAGAAGCTCGAACTCACCTCTAATTCGACTCGTTTGGCCGCCCAAATCAAAATTTGAAAATGAAATTCGAAATTGTAGTTTTCGGGTTTGAGTTTCCTTCCACCCTTCTCAAACTCAACTCTCTGCTCTCTCTCTCTCCCCCATCCCAGGGACTGATTCAAATCACTTCAATTAATCGATCCAAACGACCGGTGCTCTGCTTATTATGAAAAGGAAATTCAAGTGCTCTGCTTCCCATTTCCAAAAGCACCCAGCAATAGAAAATTCAACCGTGCACTGCACCTCACCATCCCACGAATTTTTGTTTCCCACTCAATGCATAAACAATGTAGAAGCACTCACCCCCACCAGCCATTCCATAAACAATTCCATCAGCCATACTCTGTTTTTCAATTCAAAATATACCCACTCACGGCCGTCACACAAGCAGCAGCCAAAATTACCATTTTACCCTCCTTTTGACAAATTACCAAAATGCTCCTCACGCATCTAGACCTGTAACTTGGTGATTCGAACTCCGATTGATGTGTGCCGCCTGTCTAAGGACTCAGGGCATCGAGACCTACCTAACGGTCCTCGGCCCTCGGCCATCGCACCGCCGGGTCAAAAAGTCAACATTTTCCCCCTTTTCGTCCGAATTACGAAAATGCTCTTGAACTTCCGAACGTCATAACCTTCACCTCGAACGTCGGAATCGAACGTGCCACCTGTCTATGAACTCGTGACGTCCCAAACTAAGTCACGGTCATTGGTCAAAGTCCATTTGACCGCCCGAATTAAAAGCCAACATTTTACCCACGACTAGGGACAAAACGGTCATTTTGCATCGTTCGTCCGATTTCACCCAACTAATCACCGATTAACCCCACTAATCATGATTAGTTACTAATCTAATCCCGGAATTCGGGACGAGTCGTTACAACCTTCCCACCTTAAAGAATTTCGTCCACGAAATTCCAACCGATCAAGTCTCAAACGTTCTTCCCTCCTTAATTAGTTTCGTTCTCGAAATTCCAACTGTCCTGATTCCACAAACACCCCGTGGAAAGTGAAATCGACCTCGCAATACATGTACACCCGTACACCAACTAATCAGAATAAAAACTCATCCGCACCCAAACGTACCACTAGTATTCAAGTCGTATCGACTACATTCGACCCCGTCGAATGACAGAACCACACGTTTTGAATTGACACCACGTGTAAAATCTACCATTTCGTTGACGTAACAACCCGACGATTCCTTCCTCAATCACCAACCTATCCTGGCGTCTGCCCCCCACTGGGAGTCATCAGACCTCACTCAACATTCCACGTTGACACATCCCGACAATTTGTCACCACTTGACCGTTGTCAGTCGAAAACTGACACTTACCCACTTGTGGTTACACTAACCACCAATTTACTCATCTCGAGTGTACAACAATCAACACCTCACTCTACTTGTATGTAACTGAACCCAGCAGAACCACTATGACCCAATGCACAACATCCGATGTCCAGTACACTACCAACACACTCACCGACCTACGTCTGGTATAAGCCGTATACCAATACCAGGCACCACAAGCCTGCAAGCACCGTACCTCGAACCATATACAAGGTACACACATCTATCCATCGACCAAACTACAACCACCTAGGTCATAGCCAAACAAGTTTCAATAATGGAGTCCATTTGTCCAATTTCGCATTAGACAAATCGAAACCCCACCCATCATTCAGTTTCAAGTCCAAATCCGAATCCGCAATTTCGTGAGAAATCCCGAATCCAAACCCAGACATCATATTCTTAATCCGTTTCCAAATCCGAATCCGAAATAATTATCCCGTAAGCTAGCATTGGGAATAATCATTCCGCACCCAAATCCAGAAATCCACTTTCAAGTTCTGAAGTCGAATTCTGAATCGTCACTTAGAAATTCGATTCCAAAATCTGAAATCTCGTTCACGACTACCAAGACGCAACAAAACCGAACCTATCGGTTACCTTCTCAAATACATTCGATTGACGTCATAGGGAAGTCAATCCCAACATCCACACGTCTAAGGTTGACAAAATCTGACCACGTCGGAAACCTACTCACCCGAGTAATATACCATACGGGATTCACTTCGAAAAGAAGTCTAGTCCCGTCATTTACGACTCACATACCAAAGTAAGGGTGATAAACTCTCCCCTAATCTGGATCATCAAGATCACGACCCAGATCCGACACTGCGCCCCCGACTATAAACGTCACGATCCTACTCCACCTAGGATCCACCCAATTAACTACCAGATTCCAAACCATAGGGTCTCACACCCTCAACTAATCTACATACTGTCACAACGTTCGACAACCAACTCCCACAACTAAACCGTTCAGTCCACGCCGAGACACTTTGAGACTGTGGGTTCTCACTGATTACCTCGTATCGATCCTTGCCATTCCACCTAGGAAAAACCAAGGATGGTCCAAAACGATGACACCAAAACTCATCCTACGCGAATGCAAATAATACTCGCTGCACTCACCGCGCCATGTAATCCAACATCGTCTACAATCACGGGACTTCCCACATCCTCAACTCACTTGGACAACCACGTGTCCGCAATCAAACCAAGACTCAGACCTCATTTCTGTTAATCACTATTTATGCACGTACACCGATTCCGATTGGGAATTACTCAACCCTTTTTGGATGTACAAACAATACTACCTTCGTCTCACGTCTCAACCTCTACAGGTTCAACCCTCGAGTTTCCATGTTTTTCACAATCACCAAATCCCACATCTATACCACCAATGATTTTTCTCGCCTTTTCCAATTTCATAAATTTCCTTGTACTTCGTGGGAATATTAGAAACCTACAATCACACCAAACTCGGAGTCGACAACAACTCCCCAAATCCACTAATTCTCATGACATAGGGAACGTCATCCCAAGATTCCTCCTGTCTCAAATCATACATTTTTATCCATTCATCTCTTGTCATCTTATCACCGTTGGGACTTATCCCAACACCTCACAATCTCCGCTGGATCCTATCCAGTCCATGACTCAACCACTACTGAATCTCAAATACCAAGCATAAGTCCTTCATAACAGAGTCACATCCCAACTCATGGCTCATCACAATCTCAATCACCGACACTTGTATCAGCACACAGGCATCCAAACTAGTATCAGCACCCACATACAAACATCCACACGAGCACACAGTGTGTAAGGTTGATAACCCTGGATCTCCGCTCATACCGAGCGACGATCCCGAATCACTACTCGTACTCCACCACTATGGGTAACACCATTCTGACAATCCATATCAAGATAGTGGACGTTCCCTAAACGTCCCCTAATTCTCAACTACTACGACCACACAAAATACCCTCGATAATCAGTCATTCCCACAAGACTACTGTCTAACAATCATCGCTATCGAGATCCGTATCCACACATCACACTAATACCCGGTCTAACTCGGGATTCAATATTTTATCTCATACCGTATCCGTGGATCGGATCCCATAGGTCTGACTAGACTCACTAGAGTCATCCACATGGTCATCCATGACCTCAGCCGCTCGTCGCAGCACAAGTTCTCTTCCACAAATCACGACTAAGGTTCACATTTCCAATCCAACATATACTAGGGTTCCACAATCACACCCTATGGTTCAACCGAACCCAACTGTCCTCTGTAATATAATCCATAGCCTGACCGACCCCGCGGTCCTGACATTGTATAGACGTCGGTTCCGATCCTACCATCACTCAACGTGGGTTCCACCACAAAGGTCATTGGCTAACTCCGATGTACCAACATCCCTCACACTAGCAATCACCACTAGGGTTCACATTTTCAGACCATTACTCACTGAGGTTCACATTTCCAAATCACTGTTTAAATAGGGTTCCTTGAACCCAGCTGCGCCCAGCAGCACAACAATCTAATATCACATGACCGAACCGGCGGTCCCACAATACCAGTTCATCACATACAACCCCACTTGGGTCGAATCATATTAACGCACGGCATATCGGGCCAATCACACTCTATCCACTATTCAAACCCAAAAACTATCTATCAGGTTGATAACGAACCGCAGCCCAAGGAGACATCACACCCTCGACCTGCGCGAACATAAAAAGAGCAAACCTCGCTCTGATACCACATTGACACGACCCATCCCAATCCCCCCGGGATTACCGTGGGATGTGTCATGCTCCCGTCTGACACGAAGTGTCAGATAAGGGATAACCGAAAGTCGCTGCCCCAACAGGCGTCCAGAGTGCGCAAGGATCGATGGATGAGGCATGCAATGTCCCAGTCTCTACTGCAGTTGCATCCGTGATCAACCTGAATGGCATTAAAAACAATAAAGGCTGTGAGTGGACGAAAATAAAAAAGTTTATAAAACACAATTTCACAAAGATATTTATACCCTTCATTAAAACGTATGCATGCATCGAAAACCAGTAAGTAAACTATTTACTAAAAACAACCGTTAGGGCCTTAGCCCAGAAACAGTAAAACCAAATCATGTGGGTCTTTACCCAAAACCATGAATGCCGAAAACCAAACATATATTATTTAAATCCGACATCCAGAACACCAATTTCAAATTCCAAGTGGGCCATCGCCCCAAACAATAACCATAAATACCATTTCCAGGAAAACATGTTAAACCATCATGGGCATCCCAGATGCCTAGCGTCCCATACGTCATATCTCACGGTATAATAATAAGCAACGCGTGCTACCCGGGGTCTCTCCGGGTCCATATCTCTGACATCCCAGATGTCTGACTTCCCAGACGTTTAATCATAGCAATCCTGCTCCTGAGTAACTATACGGTCTGGTAGCCCCGTACAATGACCCCTCGCAAGCAATGCACCGTGACTTCCCCAGTGTCCCAGACACCTAGAGGAGACCATCACATATCCTCGTATCAAGATGGTTTATGGAAAACAGTTTATCAATCATTTCAAACATCTCAAGAGCCCTGCCCGGAATTTCCATAAAACCATCACCAATCCAACATTTGATTTATCAAATCCAAAACCATTTATTTAAATCCAATTAAGGTCCCTGACCCGAAATCACATTTATAAACCAATTGGACCTCATGCCAGATTTCGTAAACCAACTGGGCCCACGGCCCGATTTCGTAAATCAACATCCTGGCCCGATTATATGACTCAAATGGGTCTTAGCTCGATTTCATAAATAATTGGGCCCCTGGCCCGATTTCATAAAGCGGTTGGCCCCCGCCCGATTACGTAACTCAATTGGACTCCAAGTCCGAGGTTTCCAAAACAATTGGGCCTCATGCCCGAGTTTATCATTCCAATTTCAAAACCATTTCATGAAATCATATCCAAAACCATAAGTATGGAAAATCAGTATAAAATTGGGAAACCTCGATTTACGTGAAAGCACGTAAATCGCCTCGAAATGCTTGAAATCATATAATTCACCAATATCCAAATCAAATAATATAATCACAATCACAATCAATATGAAACAGATATGCATGCATAGAATTTATAAAACCAAAGTCCACTCACAGACCGTCCTACGATGCGCCTCAATACAGGTGCCATAGGCCTTCCCGGGCCTCGTCACTATCACTGGGATTTCCAAACCTGTCCAAATCACATTAGAGGGTCACTAACCTCTTCATTAACCTCCTATCAAAGTCCCGTAATTTTACCGAATTTTTAACTATTTTTAAACTCAATTCAAAAACTTCGGACGTCCCGAACAATATCGAAACGGTGTCCGATTGACACGAAACCAATCCCAAAATGTTCGTTACAATGTATAGGACAAAAGTCATGTTGACCTCACCTTGGGATTATTGTCCACGCACCTTCACACGCCGCCGTAAGTGGCTGCGCGTGAAACACACGCGCCTGCTACAGTGTCATCGTCCCAACCCGTTTGTCTGTAAAACGGGTCCTGTAACCCGCGAGACGACCCGATTCAATTCCTGCCACAATCAACTCGTTTTCTTCAATTGAACCCTCAACTAGCATCGTTATGAATCTAATTATGGGTCTGTAACTTAAGTTTCAATACAACTTACCTTAATCGGACAATTCCAGCTCGAGTTTTCGATGAACATCCAAACACTGTTCATCCCTTGAAGTTCCTCAATCCCCATCGTTTTTATTCAATTGATCCAGCCCACATCTTCGTATGATTATTACGAACTTGTTTCCAAACTCAATTGCAAGCTTTAATCTCTCTAACCGTTCCAACTCAACTGGGATTTCTAAGACCGAACTTCAATGCCGCCTGGGCTCGTTTCTTCACCAATTTCTTCATTGTCGATCCCATTTGACTCGTTTGGACGTCTAGAAGCTCGAACTCACCTTTAATTTCGTCAATTGGCCGCCCAAATCAAAATTCGAAAATGAAATTCAAAATTATAGTTTTCGGGTTTGAGTTTCCTTCTACCATTCTCAAACTCAACTCTCTGCTCTCTCTCTCCCCCATCCCAGGGACTGATTCAAATCACTTCAATTAATCGATCCATATGACCGGTGCTCTGCTCATTATGTAAAGGAAATTCAAGTGCTCTGCTTCCCATTTCCAACGGCACCCAGCAATAGAAAATTCAACCGTGCACTGCACCTCACCATCCCACGAATTTTTATTTCCCACTCAATGCATAAACAATGTAGAAGCACCCACCCCCACCAGTCATTCCATAAACAATTCCATCAGCCATACTCTGTTTTTCAATTCAAAATATACCCACTCACGGCCGTCACACAAGCAGTAGCCAAAATTACCATTTTACCCTCCTTTTGACAAATTACCAAAATGCCCCTCACGCATCTAGACCCGTAACTTGGTCATTCGAACTCCGATTGATGTGTGCCGCCTATCTACGGACTCAGGGCATCGAGAACTACCTAACGGTCCTCAGCCCTCGGCCATCGGACCTCCTGGTAAAAAAGTCAACATTTTCCCCCTTTTCGTCCGAATTACGAAAATACCCTTGAACTTCCGAACGTCATAACTTTCACCTCGAACGTCGGAATCGAACGTGCCACCTGCCTATGAACTCGTGACGACCCAAACTACGTCACGGTCATCAGTTAAAGTACATTTGACCGCCCAAATTAAAATTCAATGTTTTACCCACGAATAGGTGCAAAATGGTCATTTTGCATCGTTCGTTCGATTTCGCCCAACTAATCACCGATTAACCCCACTAATCATGATTAGTTACTAATCTAATCCCAGAATTCAGGACGGGTCGTTACACAAAATCTGTAGAAATAGGCTAGAAAGTACCTGTCTTGGACCACGAGCCACGACCAAGCTTCCACTGCCCTTCCACGGTTGTCCAGTCGTCCAAACCGCTTGCTTTTGATCTCCACAAGCTCGTCCAAGTCCCAGAAACATAACCCAGTCAACCAAATTGTTCCCCAAACGTCCAAACAAAAATTTGAATTTTGAAATCCACGGGTTTCGAGTTTTACCTTTTTCACGGTTTTCCGACCACCGCCTAGCTCTGTCGTCCATGACACGATCCATCCCAATCCCCCCGGGATTAATGCGGGATGTGCCATGTTTCCATATGACACGAAGTGTCAGACAAGGGATAACTCAAACCTTAGCCCAAATGATTAAAAGCGTGCATCCACGATCAACCTAAAGGGCATTAAAAACCATTAAAAATTGTGAATGGATGTAATAAATCAATAATTTAATAAAAACTCATTTCACAAGAAAACATTTATGCCCTTCACTAAAAAGCATGCATGCATTCAAAAACCATTAATCAAACCATTTACTTTATTAAATCATTAGGGTCTTAACCAAAAACCGTAAAGTCCAACCAAGGGGGAACTCAGCCCCAAACCAATCAATATCAAATTACCAGTTTATCAAAATACATTGTAATCAATCATCGGCATCCCAGATGCCTAATCAATACCATTGTCATGGTCTCTAAGGCTACGCGTGCCACTCGGGGTCTCAATCTCGAGTCTCCCCAGGGTCCACCCAGGTCAATGACCCTTATGTCAATGACCCTTCTTGGGGGTATTATCCATAATTGCACTCCTGATCATGAGCTACGCCTCAAAGAAGCCCCTCTCAGGTAGTGCCCCGAGACTACTTCAGGATATTACGAGACGTCCAAAGGAGACAATCCATACATCAAGATGGTATATGGAAAATATGTTATAAATCATCTCAAAACATTTCTAAGGGCTATGCCTTGGATTTCCATAAAACCATCGTAAATCCACAAATGGGTCTCGTGCCTGAAACATAACTTTCATAAATCATTTCCAAAAATCCAATTTCCAAATTTAAAGGACTTAGCCCAATATTCCATTTCATAACCCAATTGGGCCTCAAGCCCAATATCATAACTAACTGGGCCTTAAGCCCGATAGTATAAATCAAATGGGTCTCCAACCCGATGCCTCATTAAATCAAATGGACATCAAGTCCGATAGTTTACAAATCAAATGGGTCTCATGCCCGGTTCCATATTTCAAAATCCGAAATCATATCATTGAACCATAATTGGAAACACAAGTAAGTTCAACGCTCTATAAAACCATAAATCTAGAAATACGTGCAAATACGTGAATACTAAATACCACAATCATGTTCATCATAAATCACATATTTAAAACATATAAAACAGTTATGAATGCATCATATTTTGAAACCAATTCCTACTCACAGACCATCTTAACTGTCGTTTCGATATGCGTGTTATAAGCATTTTTCGGGGCTAAATCACCATCACCGGAATATCTGGACCTGTTCAAATCACACCAATGGTTACTAACGAACTCAATAAGGTCATACCTAAGACCTATGAACAGTACCATCCCCTAGAACACATCCTGAACAAGCTTTATGAGGCTAAAAATCTCGATTTGACCAACCTAACGATCTCCGATCGACCCGAAATTACCACTATTGGATCCGGATTGCCAAAATATTTAAAATAACACTGGACCCACCAAGAAATTCTTTCCCACGTGCCCCACGCACCTGGTCAACGTTGTCGACGTCAGCAAAGTCAACGTTGAAGTCATGCTGACGTCACGTCTGACAAGTGTCAGATTGACATGTAAGACTTGACTGATGACGTCACACTAACGTCATCTCATTTCTGATCGCTTGAGGGGTCCTGCAAACCGGGTCACGCAAACCCGTGACCCGACCCGGCTGATTCTCCCTCGATTTTCAACCATTTTCCTCCCAATTTGTTCTTATAGCTTCGTCTAAAAAATCCCAATCGATCTACCAACCCAAAAATCTAAGAAAATGGCTCGAAGTTACCTATTCGAATAAACCTTAAAATCCAACTTTCAATTTTTGAATAAAAAACCATACCTCGACGGGTTTCCGGTCACCGTGCCCCGCCGTCCACTCTAGCAGCACCGTCGTGCTCGCCCCAATCTCCCCTTTCATTTTTACGTTTACACCACCATCAATGCGTGAAGTTTGGTGGATTGAGGGTATGGGTTTGGGTGTTTGTTTTCACGGGTTAAGGGAATGAAGAACAAAGAAATGAGAGATGATAAGGATGAACCCCAAACAATTGGGTCCTGTCCCTATCAGATGGGTGACATTTGTCACTCATCTGGTGGGTCCAATCCAGATATTTCCCCAATCCAAACCGTCCACGTGTCCATTTCTCGGTTTGCATGTAATAGTACCATTTTCCATTTTAGACCTGTAACTTCCCGTCGAACGTCCGATTTTGACGTGCCGCATGTCTACGGACTCGTGACGTCCCGATTTACATCACGGTCATCGTTCTTCGTATGTTTGACTCCCCTGGTCAAAAGTCAACATTTTATCCAATTTTAGGGGTAAAACGGTCATTTCACACCGTTCGTCTGTAATCTCCCAAATAATCAAGAATTAGTCACGATCATCCTTAATTAATTAATAAATTAATCCCAAAATTTAGGACGGGTCGTTACAGTCCACCACCAACTTCTCAGCCTCACCATCTCACCCTCAGCCTCATTCTCAGTCTCTTAGGGGTCCTCAATCGAACCAGCAAGGGAGGGGGAATTGGGTGGTTTGGGTTTCGGGTTTTTGGTGAAAAAAAAAAAGAGAAATGGAGGTTAGGTGCATGAATGTAAAGGAATGGACAATGGATGAGTGACACTTGTCACTCATCCATTGGGCCTGACCCAAAATATCTGGGCCCACAAGGGACAAATGTTCAATTGCCTCGTAATCCGTGCAATAGTACCAAGAATTTTTTGTGACCCGTAAATTTTTCGTACGATGTCTAATTTCGATGTGTCGCCTGTCTACGAACTCGTATCGACTCGATCTACGTAACGGTTCTCGATCCACGTGCATTAAACCTCTCGGGTCAAAAGTTAACTTTTTACCCATGTCTAGGGGCAAAAATTGTAATTTCACCCCGAACGTCTGATAATCCTCAACTAAGTCCTTATTAGTCTTGCTAATCCTTAATTAATTAGTAATTAATTCAGTAAATTTGGGACGGGTCGTTACACTAACGCCTTTGTGACGCTGTTAGGGTTCCGTTATGATGTCGTTGGAATTTGATGGAATATGCTAGTGGCATTCATGATAGGACCCCACCCGAAACACGCTAAAAAAGTACATTCGGGCCCTGCTTGTAACGACCCGTCCTGAGAATTAGGGTTAAGACCGTGTTTAAGATGAGATTAGTGAGCTTTACGATAGGTCTGGTAGCGTAGAATGACGATTTTGCCCCTAGTTTGGGCAAAATGTTGACTTTGTGTTCGGGCAGTCAAATGGACTTTGACCGATGACTGTGACGTAGTTCGGGACGTCACGAATCCGTAGACAGGTGGCACGCCCGGTTTCGACATCCGAGGAGGAACTTATGATGTTCGGAAGGTAGAGGGCATTACCGTAATTTGGGTGTAATAGAGGGAAAAGTTGACTTTTTGTATGGTTGGGATTTTGACATGTTGACCTAGGACAGTTAGGTAGATTTCGTCGTCTTGAGTACAAGGACAGGCGGCACGTGTTCATCGGACCTAAAATGAGTGAGTTATGGGTCTAAAACGGTAAGGGCAAAATGGTAATTTTGGAGTCAAAGAGGGGCATTTTGGTCTTTTGTACTTTGGGCTTGGTGCAGCCGGATTGGGACAAGTGTCCTGGGCAGAGAGGAGATTTTTGTGTGAGGCTTGAGGGGATGGTGACACGTGGGGTTTGGCTAGAGGGTTCTAGGTAGTGTACGGGTGTGTTCAAAGTCGTGCAGGTGTGCCCGTGTGTGTGTTCGAACCAGAGAGAAACAGAGAGGGAGATTGAGGGAAAATTGGACGGTGGCTGTGGGTGTTTGTGTGTCCTAGTGAGGGAGTGAGTGACCAGAGATTGTGAGAGAGATAGTGAGTGAGGTGAGGAGGTTAGGAGGTGTCGTGTTTGTGTGTGAGGAGTGTGAGAACTCACGGGGAAGACCAGGAAAAACAGAGAAAATGTGAGAGATCGTGGTGGTGGTGTGGCCTTGCGTTGGTTCAATTGGACTTGAAGAGAAGCTGTGGAGGCTCTGTGGACTTCAGGGAGTGCGACGGTGAGCACGGCGGCGATCGACGGCAGGTAATTCCTTCTTCCCGTAGTTTTGCTCTATTTTGGCCGTGAATTTCAAACGGTGAGTCGTGGGTTTTGAGTGTGATTCGAGGGTTTCTGTGTGTTGGGTGAGACTTAGGAAGGTCCTAGGATTGGTTTAAGGTCGACACCGTGACGGGGGAAGACCTGGTTAGCCGGAGCGGAAAACAGGGGACTGGTTCGAGTTTTTGTTCAAGCTTGAGTCGACGACTTAGGGGCTGTGTCAAGGTGTTTGAGTGAGGGGACTGGATTGCTGAGGACTGGACGATGAAGATGGTGAAGATAGGAAAGGAAACGGAGACGGGACGGCGGAGAACTGGGTGCGCTGGTTCAGACCGGTTCACTCGAGGTAGACGACGGTGAACAGTGTTCCTGTAGCAGGCGCGTGAGGACCACGCGCAGGCACTTTGGGCGGCTCGTGGGGGCGCGTGCGGTGGTTTCTAGGGAAAGTGTCAACTACGTTTTTGGTCTAGGTCTTGTGACGAGTCCATTGGAATAGGTTTCGGGTTAATCTGACGTCGTTTGAGGTTAGTCCCGCGAAGGTGAAGGTTTAGGGTTCCGGTTCGTTATGTTTAGGACCCGGGGATTTTTGGGGAAAATTAGGAGAGTCTTCGTAGACGTGTTAGTGACGTAATTTGGTGACTTGTGACAGGATCGGGACTTCCTGAGGAAGCTGAAGAACGTACGGGACGTTCGGGACGCGATTGAGGGCTCGGTACTGTGAGTGGACCCCTTCTCTAAACTCGAGCATGCATAACTGTTTTTCTATAATTGTTTTATGGTTTTATATGTGATGATAGTTTTACATAATTGCACGATTTTCGAGAAATAACGTAATTGGCACGTTTTACGAGGAATGTCGATTTTTGAGTATAATGTCATGGTTTTGGGGTTTTCAAATGATAACTGGTTTTGAATGCTTATAAATGGATTTTGAGACGAGATTTCGATGATTTTGGTTTTTCGGTTTTCGAATCGGATTTCGGAAAGCGGAATTCGGTTTTAAGTTGAAAAGTGGAATTCCGGATTTGAGTTCGGAATGACGGTTCTAGACGCCGGAAGGGCTTCAGACCAGTGATTTCGGATTTGGGTTTAGATATGGATTTCGAAATGGTTTTGAAATGGTTTTGGATTGGATTTGCTGGATCTGGTTATTGGGTTTAAAGACCCAGATTATGATTAACGGGGGACGGGCCCGGATTGGGTTTAAAGACCCGGACTGAGTTTAAAGGCTCGGGAGTTTAAAGACTCGGGAGTTTAAAGACTCGGATATATTGATATTTTCCCCGTAGGCCTGTTGAGTTTAAAGACTCGGGAGTTCAAAGACTCGGGAGTTTAAAGACTCAGATATTATTGAGGCCTGGATTGAGTTTAAAGACTCGGAAGTTTAAAGACTCGGATAGGTCCAGCAGGTTTGATCGGATAATGATTGGTTGAGACTTATGTTTTATGATACGGTCTTATGATGCTTATGATATGATTTCTATAACTGTTTTTATGATGTTTTCTGCAATTATTTTTATGACGATTTTTATGTGATTTATAACTGTTTTTGGTAACTGGGTTATGCATGTGATTTCCAAACGGAGGGCTAAAACCCTGTTTTTATTATGAAATGGTTTTCGGAAAGTTTTTATTATTTATGGTCCACTCCCACCTTCTGTTTTAAATTGCCCTCCAGGTCGTGGAGCTAGAGCGGGGTTTCGGCGTCGAGGCAGCGTCGGAGGCATAGAAATTACGAGAGCGACCCCGGAGTGTTTTAAATTTTCCCTGTGCGTGTATCTAGTTTATCGGTTTTCTTTCTTTTGTCTTTAAAACTATGCTCTGTACATACGTTTGACTTCAGGATATTTAAAGTTTCTCCTGCGTCTGACTGTGTAATTTAGTAGTTTACGTTGGTGTTGTGTCAGGGTGTCAGACGGGAGTAGGGTTTACCTCGATTTTCGGGGTGAAACTGGGGTGGGTCCTGACACTGCTCCTATCTGACAAGAATCAATATATATATATATATATATAAATATATATATATATGAAACCTTGTCATACAAGGGATACATGCAAACCCCGCTAGTTCATGTCTCTACCTCTCGAGCCTCGATTTCTATGCAGCAGCCCTGGTGGGTTACAAAACCAAGAAAAAAAATGTGTGAGTGGCCAAAAGAAACGTTTAAAGAACATAATTTGAAAACATCTAGTTTTTACCCTCCGTTTTCGAAAACCATGCATGCAAACAAAAACCATTTTATTTCGATTAAAACAAAATATCGTTTATAATCCTGAAATATGTGAAAAGAGTTCTCAAATCAAAGTAACCTTGAACCGTCTAAGACCTCAGGATCTTTACTTTGAACCGTTTAAGACCTCAGGTTCTTTACTCTGAACCGTCTAAGACCTCAGGTTCTCAAATCAAAGTAACCTTGAACCGTCTAAGACCTCAGTAAATGGACATAACCTTCACACAAGATCACAACCATCAACACAAGGTCAACATATCAATCACGTACAATCAACTCATCATCGTCACAATATCAATCATCATCCCATTACACTACTAGCAGGTACACCACTTGGGATCTGGAGCTCAACTCGACGTCCGAGTGTAGACCTCACATTCGCTCACGTAGGATGTTAAGCCCAACTTGACATCCGAGTGAGGACCAAACCAGTCAACAAGCATCATAACATACATCCTGCATCATAAGCATCACATCAACAATACACAATCAAACCATATCCAACATCACCACATAATTCACATATAGTCAACTCAACGTGATAATAGTATTCATACACAATCACATTCAAACCATCCTCGAAGCACAAGAACAACCATAATCATCATATCACAAGTGCACTACCGGTAGGCCATCACATACTCACTTGGGATACAGAGCCCCCGGCTCGACGTCCGAGTGAAAACTGAAGCAAGATACAGAACCCCTGGTTCGACGTCTGAGTCTCCATCACACACTACTATCAGGATACAGAGCCATGCTCGACGTCTGAGTCTACTCGACACAATACCAAAACATATTCACATATAACCACATCACAATCCCATAGTCACAACCACATATAATACATGTCTTAGGATTCAGAGCCCCCAACTCGGCATTTGAGACTAATCAATCACACAATCACCACAACATTTCACACATCACAAGTTCCGAGAAACACACACTCATAACACATCTCAATATCACACATCAAATCCACAATCCAAACCTCAGGCCTAAGCCCAAAACCATAATCAACATCATTCTCATAAAACGTGCATGGAAAGCGTTTTCCATGAAAATCATCCGAAAACCATAAAGACTCCAAATCATCTTATTCCAGAGTTCAAACCTTGTTCAACTCAAATCTATAATTAAAATGAAAACTGGAAATATATAATCAAGAAAGTTTCGTAAAACGTGTCATCAAAGGCTTCCGAAAAACCTTCCAAAATCATATGAAAACCACCCACATTCCAACATTATAATTTTTCAATCACAAATTATACTCAATCCCAGAACCACATTCGAATCGAAATCCCAAAACGGTATTTACGAAAACCTCGTAAAATGTGCAATAAAATATTCACAATCACTTAAATATCACCAAAATCATATAAAAAGCCATTAAAATCATCTAATATGCATGCATAACAATTTAGGGAAAGAAAGTCCACTCCCACACCATTCGTATAATTGAGTTCTGCTTTGCACGTATTTTTGTAATTCCTAGGAATCTTAGATCTGGTCAAAAATCACATTGAAAGGTCATTAACCATCTCAAATATCCTCTATTTTAATCCCACATTTTTTTGGGATTTTTAAACAAATTTAAAACGAACCATAAACCTTCGGACACTCAAAACTACCATGAAATGGTGTCTGATCGACTCAAAACTTATGTCAAAATGTTCGTAACATCGAAGGACAAAAAATCATGTTGCCCGTATCTCGAAAATCCCCCTCACGCGCCACCCAAAGTGACGGTTTGTGGGAGTTGTTATAGTAAAATACTGTTCATCATCCCTTCCATATGTTTCTCTGATATTCGGGTAGCCAGACCCGACGACCCGACTCCATCTTAAAATCACGATTTCTCATATTTTTCACTCCTATTTCGACCAAATTTTTTAAGAGAAGATCCATATAATCAAAATAAGAAAAGTAAAAATGAAAATTTAAGGGCAAAATGTTAGGGGCGGAAATGAAATCACCATTTTATAATTTCTCATTAAAGGAGGGTTAAATGGAAAGTAAGATCTTGTACCCAGAAACGACGCCATTTCGCTCGCGATCCGCCCGGATTTCCTCCATACTGGAAGCGAAGACAAATTCTCGACGAAATAGACGAAGTGCGTCAAAGAAAACTACGCGACATCTCTAACGGTCTTTCTCAAGTCGCCAAAAATGGCGACCACCAAGCCCAAACCTCCAGCCCCAAGCTCGGAGAAAATGAACTCAAGGTTTTGGTTCTATTCCCTTCTTCTCACTCTCCAGTACGGGGCTCAGCCCCTCATCTCCAAACGCTTCATCAGGTACTTCAATGCCTTTAATCCTTCAAATTAAATCGGAATATCAACAATTAACCATCAAATGGTCTGAAATTGGTCGCCTAATTTGTACCTGTGGTTGATACTTGCAGAAGAGAAGTGATCGTAACATCCTCTGTTCTGATGTGCGAGATAGCCAAGGTTCTATCTGCCCTAATTTTCATGGCGAGAGACGGTAGCTTGAAGAAAGTTTACAGAGAGTGGACTTTGGTTGGTGCGGTGACTGCCTCGGGCCTCCCTGCTGCTATTTATGCACTGCAAAATAGTTTGCTTCAGATTTCTTACAAGAACCTTGATTCACTCACATTCTCAATGCTCAACCAGACTAAAATCATTTTTACTGCTCTCTTCACATATTTGATATTGAGGTATGCTTATTAGACCAGACAGTCAAATCTCAATTTCCCAATATTTCCTTTGGCTAAAACACATTGTAACTATGGTTATGCTTAATTAATTAACTAGTTATGGTAAATTTGTAAGAGTAGTGCGGCATTTGGCAGAACCCATTAAACTGATTTGTACTGTTGTTGTGAGGATACGGTACATTGTAGTTCTGAAATGCTTAATGAATTAACTAATCATCACAAAATTTTGAGAGCTCTGAGGCAGATGACAGTGCCCATTAGATTGATCTTCAGTGCCATCTGTCATATGTAGGCAGAAGCAATCAATTCAACAAATCGGGGCACTATTTTTGTTGATCATGGCAGCTGTTCTTTTAAGTTTTGGGGAAGGCTCCAGAAAAGGGTCCAGTAGTAGCAATGCTGACCAAATACTGTTTAATGGGATTATTCCTGTCATGGTCGCTTCTCTACTCTCAGGTTTGGCATCTACTTTGTGTCAATGGGCTTCCCAGGTTAGCAAGACATTTTAGTTTCTGTGGTTGGAAGGCACTATCTTTAGTCTTATCAATTTTAATTTTGCATCTTTTATATTACAGGTTAAGAAACACTCATCATACTTGATGACTGTCGAGATGTCTATTGTTGGAAGTTTGTGCATGTTAGCTAGTACCGCTAAGTCTGCAGATGGAGATGCTATTAGAACACATGGAATTTTCTACGGATGGACTCCAATGACTTGGGTAAATGATCATCATAATTTTTGACATTTTCTATTACTTTTAGCATATTGGCTTGAGTCTTTAAAGTTTCTTTAATTAGCAGCAGGCATGCCATAGTCAAAACCATCACAACCGCGGATTTAGTTTGAAGGCAGACCAAAATATTTAGTTCATGTAAAGGAATTTTATCTTCTTCAGCTCATGGCTTCCATTTAAAGGAAAATGATTTTGACGGTCACTCTGCCCTTTCTAGTATGCTGTCATTATTTAAATATCCATTATCATGTCTTACTGTTTCCACATTTTGTCTTGTTCTTGGTATTTTCATATATTTGCTCTTCTTTAGTTTGCTTTTTTATTAGTTCAAGTCTGCTTGTAACCAAAGAAACCGCATTTCCTTTTCTAAACACAATTCTGCAGTTGGACTTTTCCCCCTAAGTTAGCTCTAACTCTATTCAGTTATTGTCATATGATTAAATCAGGGTAGGCGACAGTTTTCATCTGCTAATGGTTTGTACTGAGAGGTTTACTTTTTTGAAGCAGCCTACTTTCGCGAAGAAAAGAACCCATCCAAAAAAGATTGAGAAGATATACAATTTTGATAAATTTTGATAAGAATGTGGTTTCTGAGAACTTTGATGCTTTTGTAAATCATACTTGGCATTTCTCTGTTTACTGTGTTCCATTGGTTATGATGGCATGTCTTTTAAGACTTGATTTAATTTTTTTCCCCTGTTCCAGATACCAGTCTTGTCCAATGCCTTTGGTGGAATACTGGTTGGCCTAGTCACAAGCTATGCTGGAGGAGTTAAAAAGGTAAGTTTAACAAAATAAGGATAACAAGTGCATTTATCAGATGGTCTTAAGCTCGGTATTAGCTTTCTTTGATATTTTGTTACGAACGGACAGGCTGAAAGCAAAGAATTAAAAACCCTAAAATAGTCCATCAATTTACTGTTATGCTTGATTTCTGGAATCAACATGCGAGCTACCTTTAAAAAGAGAATAGCTCGGTTACCTTGGTCTACTTTATTTGTGGAACGGCTCAAGGAAGCTAAATCTGACTGATTTCCGTAGTGCTCAAGTATCATGGTACTTTTTATTGATCATTCTCTTAAAATCTGACAATATATGCCAACTAGTTTAGGAAATCAGTCTATCTTTTTTTACGCTCTTGGTTTCTAACGGATCATTTTGGATTGAATTGCTGTAAAGATAACTCGTTTCCATCTTACATGAATTTCTTGTACAATTATCATTCTTGCAAGGCCAATTCAGTTTAAATGTACTTACTGCGGAAGCTTTATCTAACATGGTTGCAGGGTTTTGTTATTGTTTCTGCACTCCTTGTTACGGCTTTGCTGCAGTTCATTTTTGAAGGGAAGCCACCTTCATTGTATTGTCTCATGGCCCTTCCTTTCGTGGTTAGCAGCATTTCAGTTTATCAGAAGTATCCATGCCGAGTTAAAAAGAAAGAACTCTAAATCTAATCGCAACAAGAAGGGAGTTGGTTTTATCCCAGATCACAAGTATCTTTTGATGGCCAAACATTTTGGAATTGGCAGGGGAGAAATAGATGGTATTGGAATTCAATTAGGCATTGTATTGCGGTGTAATCATTTGAACGGGGTTCTTATTTGTTGAACGGGGTTCTTATTTGTTGAACGGGGTTCTATTTGGTCAAATACCTCCTTGATCTGTGTCACAACTATTGACATGAAGGTAATTGTAATCTTTCTTATTGTAATTGAACAATGAATACATGAAATTCATTTAGATAGTCATTTTAATTGCACTGCTCTATCTAATAGGATATAATCTACTCGATCCATATGATATCTGTGTTTATTTATTAAAAATTGTTAGTTACAAACAGAGACGAAAATGCTCTACTTTCGAGATTATGGCATAAAAAACAATTTAGCTTCAAAAGTGAATGGGTCAATAAAATATGGGTTGAATTGGGAAAGTTCTTGACATTGTGTACAATTCCTCCAACTTTTCGCGTTCAATTTCACGTATGGTGAGATGGGGTGATCATTTGGAATCAAAGTGATCAGCCATGATGAGAAGAAATGTAGGATGCTGTCTTTAACTTAATATTTAAGCACGTGATAATATGGGAAAGAGTGAAAAATAGTTAAGGTTTGATAGAGAGAGAAATGGGGTAGAGTAGGTTTTTTTTTTTTGTGATAACAGGGCATATTAGCAAATTCCCCACTACATTATGACAATGATTAGACATTTTAATGCATTTGACAATTTAATTGCTTGTTTATTGGTCATAAATGAGAATAAGTCTTAATACTGATGAAAATTTTGCCTCAATTTTAGAATAATCATTGTTTATGGTAAAACATTATTCAGTTCGAAGATCAGTTCTTTATTTTTTTGAAGAAGAGTTTGAAGATTTGTTTAATAATTTAATTGCATGCACTATGATGTCGGTACCTCTAAAATTTTGGTTAATTGGAGATTTGGAGACTTGAGGCAAATTATCGGAAAGGAGAAATTTACCAACTGCAAAACTCTAAAAAGTCTAAGTCGCAGTCCAGTTAGAGTACCGAGGCGTTTGATGTGGAAGTGGTCTAAAGGTTTATATATAAAGTTATTATAGGATACATTTAAGTGGTATACTTATTTTTTTAATTATATTTTAATTTTAATATATTATTTATTTTTTATATAATTTTCATATCATATTCTTTAATTTTCTTTATTTCATCGTTTGGAGTACAGCATCATATTGTATTCTCTTATCATATCATATTATGTGTTACATAAATGAAAATATCGATAAATGTCGCTGAAATTTCGCCTCAAATAATTGTCTTGTTTTGAGTTCACAGATTCTTTCCGAGGATCAAAACGATAAATATGCACTATAAATTTGTAAAAATCGGATATAAATTGAAGGATATTTAGTTAGGTCACGTCGCCGAGTCAGAAAACCCACATATAACGGGAAGATAACTGTTAGCTAGCAGAAGAATATGTATATTTATATATTAAATGTTGTCTAAACTTATAAAATGCGTGCGAGCAGAGTTGGTTGAATTTTGAATCTGGGGTCTTTGGTTGGAGCGAGATACCCTATATTTGAAAGTGCAACTTAGCCGCGATGTAACTGGCAGAGCTGCATATATCTGAGACACCTCCACTCCTAAAATTCAAGATCACTGCGAAAACAAAATCATGGGAAGCAGATTAGGAAGGAGGGTGGTCCATTTCCCAAACCTACCCGTCAAGCTCTTGATGCCCAACAACTTCACCGACATCAGAGAGATCGCTCTCAAGACCATCCTATCAGCTTCCAAGATCGAAATCAAGCGCGTCCTCGAGTCCCTCTACGGCTTCCATGTCGAAGAGGTTCGCACACTCAACATGGAGGGCAAGAAGAAGAAACGTGGGGGTATATTGATTGCCAAACCCGACTACAAGAAGGCCTATGTCACACTCAAGAATCCGCTCTCGCTTTCTCATTGTCTTTACCCCATCGGAGTCGTCGAGCAGGAGCGCAAGCAAATGAGCAAGCAATCCAAGTCCAGTGTTGTCGAAGAAGGTCAAACTGAGAAGCATTGGCTCTACGGGAAGGAGAAGGGCGAGCCTCGCAAGGTTAACTATAGGGGTCCTGCTGTTATCGGCCATGGTTTCGCCAAGTTTCCCTGGAGCAACATGAAGTTTCGCTAGTCAGGTTTGAAGATTTTAGGAATTTGTTAAGAATTTTGAAGTTTATGATATTTGAGGTTTGATAAAATAAAAAATAAAAAACTTGTGGCCATATAATGGGTCTTAATGGTGGACCTTTTTGATAGGACAAGGGGATTTAGCTTTTGATTGACAGCGCGTTATAATGGTTATGGATTGATTTTTCTGATGATTCCTGCCCATGTGTTTTATGCAATTAGTACTAATAAAGTTTGAATTTTATAAGGATAGATGCACTATGCATATATAAAAGCTTGCATCAAGTATTCTTTTTTCTCCTGTAATAGGATTATGATGAACAATGATATGAAAAAAATTTCTGTTAGGTTGATAATCAGTGTAACTTAAAATGCACTGTTCCCTTATAACTGGCATTTGGGTTTGAGGGGAAGTTTGAGAGAGAACAAGTTAAGAGAGTTGACACTTTTTGCTGACGTTGTTGGAAGGTGTTAGATTATTTCCTGATAGAGAATATGTAAGAAGATGGTGATTAGAGAACATGGGGAAATTTTCTTGTAAATGTTATTTTAATAGATTGAGAAGCAGATCAGGTGGTCCTCCTTTTTTGCCTTTTGCCTCAATCTGGAAATCGTAAGTTCCATCCAAGATCAATGTTTTGGCCTGGTTAGTAGTAAACAGGAAGGTGAATAATTGGGATTAAATCCAAAGATGTAGACTGCAATCTAGTTTCTGTTTATGCCTACATTGGTGTAATTTATGCAAGAGCTAAGCGGAGAGTGCGGATCGTGTTTTCTCCCATTTAGTTGGAAGTTCTGGTGTCTTCCTTTAAAGAGATTAAGGTAATTTGGGTGGCTTCAAAAGATAGCTTTGCTCTGTTGGGTGAGAAGTTTAAAGTTTTGGGTGGTGGAAGAAAAACAGTAGTAATCTGGGTGTGTATGGTGATGGCCACTGTATGGTCTACTGGTCGGAAAGGAATAAGTGGACTTCTGAAGATGCTAGGGAGCTGGAAGTGGAGGAGGTGTGTGAGAAGCTCAAGTACTGTACAGCGCTTTTGGGAATCTATTTCTCCTGCTTTTAGAACAATTCCTGTTTCCGAGTTATCCTAGAATGGAAAGCTACGGGCTGACAGGGTCTTGTATATTTTTTTGGATTTTGTACCATATGTGGACTGGTTTGATTTTAATGTTCTCATTTATTCTCTAGGCGGTTGCTGGTCCACTTATTGAACTATTTATTCTGAAATAGAATTTTCATCGTTTCTTCTTAGAAAAAAATCAGTGTGACTGAATAAATGATCAAGTACTTCTCCTTTAATTATATTTAACCAATATAACTTTGTTTCTGTTTTGAGCCTTTTGTGTGATCAATTGTTGAAACCTTGTAGGCTGTGGTTGTAGCAAAGATGTAGTCAGCCTGATGCTTTATCAGAGCCGGAATTACTGTAGAGAAAGTTATGTGTAATGGTAGGAAAGCCATTTGTTACATTTGTTTATTTTAGTGTATATTGATACATTATGTATAGGTAGGAAATAAAAAATTATCAATATCCCTCTGTGTTTGTGAACAACCCACTTGATACAGATCCTTCTCTTGAAGGTGAACTTGGCTTCAAGGTTAATGTAATTCAGGACATGGATGACCTTCGTCTGGAGGTGAATCTGCTGCCAGCTGGGTTAGGTCTTTGTTGGCCTTCTCCAGTTTCATTGCCCTCAAGTCTTTCATGGAAAGAGTTCTTGATTTTTCGCCATCCCAAACTCCAACCTGACACATTCTTTTGCTTGTTGATTATCCTTTCATACTCTTGTTGCAGCTCACAGTAGTCGCTCTGCAGCTGTGCCATCTTTATCTTTACATTCTCAAGTTCTGCTTTAAGATTCTGAACCTCTACTTCTGTAGATGAGTGGTTCCCTTCCCGTTCAGAGTTATTTCCACTTAGTGATTCCTTCTCGTGCATTGATGACCTCATCTTTACTTGCTCTGAGAACAGAACCTGCACACATTCATGTTCTCTTACTCTAGTGAGAAATGTCAATTTGATGGACCACATACTGGTTTGACACTGAGATTATGGTCTTTATGTCTGATAAATGTATTGGTTGTCTGCACACCTTCTTAGGATTTTACCTCTCGGTTATGTCTAAGTCAATCTTCTATCCATAGTATTCCCCTTTTAGAGGAACATCTTTGTAAAACTTAGAAACATCTTGGTTTCTAAAAATTTCTGTTCATTAAAGGGTATTCCTCTTCCATAGTATGTGCTTGAAGTAATTTTTTTCTTGCATTTCTTCAAACAGTAATACAATCTCTTATAGCATTGTTTATACGTCTTTCATGGAAAGGTGAGAAAGGGCATAAATGTTATTTCAATTTGAGGGGCTACAGTTATGTGATGTTCAATACGATTTAATTATATTAATATACATCTGCTAAAATTTGGCCCTATACTGGATTGAAGTGTCTTTTGGGGTTCTTATTAGACTCTTTTGATTTGCATATTTGCATGGTGCTTTCTACAATATACTTTTGCCAATGTGTGACACCCGATAAAATTGGAACAATACAATATCTTTTATGATGCTGGTGTAATTCTGATTTTTCAAGGCCATCTAACATGTTTGCTACGAGGTTGAAGTTCTTTCCTTCCAATTACTGGCAATTCTTCGTACCTGTGATTTTTCCTAAACACATCTCATGTATTCATCACTTAACACATATCTTAGTGAAGGGATTTTTAGCCGCCACCGTTATCTTTATAATAGTGAATTTCAGCTCCCTAGGTTGCTCTTTCATACTTAGTATGAAGTGATTGTATTCTTTCTAGTAACTTTCACGAAACAAAACTATACGGCTTAGTGTGTCGTCTAATAGGCCTTTAAATGTTTTGAGTTAATTTTTGTTTTTATTTTTTACTTTTAGCGGTGGAATTATTAGAATGCTCTGTGTTGGATGAAGCAAGTTATATATATGTAGCATGAATTCAATGTGCATAAAAAATACAGGTAGCAATGATGAATGGGCACTTAGCTTAATCTTTAGTATACTTAATTTTTTTCTCATGGATTTTCTTCAAGCCTCTAAATAGTTTCATTCATGATGTTTCTTATCAACTATAAGTATCTTAATGTGGTTGATGGTGGTTCTTGGGTTGCATTTCTTTTTTCTGTTATTACATGATAAGCTTTAAACATCTAGTTGAATAATGTAATTCACATAAAGCATCCAAATCTGCCTTGAAAAAAAGACCTGTATTCCTTTAGGATATAATTGATACCATAAAAGTTAAAACTAAATTTCACGTTCAGATGGACCAATTGATACACTTGTTCTTTTTGAACATTGGAAAAGTTTTACCTGGACAATGGTTCTCATAGGCAGTCGATCATTTTGTGCTGCATGCATGCATGCGTCAAGAGATAGTTTATTGCAGTTCATTATTCTACATATCCTTTTCCGGTCATGCTCGGGTAGTGAAGGATGGGTCTGGAGAAAAAAAAAAATGGTTAGATTCTAGGTTATTTAATTGCTTTAAGGTAAAAACAAGAGCAACAGGTGAGAAAGAAACCTTGAGATAGGTATCAAGGGCTCTATAAAGCCCATCGTCACATGTTCGAGCATTTTCTGGCAGTAACTCAGCCAATACTTGAAACTTGGTTATCGAGAGGTTTGGATCTCCTGCAATCTCTGCTAGATAGTTGTCTAACAGCTTGCTAACATTGATTTTACCAGTCTTCTGTTGCTGCTCTTGCTGCTCATGCATCAAGAAGTATTCCACAATCCTTTGCACAACTTCAGTATCGTGCATTGTGCGTTCTTCAGGTGAGCTGTACAACACATTATGAAAAATAACAATTACATGGAGTGTTGCTATCCAGTGACTTGTCTGGCAAGATTCTATTGTAATTATTTTGCCAAGTTGGGCTGCATAAAGAGTGTACATAGAATTGCTTACTTAACTAGTTTCCCTTGATCTGAATTATTGTATCGGGGAATCAGCAGATCATTCACATTGGCTTCTTCCAACATCATCCCCACTCTCTTTTCAAGCTCTGAAATCAAAGCTGGCGATGCAGAGTACAGCATGGCTATCTTTAACATCCGCAGGATGAACTTACATGGAACAGCTTCATTTTGAGGAGGTAGTATGCTTACTAGACTTTCAATAATTTCCTTTTGCTCTTTGCTGTGTCCATAACCCCCTTTTTCTTTTCTCCTAGTCAATATACCAAATTGCAGGTCATTTTTTCCATGTCCGTATAGTCCTTCCAACTCTGCATCTATGCCTGGTAACCATCTCTGTGCATATTGCATTATACATTTACCTATAAACTCTGGCCTTGCACTCTTTGCTTTGATTGCTGTTATAATCCTCAAGAAATGATCTATTCGGAAGGTAGCCACCTCACTAAACCACCAGCCTTCTTCTCTCTCTGTATCTTCAGCTACGTTTTCTCTTGAAGCCCTCCAAGCAATTGAGTCACAGCACCTTCTGACAATTTGAAGATTTTCAGCCCATGGGGATAGAGTTTCACAAGATTTGAGCATAGTAATTGTGTCTTTCCAAGAAGAAAGAACTACGAATGTGAGAAAAGCTTCAGCCTTCGAAATGAGATTTCCTTCTTGAAGTTCTTCAGTCATTTCTAGAAATTCCGAGGCGCATCTTAGTGGAGCTATATTGTTAGGGTTTAAGTCCACTGGAAGACCATAACAGAATTTTAAAATGATTTCAAAGGTTTCTGATCCTCCTGGGAAGTTTTCAAGCTTGAGGTCATAGCCGAAATTTGAAATTGAAGGCTGAAATTCCACCCGACCTATGTAGCCACATTTTGATACCAAAGGATACTGTAAAAAGAAAAAGAAGTGAACAGAAAATAATTGAGTTCCTTTTGGGAAAGCAATGTCTTGTATTTAAGCTATAGCTTCTCTACTAGGATACCTACGATGATAGTCTGATTTTACTATGTTGGCATTGCAATTATGTATAATGATTTTGTTTTCAATTTGCTCTAAATTTTTATGAGCCTCCTTAAGTATCAAATTATTTGTAGAGCCATGTTTATCTTACTCTGAGGTTACCTTACCTTGTGAATGTTGAAGCTGACATCTTGAACTTGAATCTTGAGGTCTGTCGGGACATGAGAAGTGATAAACCTGCATGAATCCACCAAAGGAAAAGGTAAGAGTGCATTATGCATATGTAATGATGAAACTAGTTGTCTTTTTTCAATTATAAGATGCAGTTGGATCCTAGGTACCGGGAGTGTTCTTTCTTTTCGAAGCTATCAGCGACAGTGAAGTTTTTGCTTGGAACTACGATGCTTTGTGGATCAGTGCCCTGCTCGTAATTACTCCTGGCATTTTGTGACGGAGTTAGAGACTTGTTCATGGTGAGTCTTTGGCTGGATATGTTGAGTACCACTTCATTTGAATAATTATATAATGTGATATAAGAGAGTGGCCGGTATGTTGGCCTGAATAAATGCATGAGAGGAGTCTGTGGTTCTGATGAATGTATGCTTGAGAAGGTAGGTGTGAATTGCCCACTAACTTTTGCATAATTTGATTGTGACCTAGAGACCAATTTGGTGAATGTTTTTATGAAAGAGATGGAGAATGTGAGCTATGATAGGTCTATTATCAGCCATGTACGTATGGAACAAACCAACAGATGGTTGTGTGGCTATATATGAATATGCAATGAATGAATCCATTTATTCTTTCAAGCCCATATCTAAACTATGAAAAATTTCATGTCTTGATGTAACTATCTCATCTGATCTGGGCATCTACTAAGAAGTAAAAACTCAGTTTAATAATAATCTAGTTTTGTTGTATAGTTCACTTTTTACTTTTTGTACTTGGGACATATGTATTGCGGTAAATGCGAAGACACAACAGTGATTTCATGTATATTTGAGCAAATATATTATATAAGAACTTCATAGTTTGTATTAAAATTTTCAAATTTTGCATTTTTATTCCCAAAAAATTTTAAAACATGATAATTTGATTTTACTATTAGTTATTTTGTTAAAAAATATGTTCAATATTGATGTGTCATTTTTAAGGCTCATGTTAAAAATCAGTAACATAAGTACCATTAGACCTCACTATTTGGCCCAAAAACCCATGGACTTATAGAGACCCGATACGCTCGATGGACAAAAGCCCGGCCCAACCCGCTATGGGTCGTACTCCGGCCCGGCCCGGCTCGAGAGTTAGTGGGCTGGGCTTGGGTTTATGGTGTTCAAACTCGATAGGCTCGAGCCCGATAAAACTCGGTAAGCTCAGCTCGACCCGCCCATATAAACTCGGCCCATAAGTTCGAATATATAAATTTTTTATTATTTAAGACTTAATATCTAACTCATTTTTAATATTAATATTTCAGCTCAAACCCAAATCTTAACCCCAAGTCCACCTAATTTATTTTAGAAAACTCAATGGCCATTACCAAATACAAACCATAACCAGCTAATCCTATGTCCACCTACTTAAATAAATTTTACTCAACCCTAACCCTTTCCACGTTCTGATTCTCCTCACTAACTGCATTATCTCTTTCTCAACTCTCAAAGTTCAAAACTCATATCTCAGTATCTCACAAACCCACACTCACTCAACACAATCTCTCTTATCTCTCAACCCCATTATTCCCTTTACGCTTACTTTCACTTCCCATTCTTCCCTCTAGTTGGGTACTTTTGAGCAGTTTTGTTAGAGTTTTTAAGCTAAGGTTTTAACGAGGCCACGTTTTTGCACCCTTGTGTATTTTTTTTCAGTATTAATATTTTTTTTTTCATATTCATATATTTTTTTGTAACTTTAAAATTTGATAAATAGTTTATTGCAAAAACCCACGTAAGCCCGGCCCAAGTGGCTTAGTAAGCCCGACCCGAAAAGCCCGATAAAAGCTCGACCCGATAAAGCCCAAGGGCTTTTATATATGACAGGACCCACCCCGATTATCGTCCCGTTCGACCCTCCAATCAAAAGTCAACAATTTGACAACTCGAATCACAGGGGTAAAAACGTCATTTTATTCAATATTTTATAATAATACAATTTCAGAATGTCCGGGGCGTTACAATCTCCCCCCCTTAAGAAATTTCGTCCCGAAATTTCAAGGGAACAAGTAGGGGAACTGTTCTCGCATCTGCGCCTCGGGTTCCCATGTGGCTTCTTCCACAATCTGGTTCCTCCAGAGTACCTTTACCAGAGGAACGGTCTTCCGACGTAGTACTTTATCCTTTCGGTCTAAAATCTGCACCGGCTGTTCTTCAAAGCTCAAGTCCTCTTGGAGTTCAATGGGTTGTTCCTCCAGCACATGAGATGCATCAAACACATATTTCCGCAACATCGACACATGAAAAACATCGTGGACCTTCAAAAGCTCGGCGGTAGTGCCAACCTGTAGGCCACCGGGCCAATCCTCTCAGTGATCTCATAAGGTCCGATGTAACGAGGGCTCAACTTCCCTCGCCTGCCAAATCTCACTACACCCTTCCAAGGGGATAATTTCAGGAATACCCGATCTCCGACCGCAAATTCAAGATCTCGAATCCGATGGTCCACATAGCTCTTTTGTCTGTCTTGGGCTGCCTTGAGCCGATCCCTGATGAGTTTGACCTTCTCGGTCGTCAGTTCCACCAATTCGGATTTAGTCAGCTTCCTTTCGCCCACATCCGTCCAACACAACGGGGTCCTACACTGCCGTCCGTACAGGGCTTCGTACGGAGCCATCCCAATGCTCGCCTGATAGCTGTTATTGTAGGAAAGTTCCATCAAGGCTAGATGTGACTCCCAAGTATCCTGAAATTGAAAAACGCAAGCCCGCATCATATCCTCCAGTGTCTGGATGGTCCGTTCAGACTGGCCGTCAGTCTGAGGATGAAATGCAGTACTGAAACGAAGTTTCGTCCCAAAAGCTTCCTGTAGACTTTGCCAAAACTGAGAAGTAAACCTCGGGTCCCTGTCAGATACTATTGATTCCGGAGTACCGTGCAGACGGATGATCTCGTCAATAAACAACTGGGCCAACTGTGTCATCCTGAAGTTCTCTCGCACCGGCAAGAAATGAGCTGATTTCGTAAGCCTGTCCACAATCACCCAAACTCCATCGTGACCTCTGGGTGTCCTAGGAAGTCCAAACACAAAATCCATCGTTAAGTGATCCCAATTCCATTTCGGGATAGGTAGGGGTTGCAAGGCTCCATAAGGTCGTTGTCTCTCAGCCTTCACTTGCTGGCAAATCAGACACCTGCTGACAAACTCGGCAATCTCCTGTTTCATTCCCGGCCACCAGTAGTGCTCTCGCAAGGTACGATACATCTTGGTCCCACCAGGATGCATCGCGTAGGCCGAACTATAAGCCTCGTCCAAGATCTCCTTCTTCAGTGCCTCGACGTCGGGCACACACAGCCGTCCTTCTTTTAGCAAAGCTCCATCCTCCTTGACTGTAAAATCTAGCCGTTCACCGGCTTCCACTTCAATCCGAAATACACATGAGACAGGATCTTGAGATTGAACCTCAACGATCCGATCGACCAGAAGTGGTCTCACATGAAAATTAGCCAGCAAGACACCTTGGCCATCCAAACCCAAATCAATGCTAGTCTTACGAAGTTCAACCAAAAGTGGTAAATGAACCGTCCGTAGATGTGCTACAGAATGCGTTGACTTCCGGCTTAGAGCATCAGCCACCACATTGGCTTTTCCCGGGTGGTACTCAATCGTGCAATCATAATCCTTAATTAGCTCTAGCCACCGTCGCTGCCTCACATTTAACTCCTTCTGAGTGAACAAGTACTTCAGGCTCTTGTGATCCGTGAACATTCTGCAAGTCGCACCATACAGGTGATGTCTCCAAATTTTTAACGCATGCACAACAGCAGCTAACTCCAAGTCGTGCGTCGGATAATTGCGCTCGTGCGGTTTCAACTGGCGCGAAGCATAGGCGATCACTTTCCCATGCTGCATTAGTACACATCCCAAACCCTGTAAGGATGCATCACTGTACACCTCAAATTCCCCACTATCGTCTGGAAGGGTCAGTATGGGAGCAGATGTCAACCTTTCCTTTAGCTCCCGAAAACTACGCTCACAATCGTCATCCCACTCAAACTTGACTCCCTTCCGCGTCAGTCGTGTCAACGGGGCAGCAATGGTAGAGAAACCCTCTACGAACCTCCTGTAATAACCAGCCAAACCCAAGAAACTTCTGACTTCAGTGACGGTCCTCGGTTGTTCCCACTTCGCCACTACCTCAATTTTCTGAGAATCCACATTGATCCCGTCAGTTGAGATCACATGCCCCAAGAAACTTACGCTCGTCAACCAGAACTGACACTTGCTGAGCTTCGCGTACAACTGGTTTTCCCTCAAGGTACCCAGCACCATCCTTAAGTGCTCCTCGTGCGCTTCCGCACTCCTCGAGTAGACTAGGATATCGTCAATAAACACGATGACAAAACGATCCAAGTAAGGCTGCAACACTCGATTCATCAAATCCATAAACGCTGCGGGTGCGTTGGTCAAACCAAACGGCATCACAAGGAACTCATAATGGCCATATCGGGTCCTAAAGGCTGTCTTGGGTACATCCTCATCCTTAACCCGCAACTGATGATACCCAGAACGTAGATCAATTTTGGAGAAGTACTGCGCTCCTCGCAGTTGATCAAACAAATCATCGATCCGAGGCAACGGGTATTTGTTCCTGACCGTTACTTTATTCAGTTGCCTGTAATCGATGCAGAGTCTCAAACTCCCATCCTTTTTCTTCACAAACAACACCGGGGCTCCCCAGGGGGATACACTCGGTCGAATAAACCCCATCTCAAGTAATTCTTGTAACTGCGCCTTCAGTTCTTTCAACTCAGCTGGCGCCATACGATACGGAGTCTGAGAAATAGGTTGCGTACCTGGAACCAGATCAACAGTGAACTCGACATCTCGATGCGGTGGCAATCCCGGTAGATCCTCCGGAAAGACATCCGAGAACTCCCGTACTATCGGTATATCCTCCACCCTCAATGGTGCAGCTCGTGAATCCATCACTCGGGCTAAGTATCCCTGGCACCCTTTCCTCAACAACTTACTTGCCTTCAGGGCTGAAATCACTCCGACAGGAGTGGCTCGCTGAATTCCCTGAAAGGTGGTTTCCGGTAACCCAGGGCTCCGAAAAGTAACCTTCTTATCGACACATTCGATAGAAGCATGATGGAGCGTCAACCAGTCCATTCCCAAAATGACATCAAAGTCGTGCAAGTCCAAGAGTATCAAGTCTGCCATCAGACCAACATCACCTACCATTACGGGACACTCCCGCAACACTTGATTTACCACAAATACATCTCCCGTGGGTGTGCTCACACCCAAGTCACAGTCCAAGGCGGACACCTCTCTACCCGCCAACAACTCACAGTCCCGTGAAATAAATGAATGAGTAGCTCCGGGATCAATTAAAGCACAAACATCATGCCCAAAGATCGTGAGTGTACCTGTCACAACACCAGGCGCTGCCCTGGCCTCCTGCTGCGTAACAGCAAAAACTCGGGCCTGTGGTCCAGCTGCTCGCCCACGGCCCCGGCCCCTCTGTCCATTAGCCGCTCCAGTACCACCTCCTCGAGTACTCCCAGTCCCAGAAACTGCAGCTGTGCTCCGTCCTTGCTCTGCTCCACCCCGACCTGCGCCACCACCCTGTGGCAAAGATGGACACTCCCTCCGATAGTGGCCCCGCTCGCCACAGAAGAAACAGATAACACTGGAGGCATCACGCGCAAAACCACCACCCTGTCATCCCGTGGAAGCAACAGAAATCGCGCTCGCCTGCGGAGCAGCCTGCGCCCTAGGCGCTCGGAATTCGGAACTCTGATAGTTACCAGGCCTGCCATAACGATCATTGCCTGCAGATGAGGCTCCATTATAACGTCCCTTCTTCGGGGCTCTCTGACCATATGATCCAGGATATGAACACCCTCGGCGTTGTCCACCACCAGAGTACTGTGGACGTGTCGGAAGACTGGCCTCAACCCGCACTGCGGCGTCCGACAACTCCCTGAGAGTAGCAAAAGCTCTGGCCGTCACAATGGCCCGAACCTCACCCCGTAGGCCAAGCTCAAACCTACGACATTTCTCAGCCTCAGTAGATACAAAGGTAGGAGCAAAACGGGCTAGCATCTGAAACTTCTGCTCATACTCAGCTACGGACATGCTCCCCTGCTGGAGCTGCAGAAACTCGGTCTCCCTAGCATCACGGAATGAACGGGGATAATACTGATCCAGAAACCGTTCACGAAAGGCCTCCCAAGTCACTGTACGGGCATCCCAACCCGACAACTCCAGAGTGTACCACCACTCATAAGCAGATCCATCAAGCAGAAAGGTAGCCAAAATAACTCGCTCCTCAGGAGGACAGTGCATCACAGCAAAAATCCGCACGAACCGAGAAATCCAACGGTGAGCATCCTCGGGATCCGCTCCACCACTAAACACCGTAGCCCCAAGACACTGGGCTCGCTCGATCGAAGCACTCTCGGTATCACCATCAGGTCGTGGAGGGGGTTCGCGTCGCGGAGGCATGGCTGATCGTCCTTCTCTGAAAGAGGCATAAGTTAGTACAATAATCAAGGCACACCCGAGTGCCAGACACGAATCGTAAACCTAAGCTCTGATACCAATTGACAGGACCCACCCCGATTTTCGCCTCGATAATCAGGAAGCATCCTGCTCCCGTCTGACAAACGAATCCAAAAGACCAGAAAACTAAATAATATTACAACACACCCATTGTCAGACCAGGGAGATTAAACGGTTACAACCGACTGGACGTCAAGTCCACAGTTTCACAGAGCATAATATTACAAAACAAGTTAAAGAAACAAATCCTACTCTGTGAACTAACTACTCCGCAACGGAAAACTTTATGCCTCCGCCCCTGCCTCGGCGCTTGCCCCCGCACTTGTACCACGACCTGGAGGGAATTTAAAACAACAAAGTGTGAGTGGACCGAAACATAAGTTTTACAGGAAAACAGTTTTTCCGAAATCGGGTTCGCCCTCCAGTTTTGTAACCCGTATGCATAACCGAATATTCAAAACTTGCGTATTAAACTTTTGAAAACTCTTTTTCCGAAACACATGAAAACGTTACAAAGGATCGTCATAACTCATGTAAAACCATTTAATAATACCAGATTCCAGAAACCGTCATTTTGAAACGTTAGTTGCACAAATCAAGTAAAACGTAAATCAATAATCACATTTATGCCGTTGGATCCATCCGAGTCTTTAAACCCAATATTAGGCCTTCCCGGGATATCAACGAGTCTTTAAACTCAAAACATGATTAATAGGCCTCGGGGGTATCACAATAATCGAGTCTTTAAACTCACGAGTCTTTAAACTCAATTCGGGTCTTTAAACCCAATTTTCGGGCCCGCCCCCGTCATTAAATAACCGGGTCTTTAAACCCAAAACCGGATCCAACAATCAACCGGGTCTTTAAACCCAAAACCGTTTTCAAACACAATAAACCAGGATTCATCACAAACCTTTGTCCAACATCATTCCGAAAACATATCACATCATAATAGGACTTATGTCCGAATCCCCATGCAAATTCCAACACATGCAATTTCCGAAAATTACTTCACAATATGATCAAACATCATAAACCCGAAACATGCATATTCATATCCAGATACTTCATCAAAACATCACGCATGCATAAGCGAAAACCATAACCTCGAAATGCGTGAAATACGATAAATATCTCGAAAAGCGTGAAAACACGTAAAACCGACATATCATATCACCATCATAAAATCATATGTAAAACCATGAGATAAATAAGCAAAATAGTCATGCATGCCCAATTTAGAAATCAAAAGTCCACTCACAATTTTAGGACGCGTCAATCGCGTCCCGCGCGCTCCTCCGTAGCTTCGGAAATGTCCGGGCCTGTAAAAACGTATAAGGAGGGTTATAAACATCCCCAAATAACTCGTAGGATTTTTCCTAATTTTTCCGGATTTTTCGGCGAAAATAAACTTAAAGACTTAATCTTCCGGACTCCCGAAATTATCCCGAACGACTCCCGAACAACTCGAATCCTAAAGGTAAAATGTTAATTAGACTAAAAGGATTAATTCTCATGTTGACCGTGATCGGAGTTGATGTCACACGCGCCGTCACGCGCCGCCCAAAGTGGCTGCGCGTGAAGGCCACGCGCCAAGCTACAGTATCTTCGTCCTTACCCGAATCGACTGATAAACGGGTCTGTTACCTGCGACTCAACCCGACCAGTTCAAGATCAATTCTCAATCAATTCCTCCCGTTTTCAATCCTATTATCTTCTCTAACCCATTAATTTCAGGTCTGTACTAATTATTAACCTCGACTGCCCCTAAATCGATTCAACCCAGACTTGAACAGACGAACGGGTCGTCACCCAGAACTCACCCAAACTAACTCCATTCTCCAATTAATCTCACCAGTAGCTTAAGGGAACCTATACGAACACAATAGCACAAACAATTGAACTCGCTGTTACCTGGAAGTCGTCGTCCTCAAGCTCGAAAATACTCAGAACCAGGGAGCTCAGTTCATGGCCAATTCGTGAGTGTCGTCCTTCGAAATCGATGCGGTTGGTTTCCTCTTGCTCCCAGAAGACTAGAATGGCCCTTGGTTTAGCTAGAATGGCCCTTGGTTTAGCTCGAATGTCCCTACAATTTGATCTTCAATTTTCCCTCCAACTGGTTTTTCCTTCGAACTGGACCTTGGCTTCTTGGGCAATCCGTGCTCGAATCCCTTCAATTCTTGCACGGCCGAGATTCTGTCACTCCCAGAAGACTCACAGTGTGTTTAGATTGATCCCTCGACCCTTAGAAATTGAACTCTGCGATTTCCCCTCAAAACCCGAAACGGTTTGCTCACGGTTTCTCTCACAGTTTCTCTCAACTCAGCTCCCAAATTGAATCAAAATGACCCTAACTCGATCCTCACTCCATTCCCATACTCAGTTATTCGATCAGTGTGGCCAACAGCCCGTGGGAGACCAGCTGAGGTTCTCTGAAAATGTACCCCACGCACACGGAAGCCTTAGCCAATTCATGCTCTCCCGTGCCCTGAACACTGCCCAAACCGTGCACCAAGGCCACTCATCCTGCTTCCACTACCTCAATCAACTTAAACAATGTGTCTGATCCCTCCACCAAGCCTTAAACAATTGCACGCTCAACCCACGGCCGCACACTCTGTTTTTCCACGGTGGTGAACAGTACCCCATGTGAAAAGACCAAAATGCCCTTAGGGCAAAAATTACCAAAATGCCCTCCAACTTCCGTGACCCGTAACTCGGTCATCCGACGTCCGTTTCGCGCGTGCCGCCTGTCGTTGTACTCGGGACCTCGAGACGAACCCAACGGTCTTTGAATCATATGGATATCCATTGTCAAACAAAGAGTCAACTTTTTCCCATATAACGTCCAAATTACGATAATGCCCCTGGACTTCCGAACATCATAACTTTCGCCTCGAGCGTCCGAATCGGACGTGCCACCTGTCTATGAACTCGTGACGTCCCGAACTACGTCACAGTCATCACTCAACGTCCGTTCGACCCTCCAATCAAAAGTCAACAATTTGACCACTCGAATCACAGGGGTAAAAACGTCATTTTATTCAATATTTTATAATAATACAATTTCAGAATGTCCGGGGCGTTACAATATATGTAAGTAAGTCCGTCCGACCGGGCCCATAAATAAAAAACTTATTTAATAAGCCCGACTAGGCCCGGCCCAATGACGAGTGATGTACCATGTGGTTAAAAAGACATTAAATTACTTTTAAAAAATTAGATTTTTTCTTTTGTGTTTTTTTGCCCTTTTCATCTTCTTTCTTGGTCTCCTCTTCTTTTTCTTCTTCCTTGTTCTTTCTTTTTTCTTCTTTTTTCTTTCTTGGTTTCTCCTTTCTTCTTTCTTCATCTTTTTCTTCTCTAAATTTTTCTATAATGTATGAAATTTTTCGGAATTATGAGAAAAAATGATGAATTTTTCACAATCACTGTGTAAGAAGCATATACATGTAAACTAAATCATCAAACTATTTAGTACTGAATTGTAGCAAACATTTAATTGGTATTATTTTTCATTACCAAGTCTATAATATAGCGTACCAAATATAGTTACAAGAGATCAATTATATTATATATATTATTGAATATTTGATAATTAGGCTTCATTTTTCTTTTATGGATAAAAGGTCAATAATATATATGTGTATATATTATATATTTTTAATTGGATAAATAGGCTTATTCCTAAGAAGGTGGATTGTGTATTTGTACACATCCTATCATTCTTCAGTTCTAACTCACCAATGGATCTTCGCATCAAGCTTAGGGATATCATGCACATGGAGCTTAGAAATGACCCTAGTATGTAACTAGGCCTTCCTACCCTTTGGAGAAGGAAAATCCAAGGTGGAAGCAGAAATTTTTGTTTCAAGCAGGGGAGGAAGTTCTCATCAAGGCTATGGCCCATGGCAGTGTTTAAATTCCCAAAACTGCGTGTAGCATTATTGGTTCAATTTTATCTAATTTCTTGTGGGGCCTAACCGATTCGTACAACAAAATCCATTGGATTAGTTAGGTTGAGTTTGGTTCCAAAAACTGACGATGCAATGGGCTTTTGAAATCCTGAAGAATTCAATCTTGTCACCCTAGTATGTTACCTTACAAATGCTAAAAAGCCACTACTTCCCTAATTGTGATTTAAGAAAGGCTAGAAGGGGATGCACAGCATCATGGGCTTGGACAAGTATCCTAGAAGGCAGGAATATCGTATAGGATGACGCAAGATGGCAAGTTTTCAATGGCGAAAACATTGATGTGTGGTTTGGTAGATCGTTGTTGGGATATGGTCTCCTTCAACGAGATCTTGATGCCACTGTGGATATGTTTCTCACATTCTCCGCCCTAATCGATCGTGGTAACCATGGGTGGAGTTTAGAGTGTATTACCAACTAGCTCTTAGAAAGTGACAGACATCTCATTAATATGATCCCTATCGAGAATACTGAAGCACCTAATATGCTTATTTGGCCACACAATGCATCGAAAGGATATGGTGTTAAATCTTATTATTATTGGAAAAAGAGGCCTATCCCCATACAAGGTGATCTTTCGACCTCTCATCCTTCCACCTCAATCTTTTTCCCCTTTAAACTACGAGATCAAATTTGGAAGATGAAAGCCACCCCAAGAGTAAAAAACTTGCTTTGAAAAGCGACAAAAGACTGCTTACAAACAAGGTCAAATCTGTATCGATGTCACCTTGGTCACAACCTTCTATGTCTTCTCTGTGATGGGTACCCAGAAACTGTGGAACACGCCAAAGTCAGGGAGCCCAATGTGCCTTGTTTGGATGCATGCATAATTACAAGGTGGGCATACAAAGCATAACCATATTTAAATTGTGGCTCCACAAAATACTCTTTCGTGGCTCCACAAAATACTCTTTCCCAATTCAATTCATGGTGACAACTCGGATTGGGTAGTTGTAAGTATTGCCTTTACATGCTGGGAAATTAGAAAAAAACTGGTGCAAACTCATATTTGAAGACTCCCTGTTTAAACTCAAGAATGTTGTAAGTATGGCCTAAAGAAATGTGAATGACTTTTGGGAAGCTCATACTTTAGCTAAAAGACCACTGTTGGTTATTGACACCAATCTACATATGTAGATAGATGAATACCGCCAGCCTCTCTAATTTTGAAGTTGAATTATGATGCGGCCTGGAATAAGGAAGACAACCTTGCCTGGTTAGGGGCCATTATCAGATATCACTAGTGGAAGATGGTTGCTGCAGGGAGTACCACCTGTATAATGCAATCTTCCATGGAAGCAGAAGCTTGGGCCATTCTTGAAGGATGCTATTTGGCTTTGAAAAATAACAGTCTGCTTGTGATAGTCAAATATGAGTGTCGACTCTTATCAAGTGTCTAGGTGAAATTGAAAGAGGACTTTAGCGAACCCTTCTCGGAACATGCTCTCGTCTAATAACCAATTTCAATATTCCAAAGTTACCCTTGGGCTTGACATACAACCAGAAAACCTGTCAGACGAGGGATGCATCTCGACCATTCTAGAATTATTACCTCGGTATGCGAACTAAAAAATTTCATCCTTCCAGGGTCACCATCCACACCTGTGACGACCCGGAAATTCGAAAAAGGAAAATTTGTAAAATTTGAAGAAAATGATGATTTTGCCCCTATTATAAGGGCCAAAAGTTTACTTTTTAATCGGGACACTTGTTGGACTGGTCGTAAAGACCGTGGGGTAGGTCTCGATTCCTTAAGTCCGTAGACAGGCGACACGCTGAAATCGGACTTCGGATGAATAAATTATGACTCTAGAACGATGAAGGGCATTTTGGTAAATGTGTTAAGGAGGGGTAAAATAGTCATTTGCACATCTGTGGATTAATTTGTGAGATTTCACTGTTCCTTAGTCCCTAAGTGACACATGTCACCAGGAAGAACAGATGAGTGGCTGTCGGCTATGGGTGAGTGTGTGCACAGGTGTGTGTGTTTGGAAAAAACAGAGCACCGTTTCAATTTCAAACGGTGAGTATTTTCCAGGTGATGAGTGAATTGATACGAATTATACCACTGTGAGGGACTGAGTAAATAGAGACGCTGGAGAGACAATTGAGAGACTGAGATAGAAAAGAAAACCAAGCATAGAGAGAGAGGCCCAGAATCGTGAAATTTAGAAAATTTGAGTGAAAATTCAAAATTCAATTTGTGAGCTGAGAGGATCCAAATTGAGATTAAAAACAGCTTTATGAGATTATTTCGACCGAGAACCGGAGTTCCAATTTCTTGAAAAATCGAGGTTGAGTACGAATACTTAGAGGTAAGAAATTGTGTAATTGATTATGTCAGAATGTTCATTACAACCTCACGATGCTTCTATATCAATTAATTAGAAAATTAAGACGAACTGAGTGAGATTAGAAGTTGAAAACTGTTTGAACATTCATTGGGGAAATGATGGATTAAGGGTTTTATTGAAGAATTGAAAGAATTAAGGTCGAATTGAAGAAAAACGAACCGGGTCATGTCGCGGGTTCGTAACTCGTTTGGCAGAAAAACGGGTGAAGCAGACGACACTATAGTAGTACTGTATATGGCGAGTGACTTTCACGTGCAGCCCCTTTGGGAGGCGCGTGAGGGCGCGTGAGGCAGTATCTCCGGTCAAGGTCAACATATGATTTTATCCTCTCAATGTAACGAACATTTTAGCACTAGTTTCGATGAAATCGGATATCGTTTTGATAGTGTTCAATGTATCCAAAGTTTTCGTATACGTTTAAAATATGTATTGAAATCCTGGAAAAATTGCGGAAAATTATATGAGGTATATTGAAGTGTTAGTGACCCTCGATATTGATTTTGGACAGGAATTGTGATTTTCGGAATTTACGGAAAAACGTGCAGCTCGGAAGCGGGCCGTTTGGACAGTGTGTGAGTGGATTTTGCTTTCTAAATTTCAATGCATGCATAATTGTTTTCTATGCTTATGATTATGGTACTTACGATTTCCGTATTTACACGCATTTCGATATACAATACGTAATTGTACGTATTTTGAGAATACAGTTTATGTTATACTTTGATGATGGTTTGATGGATGATTTTATATGGGTTACACATATCATGTTTTGTTAATGATTTGATGATGTGACATTGGGTTTGCATGTGAATTCAGGCACGAGACCCATTTCGATAAAAAAATGATTTCGGATTTGGTTTTGGAAATTGGATTACTATGGATTCTGGATTTGCTATGAATTACACATGGTTTTGAGTTTAAAGACCTGGTACTATTGTTGGACCTGGTTTTGGGTTTAAAGACCTGGTTGATTGATGACGGGGGAGGACCCTTGATTGAAATGTTTTGAGTTTAAAGACTCGGTTATTGTGATATCCCCCGAGACCTATTGATTGTGTTTTGAGTTTAAAGACTCGTTGATACCCCGAGAAGGCCTGATATATGTGAGTTTAAAGACTCGGTGATTGAGATCCAACAAATTGATTAACTTGTGATTTACTGTTGATTTCCGATGTTTTCAGATGTGTTAGGCAATGGCTCGGTTTATATGGATTGATGGATGTGTGGGCTATGTTCTCGTACTTGGATTTTGATTCATGATTTTGGGCTAAGGCCCCGTATTTATGGTTTCGGGCTAAGGCCTGAGGTTTGAGAAAAGGAAATGATTTTGGTTTTCATACATGGTTTTCTTATATTGGAAATGAAATGGATTATGAATTGATTTTCAAATGCATGCATTGGTTTTACGTGGAGGGTAGAAATGTCTTTTCTGTAACATGTTTTATAAACTGACTTATTTTTGTCCACTCACACCTTTTATGTTTTTATTGACCCTCCAGGTCGTAGCGCGATGATCGAGGCCGGTCGAGAGGTGGAGGCATGAGTGGGCACATGTGCGATTATCCCTTGTTTGGCAAGTGCTGAGGGTAATTTCGGAACTTCAGTTGACTTGTCAGACGGGAGCAGGACCGGGCACGGTTATCTATGTCCTTCAGGGATGGGTCCTGTCAACTTGGTATCAGAGCACTAGGTTGCTGATTCTATTGCCACATCATGCGTCCGAAACGTAAGCCTCGTGCGCGACCTGGTAGTGAGACTGGTATACGAGGGTATATGAGACCTCGTGATAGATCTCAGAATGAGATTGACCCTGGCTTGAGGGTCAGACGTAAATCAGTGTACACTGTCTGTTAGACATAGAATTGTGTGGGGTCTCTGGGATGACTGAGCCCAGAGGCTAGGAAGGTAGCACAATTGGGCAAGTTACACTCGTGATGAGATTATTCTCAGTGGAATGTGTGTCTAAAGAGTCTAGAATGTGATGGGATATCCCTTAGGCCTTATAGGTCGTATAAGATGTGGTTCACCATCGGTATTTGCTCGGTGACTGGATATGTCAATGATGGCATGGCTGATTGGTATGAGATTGGACTCAAGATGAGTCGAGATAAGGATACGGGACTTAAAATGAGTCTGAATATTGGTTTGGACTTGAGATGATACATAGTAATGTATCTGGGCTCGGGAGGAGCCGGAAGAGTTGAATATAACTATGGTTGCTGACACGGCCGACCCTTGATTGAGGAATGTTTGGCACCTAGGATGCCAAGGACTGGTATAAGGTCAGATACTGATGAGTTATGACTTTATGAATTAGTTTTGTTTAATTTTGTTTACTGGACTTATGGTTCGCGTCAGTTTCATTTAGTGACTGAAGGTTCGGGAGGAGACTCGAGATATATAGAGAGTTGGACTAAAGAGATAGTCCAGTTTAGTGGGACGCCAGTTGGGTCCACTGGGAGGTAAAGTGATAAGGTTAATTGCGCAGTAATTCTCATGATTGTGGTTCGTCTAGTCACATCATAAAGAAATGGTTATATAGATTGATAAAGTGATATGGTACTGTTGGGGTGCACTAGAGCAGGGATTGGCTCCTGCATTGATTGTTGATGTGACAGGCGAGGGAAGAGTTGGTGTCAGGACCCACCCCTAATCCCCCGGGATTAAGGGCTAAATCCTGCTCCCGTCTAACTTACGCATGACACGAAGGTTAAACCGACGTCCAACCTCCATGTGACACGTAAGTCAGACAAGGGATTCTCGACCCGACCGTCCTAAAAGTATTCAGACTTCTCAGAGTGCACCGAATCTACTATGGATCGCGGGTGTGATGTCTCCGTCTCTCTCGACCAACAGCCCGCACCGCAACAACCTGGAGGGTCGAAAACACGAAGAGACTGTGAGTGGACAAAATAAAGTGTAAGTTTAAAAACAGTTCATAAAACAAGCACATTTATACCCTCCAATTAAAAACCAATGCATGCATATCAAATCTATGTCATAAAACCATTTAATATTCAGGATAAGCAACCATGTTTTCTCAAACCCTGGGCCTCATGTAACAACCCGTCCCGAGAGCCGGGATTAAGATAGTGATTAAGGTGGGATTAGTGAGGTTTAACAGTGGTTAGTCGGCACCGATAAGGTCCTTAGCGTAGAATGACAATTTTGCCCCTAGTCTGGGCAAAAATGTTGACTTTAGTTCGGGTGGTCGGATGGACTTTGACCGGTGACTAGGACGTAGGTTAGGACGTCACGAATCCGTAGGCAGGTGGCACGCCCGATTTCGACATCCGAGGAGGAAGTTGTGATGTTCGGAAGGTTGAGGGCTTAACCGTAATTTGGGTAAATTATGGGGAATAGTTGAATTTTTGTAGAATCGGGTTTTGGTACGTTGACCTAGGATGGTTAGATAGTTCTCGTCGTCCTGAGTTCGATGACAGGCGGCACGTATTCATCGGACTTACGATGTGGGAATTATGGGTCTAGAAAGGTAGTGGCAAATCCGTAAAATTGGGTTAAAGGAGGGGCAGTTTGGTCTTTTGTGCTCTGGAAATTGGACAGAGAAAGGGACAGATGGATGGCTGGGATTGAGCCATGTGAGAAAGGATGGAGTGGAGGGTGACACGTGCTAAAAGTGGAGTGGTTACTGGGATGTTCTCGTGTGTGCACGGCCCAAATAATTGGGGTGCACCCGTGCTATGTGTTCATGCTCTTCGACACACAGAGAGAAACAGAGGGAGGAAATTGAGAGAATTGAAAGGGTGATCGTGGTTGCTGGTGATATTCTGGTGGGTGAGGAGTGACCGGAGAGTGAAGGAGAGCTTGGGAGGAGACAAGGAGGCACAGTGGCCGTGTGTGTGTGAGTTGTGAACCGCGGGAAGATCAGGGGGGAAACAGGAAGGCAAGCAGAGAGTTTGCGAGGAATCGTGGTACTGTGGCCGTGTGTAAGTGCAATTGATCTCGAGAGGAGGCTGAGGCGGCGTCGTAGACTCCAGGGAGCACGGCGGCTAGCACGGTTGCGGACGGTTGCAGGTAATCTCTCATCCTTGTACAATTACTCTGTTTTTCCCGTGGGGTTCAATTCGAAAGTTGTGGGGTTGGGCGTAGAGTCGAGGGATTTGGAGGCCAGGGTGAGACTCCTGGAAGGTCCCAAGAGTCGACTGTGTGTGCTGCCGTGAGGGGTGGTGAACAGTGGTGGATGGCACAACGGAGAGACTTTAGGTGCTCTGTTTTGGCCGTGGGTTCAAACGGGCGAGTCGCGACGATTGGGGCTGAGTCGAAGGTCTAGGAGGGTTGGTTTAGGTTCAGTGAGGTCCAGGGAAGAGTTTGGTGTAGCCACCGTGAAGGGAGGTGAGCTGGGTGGCTGGATCGTGAAACAGGGGGAGTTTGGCCGTCCGTTTCGAGCTTCAGTCGACGGGATTGGGGCGGTGTCGAGGTCTGAGGAGCTGGGGGAATGGATAGATTGGAACTGGATGAAGCTTTTGGTGAAGAAAGGGAGAGAAATCGTGCAGGCACGGCGGTGAACCGCTGACGCCGGTTCAGGTTGCAACTACTGTGCTGAACCGGGTCTGCTCAAGGTTGAAGGGCACTGTAGCAGGCGCGTGAGGGCCACGCGCAGCCACTTTGGGCGGCGCGTGGGGGCGCGTGCGGCGGCGATGGGGAAAACGGTCAACATGGTTTTTGGTCCAAGAGTTGTGACGAGTCTATGGGAATTGGTTTCGGGTTGTTCGGACGTCGTTTGAGGTTAGTTCCGCGAGGATGACGGTTTAGGGTCTCGGTTTATTTCGTTTAGGATTCGGGGATTTTTGAGGGAAGTTAGATGGATACTCGTAGATGTGTTAGTGACATAAATTGGTGGTTGTTGACAGGATCGGGATTTCCCGAGGAAGCCGAGGAACGTGCAGGACGTTCGGGACACGATTGAGGGCTTGGTACTGTGAGTGGACCCTTTCCTTAAACTCAAACATGCATAACTGTTTTCTATAATTATTTTATATATGTGATTTCATGATTGTTGGATTTATGATGTGATTTTACATAATTGCACGTTTTCCGAGAAAATACGGTATTTGGCACGTTTTACGATAAAAGGTTGATTTCTGATTATAATGTTATAGTTTTGGGATTTCAAATGGTAAATGATTTCAAATGAATATAAATGGATTTTGGAACATGATTTTGAGAAAGGGTTGGTTTTGAAATCGAAATTGACAATTGGACTTTGGTTAAAGGTTGAAAAGTGGATTCCGGATTTGGGTTCGGAATGACGGTTCTGAACGCCGGAAGGGCTTCAGACCGGGGGATTTCGGATTCGAGTTTGGATATGGATTCAAAAAGGTTTTCAACTGGTTTTGGATTGGATTTGCTGGATCTGGTTATTGGGTTTAAAGACCCGGATATATTTGACGGGGGACGGGCCCGGATTGAGTTTAAAGACTCGGGAGTTTAAAGACTCGGATATTATTAAGGCATGGATTAAGTTTAAAGACTCGGGAGTTTAAAGACTCGGATAGGTCCAGCAGGTTTGATCGGAAAATGATGATTTGATGTTTATGGTTTCTGATACGGTTTTATGATTCACATGCTGTGGTTTTTCTAACTGTTTTATAGTGTTTCTGTTTCTTATGATGTGATTTACGGTAACTTGGTTTATAACAGTGTCCTAAGATTGGGTTATGCATGTGGTTTTCAAAACGGAGGGTTAAACTCGGTTTTCTGATAAATGGTTTTAGAACTTTTCTTTTATTATGGTCCACTCACATCTTCTGTTTTAAATTGCCCTCCAGGTTGTGGAGCGAGCGCGGGGTCTTGACGTCGAGGCAGTGTCTGAGGCATAGAAGTGACGAGCGGAATTTCCGAGTACTTAAGTTTTCTTCCGCGTGCGTGTAAATGTCATCGGTTTTCATTTCCTTGTGTTTCGTACTATGCTCTGTACATTATAACTTCGGGATATTTTATATAGTTTCTCCTGCGTCTGACTGAGTTTTGGGTGATTTTGAGTGCGTTGTACTTGCGTGTTGTGTCGGGGAGTCAGACGGGAGCAGGATTTACCTCGGGTTTCGGGGTGAAACCGGGGTGGGTCCTGACACCTCAGCCCAAAACCATCAAAGCCATATCATCTGGGCAGAGCCCAAAACATCGAAAAACCTTTTTTTTTTTAAACCATCAACATCAAAACTCAATGAAATCGAAACACATTTGAAACCACATATCCATCCATCGAACCTGCTGGATCTATCCGAGTCTTTAAACTCAATTCAGGCCTTAATATAAATCCGAGTCTTTAAACTCTCGAGTCTTTAAACTCAATAGGCCTACGGGGGAAATATCAATATCCGAGTCTTTAAACTCAATCCGGGTCTATAAACTCAATCCGGGTCTTTAAACTCAATCCGGGCCCGCCCCCGTCATATCATATCCGGGTCTTTAAACCCAATAACCAGATCCAGCAAATCTCTTCGATGACCACTATCCATATCCGAATCCGAATCCGCAATCTCATCAGGATCCCGGATCCAAACCTAGAACTCATATCCATCTCCTTTCCAAATCCGAGTCCGAAACCATCATTCCGTAAGCTGGCATCCTGAATAACCATTCCAAACCCAAACCCGGAATCTACTTTCAAGTCCCAAATCGAATCCCGAATCGTCATCTGGAAATCCGATTCAAAAACCCGAAATCATGTTTCTTAAAACCACTTTCTGATCTGGGCTTCAAGCCCGAAAACACTTTCCCGGAATCCATTTTAAATCATTGATATTAAATCATATTTCAAATCCCGAAATCAAATCCTCAAAACCAGATTCAAATCACAAACTTGATCGAAATCTCGTAAAACGCGCATTTTTGTAAATACCTCGAAATTCATGCAAAACCATAAACCATCAAGATCATAAATCAAATCATAGAATCACGTATATAAAATATATAAAAACATATATGCATGCATCAAGAGTTATCCCGAACCTGTCCAAATCCCAATATAAAGTCACTAAGTACTTCAGAATGATCATAATTAAGCCCCGTAATTTTCCTGTATTTTTAACTATTTTTAACCGAGGCCTAAAATCATCGGACAACTCGAAATCTATCTAGACGATATCTGATCGACTCGAAACCAGCGCCAAAATGTTCGTTACATCAAGTACTTTAAAAGTCATGTTGAAAACTTCCCCAAACTACCCTTCACGCGCCCCCACGCGCGTCTGGAAGCTCCTACGCGTGAAACCCACACGCGTGAACAGTGTCACCAGCAACCTCTGGTCGACCCGGTTCAGACCGGGTCAGATAGGTCTCTGCAACTCGAACCGCCGTGGCCGGTTTTCGTCCAATTTTCTACTATTTTCAGGCCTTTCAATTCCGTTAGCTTCGTCCTATACTAAGCATTCGATTTAACTATGAAAATCTGGAAATTAACTAATGAATCGTACCTCCTAAACGTTGTGTGAAACTCAATTTATCCCCTCTCTGTGTTTTACGTTTCCAGCTAGCTCCAGCCTTCCTTTCTAGCCCTAAAGCTTCCTATCATTAATCAGAACCTCATTGTAATAATTAATTGGAAGTTCAAGCATCAAAACATCACTGGCCATTTTCGAATTTAAGCTTACTCTTTTTCGGGTTTCCCGGTTACCAGCCACGGCCAGCTCCAAAACCAGGCCTGATCACTCCTAACCAACTCCAAAACATCATTCAACTCATTAAATAACGTATTAACTACTAAAACAAGTTAATTGAACTTGGGTTTATAACCAAGGATCACGGTTCCTACCTCCACCGCGCACGACTGCCCTCTGGGGTGGTGCCAACCAAGTCCTCAGCTGTCAGTCTCTTCCCTATAATCATCAGCTAGCCTCAATTGTTGAGAAATCGACGGTCATTGTTTCACAAGTCCTCTGCCTCTGTCTCTGTGTTTCCAGAATTCCCGGCCACGATTCACGGCGGCCGTCCAGGTTTCATCGTCACAGCCCTCACACTGCCCTTTCCACTAACCAGAACTCACCAAGGTCGAGAGGTTCAAGGGAATTGGGTAGCCCGATCAGACTCTGTTCTCAGCTCATGGCCAAACCCGGGCAACCATTGTTTTTTGAAAACCAATTGAGTCGGTTAAACAATTCCACAGGCCTCTAGAGACTAAACACATGTCAAAATCTCAATTAACTATCATTCCAAGACAGCCAAGTGTCCACTTGATACTAGGCACAGATCCAATGCACTAGAATGACCAAAATGCCCTTAGATGGCTAATTACCATTTTGCCCCTCAAGTTCCTATGCCCGTAAATTTGTCGTCCGAACTCCAACCAACATGTGCTGCTTGTCGTTATATTCAGGGCATCGAGACCTATCTAACAGTCCTCGGAATACGTGGAAGTGATTTGTCTTCCAAAAAGTCAACCATTGCCCCTATTTCATCAAAATTACCAAATTGCCCTTAAACTTCTAAACGACATAACTTCCTCCTCAGATGTCGGAATTGGATGTGTCACCTGTCTACGAACTCGTGACGTCCCGAACTACGTCACAGTCATCGGTCAAAGACCATTTGACCGCCCGAACTAAAAGTCAATATTTTTTCTCATTCTAGGGGCAAAACCATCCATCCGAAATCATCCAACTAAATCACCGATTAACTTTACTAATCCGTCATTAACAACTAATCTAATCCCGATTTCTGGGAAGAGTCGTTACAGTTAGTGGGGCCCATGGTGGACCGTAGGAGCGTGATCGGATTGGGACCACTTGCATGAGGATTGCAGTTACTAGCAGGAGGCTTGAGTAGCTTGTGGAATAGTGACATGGACGTAAGTTTAATCAGGACATATGTATTTGGCAGGTCACGGGCTATCCATTCTTCCATGTCTTCAGATTGTAGATTAGACGGATATGGAGTGTTCGTGATTGGTTATGATATGGAAGTCGGTGAACCGACTAGAGTTACCAATGTGATAAATTTGATGATATTAATGTGGTAACCTTGGTACTTAGCTATGGTGAAATTGGTGATACATAAGGGGGGGGGGGGGGGGGTAGACCTATCGATGTGAGACTACCCAGGATGACATGTGTTATTCGCCTAGTGGCTGACTTAGACTTGGATGATTTGGACGTAATCCTTGGGATGGATAGGTTGATGACTCATGATACCTCTATCGAGTATGTCGATTAGAGAGCGATATGTGGAGTCTAGAATTTCAGAGGTTATGTTTCAGAGAGACTCGAGGGTGTTACCTTCTAGAATGATGTTGACCCTCACAATCGATGGACTGTTGGTAAGAGGTAATCAAAGTTTGCTGGTCATATGTGTGGCATATGTGCTTCGTGTATGAGATGCCCAGCCCAAAGCGCCTGCTCTCAGCCCTGTCAGCCACCCGTTCGGCGCGTGCATGCCGACCTGGAGTTGGTGAGTTTGGTGCACATGCGTCGAATATCCCTACACATGTCAGCACGCTAGCTGCTGCTCCACCCACTCCTGTCAGCACTCACCTACCGAATTATGAGCCTTCTTTTCAGCTGCTCTTTGCTGATCCCACGCCCTGCTCCAACTGCCAACTTTTATGCAGTTTTCAGTCATTTTTCCTACACAATTCAGCCCATTTTCAACCCAAACCATCCCCAATTTCATCATTAATCATCATTATTCATAATTTCATTTTTATATTTTATTTTTGTATTTTTATTTGAATATTTGTGGCACTCCCTCTATAAATAGGGAAACAATTTCACTTGTAAAGAGGTCCCTTTTGAGTAGTTTTTAGTTCTAGTTTAGTTCATGTTCCTCTCTTCTTTTAATTCTTTCTCTTTTTATTTTTAGATTTATTTTGGGACCATTGGTCACTTCTTGTAATTTTTCTTCTTAATTAGTTTTCCTTTAAACCTTGTCTTTTAATTTATGTTTTTATATTCATTTCTTAAGTTTTATTTCCTTTTAATTTTAGTTCTTAGATTTTCTTTGTAAACTGTTCTTTTTAACTTCTTTGACTTCTTTTTTTTAGATATGAATTTATGCTTTCCTTAAGAAAATCCTAGGCTGAGTATTTCCGAAGTAATTCTAGAATTTAAGTCCGAATTCTTATGTTTTATCCTCCATCTTCATAAGGTTCTTTCTGCTGTTCAGAGAATTTTATGAATAACATTCCATTGTTTCCATCCACTTTCGGAATCACAAGCTGTTCTTGGATTCCGAAAGTGTAACTTTATTCCCTTTACTTAAATTCTTGTTATTATTTTGGTTTATTTATAATTCAATACATGTGATGGTATTTTCTTTCTAAACTTTTGTAAGTATGAATGCAATCTCCTTGTGTTTTACTTTCTGAATTTCTTTTACTTCATATATCTTAGTGCTTAAATTTCAATTTGATGTTATATGTTTTATCCGCTGTTCGATGCATTTAGACTAGAATTGAAGAGATTAAATGTTGATCGTTGTCGGCCCATTTAATTATAAATTTAAGATAGATCATATTGTAAATGTTTGAAGCATATTGATGTTTGACGCACATTAATGGTTGATGCATTTATAATATTGAAAGATATATGCAAGTATTTGAGATGATGAAGGTAGGATTTCGTGATTGGTTTGTTATGAGAAAAATGTTAGAGTGTTGGTAAAATTTGTATTTGAAGGAAATCTATTTTTGGAGTAATTTAAATAATGTGATTGTAAATTTGTAATTACTTACGTAAAAGTGTCGGTTTTGTGTATAAAAATACTCTATGGTTTGTAAGTTCTAATTAGTATGAGCATTTGCATTTTAATTCTTAGTTTGGTTAACAGGGTAGTTTAAATTACACTTTGCTAAACACCCCATTCCCCCCATTTTATTCTTTATTCTTTATTCTTTCATTCTTTTATTCTTTTATTATTTTATTCTTTTATTCATTAATTCTTTAATTCATTAATTATTTATTCTTTTATTCTTTTATTGTTTAATTCATTTATTCATTTATTATTTTATTCATTATTCTTTCTTACTAACATATTATTAATGTTCCCTAATTTTCCCGGTTAAGAACGATCCCTATTTACCAATACTACATTTACACAAAAAGGGTTTAAATTGCATAATACTCCAATTACGTGTTTAATTTAATGCGTAGTTTGAGTGTTATCAATTCCTACCCCATATACACATGAGGGAGGCTCACTCTCCCCTCACCCCTCCAAAAGTGACATCTGTCACCTCAAGAACAAGCTGAGTCAACATCATTACTAACTCATCAACAACAGCTCACCAAAAATTATGAAAATGCACATATTTGCCAAAATTACCAAAATGCTCTTGAGTATTTAGACCCGTAACTTTTTCTTACGATTTTTTTTTTGCATGCCTTCTGTCTACGAACTCGTGAGTTCGAGACGCACACATCGGTCCAATCGGAACTTCTGAGAAGTTCCCCAGATTAAGATTGAACTTTGGACCCTTAATAAGAATAAAGGTAAATACGTCATTTTCCAATTTAATTTTCCAAAAATTCCTTCACTTTCCAGGACGAGTCCTTACAATCTTCCCCCGTACAGAAATTTCATCCTTGAAATTTATATCCATAGGTCGAGGCCCATTCCTCACATATGAGAATATTATATCAGGCCTCTCAGGGTATGAGTCTTTAAACTCACCTCCAGGTAGCCTCAAGGTCTTGCAAAGTAATATTCCTGCCTTAGGATCCTGCAACATACCTGCAACCTCAGAGTAGCCAACTTCATAGGAAACAATACCCCCGAGTCTTCTGCTTCTTGGGAAACACACCGAGTATCAACGACTTTAGAAACAATACCCCTAACTAATCTTGTGATGACCTGGAAATTCGAAAAAGGAAAAGTTGGAAAATTGGAAGGAAATGACGATTTTACCCTTGGTTATGGGGGACAAAAGTTGACTTTTGACTGAGACCTTATTTGGACTTTCTGTAAGGACCGTTGTGTAGGTATCGAGACGCTGAGTCCGTAGACAGACGGCATGCGCCAATCGAAGTTCGAACGTGGAAGTTATGGTTCTAGAACTATGAGAGGTATTTTGGTAATTATGTATTGCAGGGGCAAAATGGTAAAGTGCATGATGCATTCGTTGAGTGAATTATGATAGCACCTTGTATACGGGTGGCTGGCTCACCTTCATTTTTCGATTGGTTCTTCGATTTCACTCCTTTACTAATTGGTGACTGTGACTTTGTGGTTCTGTCAGGGTCGGCCCTACGGGTAGCCAGGTAAGGAGGCCGCCTAGGGCCTCCATTTCGAAGGGGCCCCATATTTTTTTATAAATAGTTGTTGTCTAATATAGTATTGTTGCTTGCATAAGGAATTGATAAATGCTAACTGGGGGGATTGGTTGAGGCGTGCATCCTAAAAAAGGGGTCCCTTGTTCGAGGCCTAGAATAGGAGTTTTATTTTTTCCTTTTTTGCTTTTGTTCCCTACTTTTCTCTTTTAATTTTGCTTTTCATTTCCTAAGCACAATATTTTCTTTTATTTTTCCTTTTGTTTTCTCTTTTCCTAAATGAAACCAAATTTTTTCCCTAATTTAAATTAAATAACTTTTCCTATTACTTTTTGTTATATAATAACCTAACTTCGTCTATTATATTTAAATCAATTTAAAAAACCCAAAAATTCTCTCTCATCTTCTCAATTTTAAAGAAATTGAAGAAATAATTCTAATTCAAAGGAAATGTATTTTTTTACTTCTCAAATGCAAGAAGTGTGATATTTAAGTAGTTTTCTTATATTTATTAAGTATATATAAATATTTTTTTTAGAAATGATTAATTAAGTAATTTAAGTACTTAGTTGATTATATTGTTTGGTAATTGTGTTCTTATTCTAATTTTATTTTTTCTAAATTATGATATTAAAGATAATGTTTGAAAAGTGTTTAGAAATATAAATTTATGTATGTATATATATATATATATATATACGGACACTTTAAGGGTTGGAAAAGTAGGGGCCCCAATTTGAAAGTTCGCCTTGGACTCCTAATATCTTAGGGCTGGCCCTGGGTTTTGTGGTGGCTATTAGGGGTGGGCACGAATCCGTTAAAACTGCTAATCAAACCACTTCAAACCGTTATTTATCCAACGGTTTAGGTTTGACCGGATAAAAGTCAAATAGTTTGAGAATCCAAACTGTTTCGTTAATAACAGTTTGGATTTGGATTTGGATTTTCATTTTAGAAATCCGTTAAATCCAAACTGGACCGTTAAGAAATATATTAATTTTTAAATCTATTATTAATACAAAGTAAAAATAATAAAAATAAAAGGATGACTAGATATACCCATATAAGTATATATATACTCATATAAGAGTATAATAAAAGAATATTAAATATTTTATTTATTTGATAAATCTTAATATAATGATAATGTTTGCAATTCAATACTAACAAGCTTAATATATAAAATTTTGAATATTGAGTATTGTTTTTTTTTGTATCCTTATTTTTTTTATATATATCCTTGTTTTTTTTTATTTCTTAACGGTTTTAAACCGTTTCGATCCAAACCAAACCGTTATTAGAAACTTCTAACCGTATCGAACCGTTAAGATTTTAACGGGTTGGATTTGGATATTGCCAATATCCGTATCGAATCACACCGTGCCACCCCTAGTGGCTATGGCTGTTAGGTGGGAAGCTACAAGACATGTGGAGTTTCCCTAATTTCAAATCTAGGGTTTCTATTTGTTTTTTTTTTCTTTTTAAGTTTATTTATATTTTTGGGATGTTCTTATTATTGAAATTTCATTTCTCTGTAATTGTTGGTTCTTAGTAATGAACAAAAATGTTTGGGTTACCAAAAATTTATATAAAAAATTAATAACAAATGAGTTGGCATATTAAGAATTAAAAGATAAATCATAATATTAATTGGATATAAACTAAATCTAATAAATGCTATTTGGAATTTTGGACCATCTAAATTGACCACATTTAGTGACCATGTTGATGTGGTAATTAATGAATGGTCTAATATAAATATAGAAGAATTTCATTTATTAAAATAATACCATTCATTGATTGCCAATCAACATGGCCATTAAATGTGACCAATTTAAAGAGTGCAAATAACATTATTCTTAATATAATAATATGGTATATCATATATGCCACATTATTTGATATTATATTTTTGTGTAATTTATACGCAGTGATACATAATGAATATGCTTTCCTCGTTAAAAAAAAAAAAACAAATCTCAAGTATTTTGACTTTTGCTGTCTTCGTCGTGCTTGGCGGTTTCTCATGGCCTCATATAAATACGTTCAACTCAAAAAATGAAAAAGAAAAAAGAGAAAAAAAACGTCAAGTTATTTTCCTCTTTGCTCTTGTGAGATTCAGATCGAAAGATAAATAAACAATCTTCAAAATGGCGACGGTGTCCCCACTAGCGAAATATAAACTTGTATTCCTCGGCGATCAGTCCGTCGGAAAAACCAGCATCATCACCCGCTTTATGTACGACAAATTCGACACCACCTATCAGGTATTTTATTTCCCCCTTCTTCATTTCTTGTCTAATTGTTTTCTTCTTGTAATTTTGTGTAATTTAATGTGCAAGCTACGATTGGTATTGATTTTCTCTCAAAAACAATGTACCTTGAAGATCGGACAGTTCGTTTGCAGCTTTGGTGTGGATTCTTACACATTTCTTGTGATTTATGGTTTTCTTATATAAAATGATTATGTTGTAAATTTTGGATGTCGATTGAATTAATATATCTGTAAAGTTTCTTAAAGCTGGAGGCTGTGGCTCAATAATTTAATTTTTTTTCCCGAATGGCTCAATAATTTAATGAGGGTGATCCAATTCTTTGTTGTTTCCAAGTGATTGCATTGAATTCCTATCAATTGTAAAAAAATATATGTTTCTTTTTCGTATATTTGATGTTGTGCTCTCTGTGTGTGAGATTGAGATGGCGTGTTTCCTAATTGTATATTATAACAAGCTTGGATGGAGCCTGAAATCTTGATTGTGAAAATGGTCATGATCCTGACTCTGCAGCTATGATTTTGCCAAAGAAAAGTCAATGGCAGGGTAACCCCGCCAAATTCCACATTAATGAACCCATTAGTGCAATTTTTTCCTTCTTTTACCATCTTTAAAACTCCTTCACTGATAATTCTGCTTCTTTGTTCTTTTTAATTAGGAATTTGCATATTAAATTCTAGGGCTTGTTACAGTGCCACAGTGGCATGTCTGCTTCTCTGTTAGTTTGTATTCGTTTACATGGTGTATATATTTCTTTGTTTTCGTATTTATCTTTGTGTTTCTGAACCATTGTTGCTTTGCAAAGCTTATTATTCTGATTCGTTATTTCTTTAATGAGGATTTGGTACATCAGGGTTTGTTACTTGACACATTTATTGCTTTGTTAGTTCGTTTACTTTACGTATGATGTATATATTTCTTTGTTTTCCAATTTTTTTTTTCTTTTTCTGAATCATGGCATTGTAACTTTACAGGGATACTGCAGGGCAAGAAAGATTTAGGAGTCTAATTCCAAGCTACATCAGGGATTCTTCTGTTGCAGTAATTGTCTATGATGTAGCTAGTGAGTATTAATAAAGGGAATTTGGGGTTTTTATTTTGTTTTCAGAATCATATCTTAAACTCACAGGCTTCCTCTTTCAATCATATTTTGTTTTCAGAATCATATCTTAAACTCACAGGTTTTTATTTATTTTGTTTTCTGCTCCTCATTTAGATTTGTTGTGTTCTAAATTCCTGACTGAATCACATGCAGATAGACAGTCATTTGTGAACACTAGTAAATGGATTGAGGAAGTCCGGACAGAACGGGGAACAGATGTCATCATCGTACTTGTAGGGAACAAAACTGATCTCGTTGATAAAAGGTGAGGAATGTACCAAAAAAAGCATTCCCCTCCGTTTCGTTTTGCAAACCAAAGTGCATACCTCCTGCCAGTTAATAGTTTTATTTTCTGTCCATCTTAGAAAATTTTGACACATGTATTGCCTTTAGTTCTATATAGACCCAAAACCTCACCAAAAATGGACAAGAAAGTTTTGTTCTTCAGTACGTTAACGTTTATCTTTCGTCATGGCTGTCTGTATTACAATAAAATTCTTGCTTTATCACCATAAAATGCATGTGGTATACAAGAGAAACCTTTTTTTAAAAAAAAAGAGAAAAAAAAGAGAAAATAGGGATAGAAGTTTGGTCAGTTACTTCACAATACACACTAGTTCTTCATTTTCATTCTTCAGTTTACAACTATGTTCTGACTGTGTATGCGGTTTTGTCCATCAAACAGACAAGTCTCTATAGAGGAAGGAGATTCGAAATCTCGGGAATTTGGAGTCATGTTCATTGAAACTAGTGCAAAAGCAGGATTTAATATCAAGGTAAAAATAATTTAACTTATTAATATCAAGATAAAGCGGGATTGGATTGGATTACTCATCAAATTCAATGTATTTTGATAATAAAAATGGATGTGGTTTCATTATAAGGAGATTAGCGGGAGTAGAGATAGAAAAAACTTATCCAATCTAATCCCCATTAAATAGTAGGATTAGAAAAGGTAAGTCTCCTTTTATGTATAATCTTATCTAATCCTGCTAAAGTGAAACCGCGTCCATTTTCAGATTGTTACGTTTTGGTTTGGCTGGTTAAGTTTTGGTATGAGTATTGAAGTGAAGCTATGATTGCAACATTGCAGCCTCTATTCCGTAAGATTGCTGCTGCATTGCCACGGATGGAAACCCTTTCATCCACAAAACAGGAAGACATGGTGGATGTAAACCTGAAGCCTACTGTGAATTCATCCAATTCAGACCAGCAAGGAGGAGGCTGCGCATGCTAGGTGGTGACTGCCTCTATTTATTTATTCGAAAAGAAAAGGAGGAGAAAGCAATTAGCATATTCAATCGAAATTCGGGCAACATACATGTAGTGATTCTAGACTCTAGTATAAGCTATTTTTACAATAGTGTGAAGTGGCATATATAGACAGAAGATGTAATGCTTTCTGTTCCGTTATGTAATCAGGCGGTTTTCCAGTGTTGATAGGAAACTATATAGGTAGCTGCAATTCTTGTGTTTTAAACTTACTAGGTACTCACAGCTTGAATTTTTCGCTAAATTTCCATCACTATATTTTTCCCTGCAGTTTATGCGAAATTAATGCTCACCTGTATTACACATGTTCTACTACCTTACCCTCTTACCATTTTGCTTTTTTTTTTTCTTTTTTTTTTTAATTCTAAAATTTGGAGAAAATAAAAAAGATAATTCCAACAGAAAGTAAAAAGGGGTAGAATTGTACACAATTTTTGTATTTCATATTTTATGTTTGATCACTCTGCACTAATTTATTAAATTTTGTATTAAAATTTAAATTAAAAGGACATTATTAATAAGAGGAAAAAACTTTGCTTCGTATTATCTATTTGTTTCAGAAAATAAACAATCGAGGATTTAGGTAAAGGTGGGGATACGGGTCCCGGAAGCACGGGTTGGGTGGTTTGGGGGAAGTTCTAAGCAATACAATTATTTGTATAATTAAAACGGAACAGGGTTAAGAGAGGGTACTAAAGAGGCTAATCACCCTCTACCAATTGACCTTTGTCGAGGGTAGACAGATTGTGGACAATATACTAGTCGTTGATGAGGTGCTGCACACTATGAAAAAGAAAAGAGGAAATGAGGGCTGTGATATGGTGTTGAAACTAGACATGGGTTTACACCCCGAAAAGATTTACTATTAGTCAAAGTGGAGATTTACCAAATTAAAGACTTAATCCGACTAAAATCCAAATAGCATTCACTTGATGGATCATGGGAATTGCGAGCATGATTGACACAATCATGCTGACACTATGCAGACACCGTCAAAAGGCAAAGTGGAAGGGCGACAAAGTCGTCACGAAGGAGGAACACGCATGGATGCACGTGCCGACTAGTCTCACTCACATGCTGCCTACAAAAGGAGAATAAACCTTCATCTTATGACAACCAATCAAACAAACAAATTGATCAAACTCAATTAATTTCAACAACTCAAACCCTCAAAATTTTATTTGTTACTCAAAAGCCCGCTTTCATGGCAAAATCTATTTTTTTCGATCTAAGATCAAGATTCAGTTCTCCTTTCAACCCTTCTCAGTTCTTACTCCAAAAACACCAAGTTTCCCTTCATCCCGACTTGTTTTCCAAATTCGATCTGAAGACTTCCCAACCACTTGACTTCATCCCGACTTTCTTCTACAGTTTGTTTTGAAGGCCACCTAACACTCATTTCTTCTTGATTACCTCCAAACCAATCTTTGAGACTTCCATACTTCCACTTCCGGACATCATCACGTTGTTCCTACTACTTTGTCAACCTTTGGTATGATTCCGATGGATGTTCATCCAGTTGATGGTCTCTCGATCAACCTACTAGCTCATGGCTTAGTCTAGAGATATTTTACTTACAACACTTGTAATTCATTCCTCACTTTAAGTACTCAAGAAATTTACTTTTTAAGTATTTGTACTTCCCCTCCATCTCAATACAATTGATTTCTTCAAGTTTGATCTAGATATCTAGAATATAGTAACCGATGCATTATATGGCTGACTAAATCACTAGAACCATCTTCGTGTTCTGGTTTAGTATTGTCATTTCGACTTGAAGGGATTGATCTGTCTAACTCCTACTTAACCTAAAACAGCAAGCTACTAACGTGTACACGCCACAAAACAAACTTGGACTAGGTGCAAAGGAAAATATTTAAAGTCCTTAAAAAAGGTATAAAAAAGAACAATGCAAACAAGATTACAAACAAGATATCCGCTTGCTCCACCATCACTTGATTAAAATGAAGGTTTTTGGGCCACAATTCAGAACCATTTCTAACCTTATCTAGTAGCAGCTTCTAATAGTGGCACATCTATTTTGAAGGTAGTTAGAATGCCAAGTTAGCTGGACTAGCCCATTTAGGGCAGGACCACGGTGAAACGGCCCAAAGTTCACGACTTTCAGCTAATCTACACTAGTCACCAACACACCAAATTTATTGCACTCGACTATAGCAAAAAAGACACCCATCCCCCCCCCCCCCCCCCCCTAGATACTTGTGAGTCTGTTCCTTCATAAGCGAGTCACCGAACGACGACTCCGGATTGCCTACGATAACTTTTGGGCACGAACATAATTTGGCATGCCCAGTGGGACTCTTTTGCAGTGCAAATCTAAGTTTCAATGCACAAAATGCAAACGTGATGCTAAAAGGAGGTTTGTAAAAACCATGCCACAGCAAGCAGTTCCTAAGTTTCCACCAACTGAAGCCAACATGGAGACTCCTCAAAATGGAATATTTGAGGATGTCACCAGCCAAGAAATATGTAACGATCCGTCCCAGATCTCAGGATTATATTAGTGACTAATGAAGGATTAGTGAGATTAATCGATGATTAGTCGAGTGATTTCAGACAAACGGTGTGAAATGACCGTTTTGCCCTTGGAATTGGGTAAAACGTTGATTTTTTGTTCGGGCGGTCAAACGAACTTTGGCCGATGACTGTGACGTAGTTTGGGACGTCATGAGTCCGTAGACAGGTGGCACGTTCAATTCCAACATTCGACGGAGAAGTTATGAGGCTCGGACGTTCGACGGAGAAGTTGTGAGGCTTGATTCACACCCATTTTGTTAAATGGTTGTGAAGTGTATACAAATGTATTCAGTGACTGTAGACTGAGAGAGAGTGAAAACAGAGATAGTGTAAGGACGTTGAGACGAGTGCGGTGGTGGCCACGGTGGAGCTCGCGACGACGAGTTGAAGTAAGAAACTTGAGAAGGTTCTGTTTCGACTTGAAAACGGCAACTCGTGTTTTGAAGGTTGTTAATCAAATTGATTGATCAGGTGAGGGTCTGGAAGTTGTTAGGAACCCAGAGGACTTGGAATCACGGCCAACGGTGGCCAGACTCGTTGGAACTGGACGACAGAAGTTTGGTGCTTGATCGAGAATCAGGAAGGTACTTACTAGCCCTGGTTTTCGTGTTTTTAGTAGTTAGATCGAGTCTAGGGCCTGGGATGAAGCTATAGGAACCAACAGACTTGAAAACGGTTGAGAAATGGCAATGAACCTGTCTCGCCGGTTCGGGTGGACTGGATTTTCAAAAACCAGTATGAAACGGTTTGATCGCAAGACAAGGATGACCTGTAGCCAGCGCGTGGCTCCTACGCGCAGTACCTTTGGACGGTGCATGTGGGCACGTGGGCCCTCATTTCGAGGCACGGTAAACATGTGATTTTAAGTATTCAATGTAACAAATATTTTAGAACTAGTTTCGAGTCGATCAGATATCGTTTCGATATAGTTCGGGATGTTCGAAGGTTTAGGATCAAGTTTAAATACGTTTAAAATCCGAAAAAATTACGGGGATTTTATGGAAGGTTGTTGAAGTAGTTAGTAACCTTAGAATGTGATTTGAACAGGTCCGGGAATTCCGGTGATGGTGGATTAGCGGGAAAGGCGTATTGCACGTGTATCACGGCAGCAACGAGGATGGTCTATGAGTGGACTTTACTTTCTAAATTATAATGCATGCACAACTGTTTTATATGTTTTCTATATATGATTGCAGTATTGAAGATTTACATAATTGCACGTATTTCGATGATATGGTTTATGCTATGCTTTGACGATGATTTTGATGGATGATTTTATAATGGTTATACGTATTGTGTTTTTTTAATGATTGATGATATGATATTGGATTTGAAAGTGAGTTCGGGCATGAGACCCATTTCGATAAAATATGATTTCGGATTCTGGTTTTAATATGATTTCTGGATTTGGATTTGATTAAATGGTTTTAAATTGGATTTACTAGATCTGGTTTTGGGTTTAAAGACCCGGTGATTGATGTGATGGGGGATGGCCCTATATGTGTTATTGAGTTTAAATACTTGTGAGTTTAAAGACTTGGTTATTGATTTCCCCCAAGGCCTGTTGTTGAGTTTAAAGACTCGTGAGTTGAAAGACTCGTTGATTACCCAAGAAGACCTGTTGAGTTTAAAGACTCGGATTGATATTGAGTTTAAAGACTCGTTGAGATCCAGCAGGTTCGATTGATTGATGAAAATATGTTTCGGATTTCTGTGATATCATGAATTTTTTCAAATGATTTTCAGATGTTTTGGGTAAAGGGCCAGATGATTGGATTTACGGTTTTACACGTGATTTGGATCTTGGATTTTGGGCTGAGTTCCCGTACTTTAGTTTTGATTTATGGTTTTTGGCTAAGGCCCAAGGATTTAAGAAAAGGAAATGATTTCCGATTTTCATAAACGGTTTTCTTATGTTGAAAGCGAAATGGTTTTCAAATGCATGCATTGGTTTTTACGTGGAGGGAATAAATGTCTTTTTCTGATAAAATCTTCTTCATAAACTTATTTATTTTTGTCCACTTACAGTCTTTTCTGGTTTTTCGATGCCCTTCAGGTTGATGCGGATATAGGCTGTTATTGGTGAGACTGAGACATCACACACGATTCACGGTGGTTTCTGCGCACTCTGGGAAGCTGGAAGTTTTTTTTAGACCGTTGACTTGTGATCCCTTGTTTGGCTTACGTGTTACATGAAGGTTGAACAGGTGTTTGGCCTTCTTGTTGCACGTGGGTTAGACGGGAGCATGACACATCCCTTAATCCAGGGGGATTAGGGATGGGTCGTGTCAATTTGGTATCAGAGCGAGGTTAGCGCTTCCAGAGCGAGGTTTGTGCGCTCTGAGCGAGGTTAACATGTGAGCAAGCGAGGTTATGGCTTCCAGAGCAGTTGGTTAGTCGAATAGTGTCATTGTGGATGTGATGTCTCTACGAGGACCAGCCCGTCATCAACCTGAACGCTAGGGTGATAGTACGATAGTTAGTGGAGAGAGCTAGCGACTGGGTGATAGTTGTCCGATACGCGGTGTGTAGTGTGGTGCATTCCGGCTTAGGGCCAGAGAGGCTAGTGTGTGTAGAGCTGGATATGGTCGAGAGTTGGTTGGGCCATAGGACCGGTTGTGTTCCGGAGTGGTTAACCCGAATGGTAACCAGTTGCTTTAGATCTGATCGATGGTTGGTTGGTCGGTCTACGAGGCCGGATGAGATAGTGTGGACTTGTGACCAGTGATTGGTCAGATCATGTTGATTGGAGTTGTACGGCTAGTTAATGGATGTTTTTAGTCGGGTTTGACTCCGTAGAGGTTGAGTGCTTGATGACCCTAGGGATGATGTTGAGTTGAGGAATCTCAGTTGTGATCACTGGCTAATTTGGTGACTGTGAGTATCAGGACGGTATTGGTTTGAGCAGAGTAGCTCAGCGGAAGCGCGATATACCTATGCTTGGTTTTGGATAGGGATAGTTTGGTATGGTCGAGTTTAACCATTAGTAAGGTTGGTTTTCATGGACACCTCAGAAATGTGTCAGACTATGCTACGGGGAGTAATTTTGGAGTGTGTCAGGAATGTGACCGTATGTGTCAGATGTGTCGGAGTGTGTTTGAATGTGTCGGCATATGTTGAGGCTAGTACTTGGTGATTCCATGACCAGTGGTTGACGCCTCCGAGGATAGTGAATGTGGAGTCCAAGGTTAGTGAATGATGATTGAGGATCCAAAGAGTTAGTGACTGATATCTTAGTGGTACTCGGGAATTGAACCTCAAAGGTTGACATGTGAGATAAGGTTACTAGGTGGATGCCGTTTATGCAAATCCATAAATAGTATATGGGGGACTGGAAAGATTTTTCCTTGAGTTGGAGCGCCAAGTGGAATGAATGTCCTTGTATAAACGGTAGTAACCGATAGGCAAGTTGGTCGGTGCGTTGGCTTGTGAACGGATACGGAACTATGATCCGTAGGAGTCGTAGGAAGTCCACGATTTTCCTAAGTCTAGTAGAGGAGTTGACGTTTAATTGGATAGTCTAGTGATGGTATACTTATTGAGGATTAAGTCCCATGGTTGGAAAAGATGGATACACGTCCAACATGGTTAGAATCTCGGAATCAGGAGACGTTGTGATTGAGAAGATTAAAAGTTGTGTGTTGATTCCGAATTGGTGTTAGATGTTGAGTATCGAGTGATGGATACTCTGGAGTCGGTAAGGGATACTCATTGTGAATATGATGGACCTTCAGGAGTTGTGAAACCCCTCATGATTGTGAATAAGAGTTGGTTGAGTTGTTGAGCAGAAACTACTTGGTGACGCCACGTTTGGTATGTGTGGCGAGTATAGTGGGATTGTGGTTAGTTGGGATTAATGACAGATGAATTTTGATCTTATGGTTGTGGATCATCTTGAGTTCCGTTGTAGGGTAACAAAAGGGAGATGATAACGAAACGTTGATTATAAGTAGTGACTATAACTTATCGATATGAGGTAATTAAGGAGAACCCACAATCTAGACGTGTCTCTAGACATGTGGTATTCTTGAGCGATGATCAGATGTAGTGGTAGGGTGAGAAGTGATGTGATAGTGTACGGGTTCAAAAAGGACGTAAGACCCTATGGATGATAAGTGGGATCCACTTAGGAGCGGGTGGATCAGGCTTGGGTTGTTGTTGTGAATCAGAAGAACTGTATTACTGATTATGTTGAGTAGAAGTAGAGGAGAATCGTATTGTAAGACACAACAAGACAGAGGTTGGATATGTTGAATATTTTGGAGATGTTGGATATGGTAATGGTGAGTGTGGTCTGCCTTGCATACGTACATGTATATAGCTTTGGCTATGGCGAAGGCTTTGTCGGTGTTAGTCTTGACTTCTAAGTATGCCTTTTATACATAAGTGAGATGTGGTTAGACATTTTGGATGTTGATCAGGAGGCCCAAGAGACCAATAGACTCAAGATGAAGTAGTTGATATGTCTTGGAAAATATGTTGGGCCTGGAGTATTGATCGGCCTAATGTTGGAGTGGACCAATGGACTTCAAAATTGAAGCGCAATTGGCTGAGTTGTGAGTGTCGACTGGTATGCTGTTAGAGGAACCCGAGGTGCCGTACGAGTTGGAAATGTGTTACCCCTCGGTGAGAATGAGATGGTTGCTAGATGGACCGAAAGTTGGTATGAGTTGGTCTGCTTGGCAGAGATGTGGTGACAGTGGTGGTGATGGTTTGAAGAAGTGCCAGGAGAAGAACAGGATTGGCAGGTGGTGTACATCGAGTAAGAGGCCCAAGTGTGAGATAAGTTGGATTTCCCTAAGTGATAGTAGACGTACGAGATGCAGAATTTCGGGGACGAAATTTGTTTAAGGGGGGAAGAATGTAATGACCCGTTCTAGATATCAGGATTAGATTAGTGACTAATGAAGGATAAGTGAGATAAATCGGTGATTAGTCGAGTGATTTCGGAAGGACGGTGCGAAATGACCATTTTGCCCTTGGAATTAGGTACAACGTTGACTTTTGGTTCGGGTGGTCAAACGGACTTTGGCCAATGACTGTGATGTAGTTCGGAACGTCATGTGTCCGTAGACAAGCGGCACGTTCGATTCCGACGTTCAACGGAGAAGTTATGAGGCTAGGAAGTTGAGGGGCATTTTGGTAATTTTGTGCAAAGGTTATTTTGGTCATTTGGTTTCCTTGGCATTTGTGCCCAATCAGACAAGGACACTTGCCCTGTGTCTGGAAGGCTATGGAAGCCTGGATAACCACCTCTTACTTGTTTAAATGGGTGTGAAGTGTGTGCAAATGTATTTGGTGACTGTAGTCCGAGAGAGAGTGAAAAAAGAGACAGTGTAATCCCATCCCCACGATCACCCTCAAACCTCATCGATTGCCTATGGTCAGTGAAGGAAAAAGTGAAAGGACGTTGAGATGAGTGCGGTGGTGGCCACCGTGGAGCTCGCGACAGTGAGTTGAGGTAAGAAACCCGAGAAGGTTCTATTTCGACTTGAAAACGGCAACTCGTGTTTTGAAGGTTGTTAATCAAATTGATTGATCAGGTGAGGGTCTGGAAGTTGTTAGGAACCCAGAGGACTTGGAATCACGGCCAACGGTGGCCAGTCTCAATGGAACGGGATGACGGAAGTTTGGTGCTTGATCGAGAATCGGGAAGGTACTTACTAGCCCTGGTTTTCGTGTTTTAAGTAGTTAGATCTAGTCTAGGGCCTGGGACAAAGCTATAGGAACCAACACACTTGAAAACGGTTGAGAAATGACGATGAACCGATCTCACCTGTTCGGGTGGACTGCATTTGCAGAAACCGGTATGAACCTGTTTGACCGTAGGACAGGGTTGACTTGTAGCCGGCGCGTGGCTCCCACGCGCAGTGCCTTTGGGCGTCGCATGTGGGTGCGTGGGCCCTCATTTTGAGGCACGGTTAACATGTGATTTTAATTATTCGATGTAACGAATATTTTGGGATTGGTTTCGAGTCGATCAGACATCGTTTCGATATAGTTCGGGATGTTCGAAGGTTTGGGATCGAGTTTAAATACTTTTTACATCTAGAAAATTACGGGGATTTCATGGAAGGTTGTTGAAGTAGTTAGTGACCTTACAATGTGATTTGGACAGGTCTGGGAATTCCGGTGATGGTGAATTAGCCGGGAAAAGCGTATTGCACGCGTATCGCGGCGGCAGCGAGGATGGTCTGTGAGTGGACTTTGTTTTCTAAATTATAATGCATGCATAACTGTTTTATATGTTTTCTATATATGGTTTCTATGCATATGATTGCGGTATTTAAGATTTAAATAATTGCATGTATTTCGATGATATGGTTTATGCTATGCTTTGACGATGATTTTGATGGATGATTTTATAATGGTTATACGTATTGTGTTTTGCTAATGATTGATGATATGATATTGGGTTTGAAAGTGAGTTCGGGCATAGTTCGGGCATGAGACCCATTTCAATAAAATATGATTTCGGATTCTGGATTTGGATTTGATTAAATGGTTTTAAATTGGATTTGTTGGATCTGGCTTTGGGTTTAAAGACCGATGATTTATGTGACCGGGGAGGGCCCTATACGTGTTATTGAGTTTAAAGACTCGTGAGTTTAAAGACTCGGCTATTGATTTCCCCCGAGACCTGTTATTGAGTTTAAAGACTCGTAAGTTTAAAGACTCGTTGATTACCCAACAAGGCCTGTTGAGTTTAAAGACTCGGATTGATATTGAGTTTAAATACTGGTTGAGATCCAGCAGGTGCGATTGATTGATGAAAATATGTTTCAGATTTCTGTGATATCATGATTGTTTTCGAATGGTTTTCAGATGTTTTGGGCCGTGGCCCAGTTGATTGGATTTACAGTTTTACACGTGATTTGGATCTTGGATTTTGGGCTGGGTTCCCATACTTTGGTTTTGATTTTTGGTTTTGGGCTAAGGCCCAAGGATTTGAGAACATGAAATGATTTCCAGTTTTCATAAACGGTTTTCTTATATTGAAAACGAAATAGTTTTCGAATACATGCATTAGTTTTTACGTGGAGGGCATAAATGTCTTTTCTGATAAAATCTGTTTTATGAACTTATTTATTTTTATCTACTTATAGTTTTTTTTTGGTTTTTCAATGCCCTTCAGGTTGATGCGGATGTGGGCTGTTATTGGTGAGACTGAGACACCACACATGATCCACGGTGGTTTCTGAGCACTCTCGGAAGCCGGAAGTTATTTTTGGACCGTTGATCTGGGATCTCTTGTCTGGCTTATGTGTTACATGAAGGTTGAACGGGTGTTTGGCCTGCGTGTCACACGTGGGTTAGAAGGGAGCATGGCACATCCCTTAATCCAGGGGAGATTGGGGATGGGTCCTGTCAAAATAGCCAATGAAGAATAGATCAAATTCATCAAGGACATCCTGACTCCCATCTGCGCACAAATGAAGGCCCTAAACGAGCAAGTTTAGGAGCTCTACATGCAGGGAAAAGCAGAGCCGAAAGGAACCGTCATCCCATTTCTGGAGGTAATAAGCCCGAACAAGGGAAAACATACCGCAAGCTCAAGAGTATCAATTCCAGAATCTACAATCACATGGGCCATTATTTTCAAATACCTTAGTAATTAAAGTTCTGAAAACAAGCAGAACCGTGAAGGCCTACAAAAAGAGGACGTTAGGATCCTGAACAAGTACTAACCACCTGACAGGACTCATCCCAAAACTGCTTTTATAACTGCTCCTAGTCTTGCTCCTGTCTGACAAGTCAATTGAAGTTCCGAAAACACCCTTAACACTTGTCTGACAAGGGATAGTTGTACTGATTCCCACTCATGCCTCCGCCTCTAGATCAGTCCCGATCTTCGTGCCACATTCTGGAGGGTCAGCAAAACATCAAAGGTGTGAGTAGACAAAAATAACATCATTTGAAAATACATTTCAAAAACGAACTTTACCCTCCAGTTACAAAACATACATGCATAGATTAAAACATGAGCAACCAAGTTTCACGACAAACCACATGAAATCATTTGGACACAACCATGCACGTCAATGAAACTCTTTCATCAATACTCAACAACAATCACAATGATCAAACAACACTACTCATCAGTGCATAGACATCAATCATCTAGGCACAACCCCCCGGGATCAATCTTGGGCGAATACTACATCCCTAGGATCAGACGCATCCGAGCAATACTTCCAGGCTCAATTGCATCCTAAAAACAGTGTACCACGAAAACAACTCACAAAGCCAATCACTATGCTTTTATAAAATTCTTGAATTAAAACCAAGTCAAAACCATTCCCAAATGTCCAGAAATCAATAAATAAATCCATAAAATTGTCAAGTAATCATATCAAATCATGCAAAAAATCATATAAAACATTTACCATGCATGCATAATGGTTTATAAAACAAACGTCCGCTTACACACCGTCCACGCGGTTTGATTTCGAGCTGTACGCTCATCCTTAAATTCCAGGAATCACCAATGAGGATCAATGGCCTTTTTCAGCTATTCTTGAGACTCGGCATGAAAGCGATGGACGAGTCCGTCATAGTGAGAAACGGAAAGACCTTGCACATTATGAGTGTTTGAGGCCATGGAAAAACATAAAACGTTCTACCAAAAATAGCCAATTTATAGGTAAGGTTTGATATTTTGCAATAAATATTATGGTTAGGAAGTTGGGTGTTGATTTCACTTATTTGTGATCTAGGTGCCAAAGAGGAAATATTTCATTAATTTTTTTTTTTGGAAAAAAGTACATTAGAAGAAAAATAGAAAGAAAAAAATTACAATGAAATCCCACATCGTGATAACCGCATGCGAGTTCTCCCAAGATATCATGATCCCTGTCCCAACTTGCTTTCTTTTCTGCAGGGAGAAGTCTAGATAGTTGTTCTCGAAACTCTACCTTCTGCTTCTTTAGGTTATCCATAGCGACTCGATTAGCTCTACCCTACCTCGCGAGGTGAAGCTCACATTTTCTCTAAGCCTTATGCACCTCAGCCAATCGAGCTTTCGGGGCCTTGTTCCTGTTAGCTCATACTCTAGTTCCTTGTGGATGGTTTCACAAGAAGGGAACATAAGGTCTTCAGATGTAGAAGTGATAGATCGAGAAATCCTTGGGGAAGTTTGAGAGGAAGTCATGATTATTTCAAAACTAGAAAAATGGACAAAGATGCATTTTTATAGATAGAAAACAATGGTTATGATGATCTCGAATTACAGATGCATTAATGAAGTTTCGTTACAGTTTTGAGAAGGATAGAATTTCAAGGGCAGAGAAGACTGTACAGCCCAACAACCTAATAGGCAAAAAAAAAAAATCTATAATGGGCTTGTAAAAAGGCCGAAGTTTTACATTTTTAGGAATGTGGTAAGCCCTGAAAACCCCTAAGCATGGCTTGGAGGCCCAACTTCAGAATATGTGCATCTTCAAATAAATAAAAAACTTGAGTTGGGAATTGCGGAAACATTGATCCTTCTTTTCAACTCTTTTTCCGCTTCACTCTATTCAGATGGGCCGGGGCGAATTGTTGGTGAACCAAGCTGTAGAAGAGACTCTGTTTCAGCCATATGATTCTCCAAGGCCTGCAAATCCTCCAAGCATTCACATAGGGCTAAGCCTCGGCGGGTACATTCTTCACTATTGGAAAATCATTCACACCAGAGTTCTTCCAGTTCAATCTTCGGTTGATTGTTAATCTAGGGAGGACAGTGGGGGAGTGGTTGTGAAACAAAGGGCATGATTAGGTATTTCACAGTGGATAGTTCAAAAAGAGGGGAATATGTAGAAGGTCCACCCTCGTCAACAACAGAGACAATAAAGTCAATCTTCATGTCCACCGAATCGAGCTTTAATGAGGGTTGTACCTATAAAAGAATAAACCAATTCAATGGACCATCTTCAGCAAAACTGGTGGCAATGGACAAAAATAAAGGCCAACATCGGTGAAAACTTACTGATCGAGGCCCTAATCGCAGATCACCAAGAAGTCTTGGAGATTGCATAATAAAAAAAAAGGAACAGTTGGAATCAAATCCTAGTAGTGCACATCCTCAGGAAGTGTAGGGCCTTAATTATAGGTTGTTCTTATGGGTGGGAAGAAACCAAAATTTAAATGGATGAGAATCTAGAAAGGGGAGCCAAAATCTGTTGAGCCGATTGAGATCTTTGTTCACTTGAAAAGGCCAGATACGCCAAAAGTTCCAAACGATTGAGCGTTGCTGGATCATACGAAACATCCTCCATTTCAATCAAAGGATCACTAGTCCTCACCACTACTAGACATGTTTCAGAAAACTTAACTGAAACGCATAATTAGGAGAGAGTAATATAACAGAGATAAGTGAGTAATTGACACGACCCACCCTCAATCCCCTGGGATTAAGGGCTAAGTCATACTCCCGTCTAAATTAGGAGTGACACGAATACTAAACTGACGTCCAACCTCCATGTGACACGTAAGTCGGACAAGGGATTCTTGACTGAACCGCTCAAAACTTCCGGACTTCCCAGAGCGCGCAGACTCTACTATGGATCACGTATGTGATGTCTCCGTCTCTCTCGACCAACAGCCCGCACCGCAACAACCTGGAGGGTATCAAAAACACAAAAAGGCTGTGAGTGGACAAAATAAAGTATAAGTTCAAAAACAGTTCAATAAAACAATTAGATTTATACCCTCCATTTAAAAACCAATGCATGCATATCAAAAGCCATGTCATAAAACCATTCTATATTCAAGTAATGCAAAACATTTAAGAAAAACCGAACTTATTTTCCTTTTCTGAAATCCTGGGCCTCAGCCCAAAACCATCAAAATCCATAATACCAGAGTCATTGCCCAAAACATCGAAAAACCATTATTATCAAGTCTTAGTGAAATCCCAAAACACATTTGAAACCACATGTCCATCCATCGAACCTGCTAGATCTATCCGAGTATTTAAAATTCCGAGTCTTTAAACTCAATCCAGGCCTCAATATAATCCAAATCTTTAAACTCCCGAGTCTTTAAACTCAATAGGCCTACAGGGGAAATATCAATATCCGAGTCTTTAAACTCAATCCGGGTCTTTAAACCCAATCCGGGCCCGCCCCGTCATAATCATATCCAGGTCTTTAAACCCAATAATCAGATACAGTAAATCCAATCAAAAACCATTTGAAAACCATTATCCATTTCCGAATCCGAATTCGCAATCTCATCAGGATCTCGAATCCAAACCCAGATTCATATCCATCATCCATTTCCGAATCCGAATCCGAAACCATCATTCCGTAAGCTAGCATCTGGAACAATCTTTCCGAACCCAAATCCGGAAATCCACTTTCAAGTTCCAAACTGAATCCAGAATCGTCATCCTGAAATCCGATTCAAAAACCCGAAATCACGTGCTTTAAAACCACTTTTCTGAACTGGGTTTCAAGCCCGAAATCACTTTCCGATATCCATTTTAAATCTTTGAAATCAAATCATATTTCAAATCCCGAAGTCAAATCATTAAAACCATAGTCAAATCACAACATCGATCAAAATCTCGTAGAACACGCAATTCCGTAAAAATCTCGAAAACCGTGCAAAACTGTAAACCATTGGTTACGCCCAAACTACGCATTAAATTAAACATGTAATTCGAGTGTTATGCAATTTAAACCCTTTTTGTGTAGATGTAGTATTGATAAATAGGGATCGTTCTTAACCGGGGAAATTAGGGACATTAATAATGTGTTAGTGGGAGATGAATAAAAGAATAATGAATTAAAGAATTAGATAATCAAAGAATTAAATAATCAAAGAATTAACAATTTAAAGAATTAATGACTTAAAGATAAAAAGAATAGAGAATTAAAGAATTAAAGAATTAACTAATCAAAGAATCAATAAATTAAAGAGTAAAGGAATAAAAGAATAAAGAAATGAAAGAATCAAAGACTAATAAACTAAAAGTATGAAAGAATAAAATAATAAAAGAATAAAGAATAAAAATGGGGGTTTTGAAAAGGTTTGTGATCATGTAAATAAGTAAAAGCATAGATAAACTAATTTTACTTCTATTCTAATTCATGTACAAGTGATCTTCTTAAAATACAAATCTTACCAACACTCTAATAATTGCAAATATTAAATCAATCACGAAATTTTACCTTAATCGTCTTAATTACCTTCATACATTTTTCAATACTATAAATGCACCGACAGCGGACAACACTTACAATATGATTCACCTTTTGTTTTTGACTGAATGCGCCGACAGCGATCAACATTAAGTCTCTTCAATTCTACTTTAAATGCACCGACAGCGGATAAAACACTTAACATTGAATTGAAGTATGAAGCACTAAAAATGTATAAAATAACTAAAATTCATAAAGTAAGACACATGGAGATTGTATTTAACACTTACAAATATTAGTAAGAAAAACCTCACATATATTGAACTATAATCAAAACCAATAACAAAAATGAGAGTTTGAGTAAATGGAGAGTAATTGTTACACTTTCAAGATGGATGAAAACAATGGATTGTTATTCATACGATTCTCCGACAGCGGACGGAACCTTATGAAGATGGAGGAAATAACCTTGGGAAATATGGACTCAAAACTCTAAACTTTGTATTGGAGATACTTTGCCAAAGTTTCTCTCAAAGAAGGCTCAAATGTGTGCCTCAAAGAAGGTGTGTTTCAACAAGTGAATTGAAACCCTATTTATAGGTGGAGAAAGCTACCAAAAATAATATAAAAATACAATAAAAAATGTGGAATAATGGAATGATGAGTAATAAAGATTTGTGATGATGTTTAGAGGTGGTTTGAGTTGTAAAGTTGTAAAATTGGGTTGGAAAGTGGTTGGAAAGTGGCTGGAAATTGGGTGGAAACTGCTGGAAAGAAATCAGCAGAGAGCAGCTGAAAATAACTCCCAAAATTCGGTAGTCTTCTGCTGAAGGGGCGGCTGGGCGTTCGGCAGGCTTCTGCTGAAGGGGCGGCTGGGAGTTCGGCAGGCGCGCGCCGAAGCTCTCTGCAGGGCTGAACAGGAAGGCTGACGCGCTGGGCCGTCTGTTCTGGGCTTGGGCCGTGTGGATGCGGGCTGATGGGCTGAACGGCTGGGCTGGGTGGATGGCTGGGCCGAGACTTGGGCTTGCGACGCCTGGGCTGGCTGGCTGTGCGGGCTTGAATTTTTTTAGAAATGGGTTGGGCTGCACAGGATCAATTAATTAATTAATTTAAAACTAAATTAATTATTCCACCGAATTTCGTCCATATTTTATTCGTTATAATTCTGATCGAAACGATTCTTTCGCCAAAATGCTCCAAATTACAACCTTTATTTTTCTAAACATAAAAATCACAAAATAATTTATTTTATCAATTTATTTAATATTTTAATATTAAAAGTCAAGTATAAAGGGTATAAAATAATATAAAATAATGCTTATTTAACGTCCTATCAACCATCAAGATCATAAATCAAATCATAGAATCACGTATAGAAAACATATAAAACATATATGCATGCATCATAAATTCGAAAGAAAAGTCCACACACAGACCATGAACGTCGTCGATACACGCGCACTTTGCCATTCCTGGCTAATCCGCTATCACCGGCTTTCCAGAACCTGTCCAAATCCCATTATAAGGTCACTAACTACTTCATAAAGCTTATACTAAATACTTTAAAAATCATGTTGAGCATGCCTCGAAAATAAGGCCCACAAGCCCTCACGCGCTGCCCAATCACCCTGTGCGTGAAAACCACGCGCAGTTACTGTTCATCGTCCGTGTCCTCAAGAAACCCGATTCAGACCAGTTCAAGCCAGCCCGGTTCGACCGAACCGGCGCAGGCGGTTCTCGTCCATTTCCAACACGATTCTGATATGTTTTTCACTAATAGTTTCGTCCCATCCTCTAGATTCCATCTATAATCTTAAAACCGGAAATCTAAGTCTAGAGCTTTACCTCTCCGATCAAGAGTAGACCAGCCATCTTCGAGTTTCAATCCCGGCGGCCCTTGACCACCTCAGGTCTCAGTTTCACGTCCAAAAATCTCACCTGAACCTCCAGAACAACAACCCTTCATCAAGATTAATCTACAAATGCTAAAACAACAATTACCATTTTTGAATCACACGACCTTACCTCGTCGGTTTCACGGTCACCGTCCACGGCGAGCCACCATTCCAAGTTCCTCAGACACGTCTCACCTTCCTGGTTACCATCTAATCGATTAGAACCATTCTCTATGGCCTAAACTAAAAGTCCAGCTTCAAATTGCAAGAACAGAGCTTACGGGTCTTCTCTCTTTTCTGTGCTTATCACTTCTCACACACACACACACACACTCACTCAACTGACTTTACCTCAAACACACACACATGACTCACTTGTCCCTTCTCTCACCCAACTCTCCTAAACTTCTCACTCTCAACCTCTGTTTTCACTCTGTTCTTCACCGTGCACACACAATCCCGATTTTGAAACCAAATGAAGGCGGTGGGAAGGGTCTACTGCCTTCCTGAGAAGGACAGATGTCCCAAAATCAGTGTACATCAATCCCCAGAATAGCCACTTGTCCACTAAGCATTGGGCACAGATCTCAATGCAAGAAAATAACCAAAATGCCCCTCGGAGTTCTAGACCCGTAACTCCATCTCCCGAACTCCAAATAACACCTACCGCCTGTCTATGAACTCGTGACGTCCCGAACTTCGTCACAGTCATCGGTCAAAGTCCATTTAACCTCCCGAACGAAAAGTTAACTGTTTGCCCACCTCTAGGGGCAAAACCGTCATTTCACATCGTCCGTCCGAAATCAGTCAACTAATCACCGATTAACTTCACTAATCTGTCATTAACCACTAATCAAATCCTAGTTTACGGGACGGGTCGTTACAATCTACCCCCCTTAAAAGAATTTCGTCCCCTAAATTCTGAATCTCGTACGGTCTCAACTTACTGGGAAAAATCCGACTGGTCTCACACTTGGGTCTCTTACGCGGTGTCCATCGCCTGCCCATCCAACTTATCCTGACAGTTCCCAAACTGTCACCTCAACTTAGTCAAACGAACCAACTTATCTGACTTTCAGTCCTTTTGACGATTATCTCATTCTCTTTGAGGTCAACACATATCAACTCGTTACCGCGGTATTTCTATCACCTCAACTCGGTCGTGACGCACGACTTCCAGTCATATCAACCTCAACTCAGTCTTGAGTCGTGCGTACCTTGTACCGACGTCCCAGTACCTCATATGAGTCCGCCGTCAACCAACATAAATCTCAAATACACCCGTCCACAATACGGCATCTACCGGCCTTGGTACGCCAATGCCTCAAAATTTGTACAACGGTCCATTCTACTTCCGTCAGCGATCCACGCCGACCTCACCGGAGTCACAACGTACTCATCTATAACCCAAATCCAACCAATCATCTCACAAGTGGTTCCACTAACCACCAACGCAGTCAACCTGTGGGAACACCATCCACGTCCCACACTACCTCTCTGCAACTGGACCCTACCAATTATGTTCGTTGCGATCCCATGTAGCTGAATCACACGTCTCAGCATCAGGGTCCCGCCAGCCAATCGTGGCTCTGAGCATCCAGCTCATCAGCAAAAACCAAAAGATCACTCTGGATCACCCGGATCCAGTCCACATGTTCCATCAAAACCCATCATATCAGAACTACGCCGATCATCCATCTATCCACAACATCCCTCGGCACTAAGCCGATCACCATCACTTTTACTAGAACATCACGCTGCACGTACAAGACACATCAGCAGGGTTCTATCCACTGCAGACCCAGTACATACACCTTCAAGTGCATGCACCAATTATCACTAACCAGAACCACGGTGCATACCACCAAACACACGCAAGGACAATCCTACAAACTTTAAAGAAAACAAAGATATTTTAGAATACCTCAACATAGCTCGTGCAGTATAGCCTCACGTACTTCCAACGTTATCTTTACGGTACGTCCACTAATCAACCATAGCGGCATCAGGTACGCACTATGATATCTAAAATGTAACACCCTGGAAATTCGAGGATTTTAATATTGTAAATTAATGTTTGAATTGACGCTTTTACCCTTGGGATTTGTATGGCCAAATTGTTGACTTTTTGATTGGTGGGTCCAATGGACTTTGACCAATGACCGTGACGTAGTTTGGGACGTCACGAGTCCATAGCCAGGTGGCACGTCCGTTTCGGACGATCAGGGAAAAAGTTATGGCTATCGGAAGTCCAGGGGCATTACCGTACTTTGAACGGTTAGGGTGAAAATGTTGACTTTTCTCTTGGAAACTAATTTTCACATGACTCAAGGACCGTTGGGTAGGTCTCGACATCCTGAGTCCGTAGACAGGCGGCACGCCGAAATCGGACTTCGTACGAGGAAGTTATGGTCACGGAAGTATTTCGCATTTAACCGAACCAACCGAGAACCGGATTAAAATAATATTTTATTAATAGGATCTGATTACTTTAATCAAATCAATCTGGACCCTTGGATGAGTGACAAGTGTCACTCATCCTCACACTCCCTAAAACAAGGATCTATGTTGGCCATTAGATTAATTAATTGATTTCCTCTCCTCAAATCCTCACCATTGAATCTTAAATCTGATGGAATCCTAGCCCTTGATTTCATCCACTCCATCTGTTTAAAAACCAACGGATCTCACTTCCTCACACTTACATTTTCATTCTCTCAAACCGTTTAACACGGTTAACTCTTGGAACAAACACTCCAGCACCTCACCTCTCAACCTCACACTCGCGGCAACACCAGGCAGCCAACTGCCACCCCCAGACGCCGGCCACCACTCCACGGCCACCCTGCACGGCCGGTTTTCCTCCCAGACCCGAGAAGGAAACCCGAACAGCCCAAGTTACCAAACCATCCAAACCTTCACTCTAGGACTCGAACCAACGTACGGTTGGGTTCACTGTGACGGCAGGACGACCCAGAGCTGGACTGGACGACGTACGGCGGCGACACGGCGGCGGTAGGCCGAAAAACCCGAGAGACCCGATTTTCTTCCCAGCTTCGAAACGACCGTTTTTGACGTTGAATTTGTTTGGTTATTGTTAGGACACATTCAGGGGACCTTGACGACCAGTTTGAACCCAGGACCGTGACTGGAAAGTCGTCGACTCGCCGGAGAAGATAACCAGAACCGGCAGCCAACCTTCCAGTCGATTTTCAGGTAATCTCTTCGACCTAGAATCTAGTTCTACTTGCACAGAACCGTTGAGGAGGTTGTGACGAGTTCATAGGAACAAATCCCATCAGAAATGGTGGTCGGGTTGATGAGAACTGATCGGGTCGAACCGTGGGTCTGCGTTGACCCGGTTCTCTGACCCGGTTACTGTAGCTGATGATGTCATCATGCTAAAGTCAGCAGTGACGTCATGCTGACGTCAGTAGTACTGTAGCACGGTTGACCAGAGGGTTGACCAGGCGCGTGGGGGCGCGTGTGAACAATAATTTTGGTGGGACCACCACCATTCTTTAGGTTTCGACGATCCGGATCCAATGGCGGTGGTTTCGGGTCGATCGGAGATCATTAAGTTGGTAAAAATGAGAGTTATTGCCTTGGAAAGCGCGTTCGGGCGGCTTTTCCGGACCGGTTTCGGTCTAGGGTTTCATGGTTAAATGTTAGGGGTTTGTATTGACCCTTACGTATACTTTGGATGTGACAGGGATTGTGTAATTGTACCAGATCGAGGGTAAACGCTCGGTTTTTAGCAGGACTGTACTGTGAGTGGGCCATTTTCTTAAACCCTTACGTGCATAAATGTTTTCTGGTTTATTATACTTATTCACATGCTAAAAACAATGATGGTTTTGATGATATGGAAAATATGGTTATGGCACGTTTCACGGTATTTGGGCTTGAGACCCGTTTGATGAAACTTAATGATTGATTCAGATTTTATCTAGGTATATATATGCCTTGCATGTGGATATCAATAAAATGTATTTGGTACTGCACTGTATAGATTCATCCATATGATACTGTCTCCTCCGGATGAGGTACCTCGGAGAGGTCACGGACGTCTAGAACGTCCAGCGTCTATGACGTTAAGCATCGGGGATGCTGTACCCGAACGGGGTTCGGGGATTGAACTCGGAAATTGAGACCCGAGTGGCACGCGTAGCCTTGTGATTGTGACCTTATTGACGTCAGGGACGTCAGACATCAGGGATGTCGGGATTGGAGTGTATAGTGCAGCAACTAAAATTATACTTATGGTTTTATTATATGCCCTATGGTTCATATTATATGATTGATGGTTTTAAATACGATTGCATGCATGTTTGGAAAACGGAGGGGTAAATTATATGTTTTACTTATCAAATGATTTTATAAACTTGAGTTTCGGTCCACTCACCCTTAATGTTTTTGGTAACCCCTCCAGGTCGTGATACTGAGGTAGAGGAGGAACATGAGGCTGAGGCATAGATCTACTTCTGCGTACCTGAACCCCTGTTGGGTGGTGTACCCGCAGGTTTACTATAGAGTCGTGCTCGCAACTTGTAATTCTGGATTTCATCCCTTGTCTGACATTCGTTTAATTCGGTTTGATGTATGACTTTGATTTGGTTATTTATGCATTTGATGTTTTGAGGTTAAAATTGGTACGAATTATTGGCTGTCAGACGGGAGCAGGGCACGTCCCCTTGTGGTCCTTGTGGGATCGGGGCGGGTCCTGTCATAAAAGGCCATACACACATCATAGTGTGCCCATCACCTTCTCAGTAAAATCTCCAAGGCACACGAGATGTCCTCGTAACCATACTGATTACCACCTGACCATAAATCAAACACGTTTCACTTTTGAAGCCCATCGGCCCATTCCAAAACTAGGCTAAACTACACGTCTTCCGGGGAAGTCCAACTCGAATCCCTTCCGAGTCTCTCGGCCTCCTGGGTCTCCCGACCATTATGAAACCCAATCACATTTCCATTATGTACACATGGCAGACCCAGCACTAGCTCCAAAACCAAAACCCATATATAAATGTGAGACGGACCCCACGCATCCTGTACAACTCCAAAATGGTCAAGATCATCAGCCACATCCACTATTACAAGATAGGGCAATTTCCTCATCTGCATGTCCAACATATCCAACCCCTATCTTGTCATCTTATCCGCCTAATCCACCATAATTCAATCCTGAGTTAGAAGCTATTCAATCCCAATCCACTCACTCCCAAGTGAATCCCACTCCTTATCCATACAACTCTTAGCATCGAACCATCACATTGATCCAAAAATATCGTACGTCTAGATTGTGGGTTCTCTTCAATAACCTCATATCGATCACTCCTTCTTGACTTTCTTCCGTCATCCTACTTACAATGGTCCTCAACCATGTCATCACAACGACCATAATCCATCTAACACCATTTCCTAACACTTGCCACACTCAGCGTCACCTAGTACTCTTTCTACTCTTAAACACAACTACAAGTGTCCACGATCAATGGAGGGTCACAAATCCTGACATCCCAACAGTGAGTCTCCCAACTCAACTCCAGAGTATCTACCACACAACCTACTCACCACCTCGGAACCAAACACAGTACCTCATCGTCTCAAACTCAACATCTCCTGATTCCGAGATTCCAACCATGAGACTTAATCCATAACACGAATACCACTATTGGACCACATGTCCAAACATCAACTCTACTATACTTAGGCGATCCACAACTTCTACGGATTACAACCACGTGTCTGTAGCCACATCAACTCACCGACCAACTCGCCTGTCGGTTCTCATTGTTTCTACACATCCCAAAGGGTATCAATCATCACTCCTAATGATCGCATCTCAACCTTTTCGAGGTTCAACTCCAAGCACCACTATCACACTCGTACCCGACTCTCGGGATCAAAATCAACGATTACTCACCTTGGTCTTCTGAGTCACGATTCAAGCTCTGGAAATCACCCAGTACGGGCATCAACATCGCCCAAATACCAACCTCGGCTTTTCTAACACATCAAGATGAGTCCACGAAATCAACCTCACGGATGGTCAAAATCGACCACACCAACCTAGCCCGATCCAACACGAAACATAGGTACACCGTGCGTCCACTGCGCTACTCTGATCAAACGCACAGTATCCTAATCGTTCGTCCCAACGATGACCTACCAATGGTCATCACATATACCTGCTCGGTTAATGATTCCTACCAAACACCGGCACCTCACAACCGCCCACAATCTTAACTCAATGTGCCCATCTGATCATTTACAAGCATCCTAACTCGTGGCACATCACCTCTACTCCAGGGTTCACAATACACTAAGCCCAAACCTCTGCTCACACCGAGCCAAAACCCTTAATCTACGCTCGGGTCGGAGAACTTAACATCCCTCGTCAGCCACAACTCTGAGTAACCAAATGCTCAACCAACACCGCAATCTTACTGGACTCGTCTAGCAGCAACATCGCCAGTCTGGTCGTAAGTCTGCCCAAGCCACCACCACCAACTCAAGGTTCCAAAACTAAGCACTTCTTCTGGGGTTTCTCACCAAGGAACTCACAGATTAAACCAGTCATCCCACGGGGTTCCTCAAATCAGCCCCGTCATACGGGTTATCCAAACCCGCAATAGCCACTAGCTCACAAACCTCCATTCAGGTCGTCCCACCCTACCTACCAAAAAGTCTACACTCCAACGTCAACTAGTATCCATCACCAGGGAGGAATCCCTCAGATCCTCAGGTTGTTTCATATACCCTCACCACGAGGGGCATCTGGATACTCATAGGCACACAAATCCAATCTCAACCAAATCAACCAAAAGGTCACCAATCCATACTATCATCATCCGGCCTAACCCAGCCTACCCAGCCATCGTTAATCAGCCTCATCTGCCCACGTATACCACCCACTCAGCAGGCTACTATCGGGCCCCACATGCCAACCAACCTACTAAATCGTAGCTCACCAGCTACCATCCAAGTTAATCCTACTGGCATATCTCCGACCCTATGGTCAACCCATCGAGCATATCCAGTGCCAAACACGCTAACTATGTCAGCCCCAAGCTGACATACGTCATACTTTGCACCGCGTATCGAGCGACTATCATCCTGGTACTAACCAATCACCACTAACTAACCACTAATGACCCGAGTCTTTAAATTCAATCCAGGCCTCAATATAATCCGAGTCTTTAAACTCAATAGGCCTACGGGGGAAATATCAATATCCGAGTCTTTAAACTTCCGAGTCTTTAAACTCAATCTGGATCTTTAAACCCAATCCGGGCCCGCCCCCGTCATAATCATATCCGGGTCTTGAAACCCAATAATAAGATACAACAAATCCAATCAAAAAACCATTTGAAAACCATTATCCATTTCCGAATCCGAATCCGCAATCTCATCAGGATCCCGAATCCAAACCCAGATTCATATCCATCATCCATTTCCGAATCCGAAACCATCATTCCGTAAGCTAGCATCCGGAACAATCTTTCCGAACCCAAATCCGGAAATCCACTTTCAAGTTCCAAATCGAATCCAGAATCGTCATCCTGAAATCCGATTCAAAAACCCGAAATCACGTGCTTTAAAACCACTTTTCTGAACTGGGCTTCAAGCCCGAAATCACTTTCCAATATCCGTTTTAAATCTTTGAAATCAAATCGTATTTCAAATCCAGAAGTCAAATCATTAAAACCATAGTCAAATCACAACATCCATCGAAATCTCGTAAAACACGCAATTCCGTAAATATTTTGAAAACCGTGCAAAATCGTAAACCATAAAGATCATAAATCAAATCATAGAATCATGTATAGAAAACATATAAAACATATATGCATGCATAATAAGTTTGAAAGCAAAGCCCACTCACAGACCATGAACGTCGTCGCCTCGATACGCGCGCATTTTGCCATTCCCGGCTAATCCTCTATCACCGGCTTTCCCGAACCTGTCCAAATCCCATAATAAGGTTACTAACTACTTCATAAAGCTTATACTAAAGCCCCGTAATTTTTCCGAATTTTTAACTATTTTTAAACGAGCCCTAAAATCTTCGGACATCTCGAAACTTATCGAGACGATGTCCGATCGACTCGAAACCAAAGCCAAAATGTTCGTTACATCGAATACTTTAAAAGTCATGGTGAGCATGCCTCGAAAAGAAGGCCCACACACCCTCACGCGCTGCCCAATCATCCTGCGCGTGAAACCACGCGCAGTTACTATTCATCGTCCATGTCCTCAAGAAACCCGATTCAGACCGGTTCGAGCCAGCCCGGTTCGATCGAACCGGCGCTGGCGGTTCTCTTCCATTTCCAACACGATTTCGATCTGTTTTTCACTAATAGTTTCGTCCCATCCTCTAGATTCCATCTACAATCTAAAAACAGGAAATCTAAGTCCAGAGCTTTACCTCCCCGATCAAGAGCAGACCGGCCATCTTCGAGCTTCAATCCCGGCGGCCCTTGACCACCTCAGGTCTCAGTTTCACGTCCAAACATCTCACCTAAACCTCCAAAACAACAACCCCTGATCAAGATTAATCTACAAACGCTACAGAAACAATTACCATTTTTGAATCACACGGCCTTGCCTCGTCGGTTTCACGGCCACCGTCCACGGCGAGCCACCATTCCAAGTTCCTCAGACACGTCTCACCTCCCTGGTTACCATCTAATCGATTATAACCATTCTCTGTGGCCTAAACTAAAAGTCCAGCTTTGAATTGCAAGAACAGAGCTCACGGGTCTTCTCTGTTTTCTGTGCTTATCACTTCTCACACACACTCACTCAACTGACTTTACCTCAAACACACACACACACACACACACACACGACTCACTTGTCCCTTCTCTCACCCAACTCTCCTAAACTTCTCACTCTCAACCTCTGTTTTCACTCTGTTTTTCACCTTGTACACACAATCCCGATTTTGAAACCAAATGAAGGCGGTGGGAAGGGTCTACTTCCTTCCTGAGAAGGACAGATGTCCCAAAATCAGTGGACATCAATCCCCAGAATAGCCACTTGTCCACTAAGCACTGGGCACAGATCTCAATGCAGGAAAATGACCAAAATGTCCCTCGGAGTTCTAGAACCGTAACTCCATCTCCCGAACTCTAAATAATACCTGTCACCTGTCTATGAACTCGTGACGTCCCGAACTACGTCACAGTCATCGGTCAAAGTCCATTTGACCGCCCGAACGAAAAGTCAACTGTTTGCCCACCTCTAGGGGAAAAAACTGTCATTTTGCACCGTCCGTCCGAAATCAATCAACTAATCACTGATTAACTTCACTAATCTGTCATTAACCACTAATCGAATCCTGATTTACGGGACGGAGCGTTACAGTAATCCTTTAGAAAGACTATAGAAGGAGCTTGATTCCTCTTCGAAATCTTATATGAAAGGAGGATTGAGATCAACTGGTCAAAATACATGAACTTTTCCAGTAGTTGGAAATGGTGACTCCACACTACTAAGAAAGGAACCGAGAAATTAGCTTGAAAATTAGCAGCCCACCATCTGTAACAGGCCTCCATGACATTTGGAAAATAGACAGGAACAAACTGAAGGGCTTCTCGAGCAACCAAGGCTTTCATGTTATTAATGAGGTGATATGAGGTGCCCTAATTTACTTCTTTTAGGAAGAGAGTTAGGATGGCTTGACAGAAGCCAGATTGACGAGCGTAAAAGCCTGGGGTTGTCACACATGGAGCATCCAAAGCAGGCCATTTAGAAGGAAAGCTTGCAATGGTTTAGAGGGGATGACACGAAGAAGGTCATATAGCTGGGCCAAAACTAATGGCCCTATGGCTACACTTGAGCAGGATGCTAAGGTTTTAGCCAAAGGGATCCACTTTGTGGATGGGTTTTCTTTGTATTCGGAAACACGAACCAATCAAACCAAAAATGGTAGAATTCGATTTTCTCAAAGGAAGATCACAATGTGTCCCCAAAACCTAAGCTCAAATAATCATTTTCCGCTCGGAGTCTTCCATCACTGTGGAAAGAGTGGAAGGTATTTAAGAATAGGCACATGGTGGAAAAAGAGGGAACCTATGAGGGTAACCTTGCAATTAGGGGTCAGAATCTATTCTAGATCTAGAGGAAAGAGAAAGGGTGAAATCGGCGACATTTCTTGACAATGTCATCCCAAATAGGGCAAACATGTCTAGCAAGGTTGGGGTCATTGGTTCAACACAAAAATTGAACGTATTGGTATTGTTATCCCAAAAGCATATGGCAGCACTAAGTAGATTGAAATCAGGAGGAGTGGAAATGGTAGAAAGACTCGCCAGATCGCATATTCCATTACTCTTGAGCTTAACGGAACACTGCCACTACATTTGCTAGTCCCATGAACCCCAAACTTCCAAATGGTTCACGATATTCATTAATGGGAAAAAAATGTCTGCTAGTCAGAGAAAAGTCGTTCCCATGGACATGGCTCCCGTTAGTAAATCAGAGGAGTTCAAAATTCTTCAAGATGAGAGTGGAGAAGATCAGCCTTGGTCGGAACAGGGTCACGCCAGTATGGACCTAGAACAAAATGGCACCCTAAATCGATCATGAAACATGGGTCACCAACGATGTCACCATTTTCTTCGAAATATGAAAGGAAATCTCTACAGATGGCGACATATTCCTGAAAACTCAGACCACAAATCCATGGGAAAGTGGCACCAGGTTCTAGAGCCAAGGAATGAGCTTCCTTTATCCTTTTTTTCGAAGTAGAAATAATAGCCATATATTTTCTTTAGAAAACAACAGAGAAGGAAGAAATAGAATTTAGGGATTACAACAGAGCAACAGGAAGAAGAAGAAAGTGTATCTAACTGCCAAAATACAGATGGCGAGGCCATTGAAGTCACGAGTGGTAGGTCAACTTGAATCTGAAAGTTTTTATTCAAAATCTTTCAAATCTATGGGGCAACGTTTACACCCAAAAAAATCCACTACGGTTTATAGTAGGGATTTACCAAATTAAAGACCCAATCCAACTAAAGCCCAACAACCAACTAGCATCCACTTGATGGATCATGGGAATCACGAGTGTGATTGACTCATTCACATTGACACGACACTGAAACCGTCAGAAAGCAAAGGAGAGGTGCGACAAAGTCGTCGTAAATGATAAACACATGGTTGCACATGTCGACTAGTCCCACTCTCATGTTGCCTATAAAAGGAGAAGAAGTCTTCTTCTCAATACAACCAACAACTCAATCAAACAAACAAATTGATCAAACTCAATCAATTTCAACAATTGCATACCCTCAAAAAATTATTTGTTACTCAAAAACTTGCCTTCTTGGCAAAACATGTTTCTTCCAATCTAGAATCAATATTCAATTATCCTCTCAACCCTTCTTAGTTCTTACTTCAAGAATACCAAGTTTCCCTTCATTTCAACTTGTATTCCAAGTTCGATTATGAAGACTTCCCAAACACCTGACATCATCACGACTTGCTTCTACAACTTGTTTTGAAGGCCACCTAACACACATCTCTTCTCAACTGCCCCCATGACAATGTTTGAACTTTCATACTCCCACTTCCAGACATCATCATGTGTCATTCCTACTGCTCTGCTAACCTTTGGTTTAATTCCAACAGATGTTTATCTAGTTGATGGTCTCTCTACCAACTTGTCAGCTCATGGCTTAGTCTAGAAATAGTTTACGTACAGCACTTGTAATTCAATCCTCACTTTAAGTACTCAAGAAAATTATTTTTAAGTGTTTGTGCTTACCTCTATCTCAATACAATTTATTTCTTCAATTTTGATTTAGATATCTATTATATACCAACCAACGCGTCTTATGGCTGACTAAATCATAGAACCATCTTAGTGTTCTAGTCTAGTATCATCATTCCGACTTGAAGAGATTGATCTGTCTAACTCCCACCTAACCTAAAACAATAAGTTGCTAATATAAACACGCCCCAAAACGAACTTGGACTAGGTGCAAAAGAAAATATTTAAAATCCTTAAAGAAGGCATAGAAAAGAACATCACAAGCAAGATGCTTGCTTACTCCATCTTTACTTGATTGAAACGAAGGTTCCTGGGTCGCAATTCAGAACAATTTATAACCCTATCTAGTAGCAGCTTCTACTAGTGGCACACTTATTTTGAAGGCAGCTAGAAGACCAAGTTAGCTGGACCAATCCATTGAGAGCCGGACCACGATGATATGGCACAAATCCCACAACTTTCAGCTTATCCGCACTAGTCACCAACACACCACTTTTACTGCACTCAACTATAGCAAAGAGATCCAACCCCTCCCTCCTCCTTCTCCCTAGGCACTTGTGAGTTTGCTCCTTCAAAATCGAGCCACCAAATAGTGACTTCGGATTCCTCTGCAACAATTTTTGGGCATGAACAACATGGAAAAAGCATTGACCGGGTTGAATCAGCTTTTTTTTAGAAACTTTAAGGTAAAACATGGGATTTGATGAAGGTAGAAGGATACACCAAGGAGACCCCCATCCTTTTTTCTTTTTGTACTTTGTGCAGAGGGCTTTTCTACTTTATTGAGAAAGAATGAAGAAGATGGGGTTTTACAGGGCATCAACATTGTGTTGAATGGCTTGAGTGTCTCCCACCTCCCTTACCCAGACGACTCGATGTTGTTTTACAAGGCCACAATGGAAGAGGTGGGGTGTATCAAGCATGTACTAGCTTTATATGCTAGAGAATCAGGCCAATTAATCAATTGTGATAAATGCTTATTGTCCTTTGGTGCTAATTGTGAGATGGAGAGGAAAAATTTAATGGTACAGACTATAGGCATTAAAAAGCAAGTTGGGTTTGGCAAATACTTGGTCTAAAATCTGATTTTGGCATGTCAAAAAAGCAAGTTTTCGAGTAAGTCGTCAAATAGTTGAGAACATAGTGCACCAGTGGGCGGATCAATTCTTATCACCTGCCAGGAAAGAGATTCTTTTGAAAGCGGTGGCGATGGCAATGCGCCTATATGCCATGTCATGTTTATTGATGCCTGTTAGTATTTGTAATGATTTACAGAGAGAAATGGCCAAGTTCTGGTGAAATGGTAGAAATTCACAGAAAGGAATTCACTGGGGTTCTTGGGAAAAACTATCCCAACCAAAGCAAAGTGGAGGACTTAGGTTTAAAGATCTGAGATGTTTCAATGTCGCATTGCTTGCCTAAGTTGGTTGGAGGATTTTGAATGACACTACCTCTTTACTTGCACAAGTGCCGAAAGGGAAGTACTTCCCATATCATGATTTTTTAACTGCCAAGAAGGGAAAAGGCGCATCTTGGGAATGGAAAGGAATGCTACAGTGCCGACAAGTCTTGGCTGCTGGCATTAGGTGGAGAATAAGAACGGGAGATTCAGTCCAGATCCTAAAGGACCCATGGTTACCATCCCAAAGACCTCACTTACAATTGTCACGCCATTCTGATATTCAAACTACTGTGAGTGCCCTAATTTACCTAGAGAACAGGTATTGGAACCATGAGGTAATCAACCATTTGTTCAACGCTGATGAGGTGAAGATGATCTTTTCGTTACCTTTGAGTAGGTATGGAAGATTGAATGAATAAGGCACCCTACAAAGTCTAGTACGTATTAGGTAAACATTGGCTATCACCTTGCTAAAGACATGGCCAGCAATGGAGTATTTTTTCAAAAAGGTGAGGGGAAATCTAGTGTAGGTTCCGAGAGAACAGGGTTTTGGAGGAAAATATGGAAGCTTGATGTACCTTGCAAGCTCTACATGTTCATATGGCGTGGCTGCCATAACTACTTGGTTGTGAGGCATAATTTGGTGCATCGTCATGTGTTTGTCGATAACTTGTGCCCCCATTATGGTGAGGAGGATGAAACTCAAATCCGTGTTATTCCATTGCAAGTTTGCAAAACCTATTCTTGTTTGGGAGTCCTGTACATCTGGATATGCGTCAATTTGAAGGAAGGGATTTCTGCAACTATTGGAAGCAGATAACAGAGACGATCAGTCAGCACAGCCATGATGGAAGCCCCTTACATCTCTTTTTCTGTGGCCTTTGGAGCCTCTGGAAGTGCAGGAACATGCGGTGCTTTCAGGATGATATAGTGACACTGAAAAATGTAATCCAGCTTGGGTGGTGCCGGTTGGCTTGCTTCCCCTTTGTAGGTTATGTTGTTCCCTTTTTGGGTTCTTTTGGACTTGCCCTTTCATTCATTTTTGACTTATCAAAAAAAAAAAAAAAATGTAATCCAGCTCATGGCTGGCCAGCTTAAGGAGTTCCCTACACTAAGGACCCATGTGCCTTGTTGAGTACAAGATATTGTAATCATGGAGCCTACTTCCTTGCAGCTCAATGGATGGATGTCATTGGCTTTGTGAAGGTAAACAGTGATGGTGCCTGGAAAGCCTCTGCGGGTACTGGTGGGGTTGGGTGGTCACTCTTCGACTAGCAATTTCTTAGCAACAGGATAAGGGGGAGGGATGCTTTGTAGATCCAGTTTGCAGGTGGAAGTTGTTGCATTCTGAGAGGACATGGTGGCAACTGAAATCGCAGGCTACACCAAGGTAGAATCCCCAAATTCTTATGTGTGTGATTAATGGAGGAGAGTTTCTAGATGATGAAACTGATGGGATATATTATTAGTGATATTATGTTTCTGCAAAGTCACTTTGTTTGTGCAAACTCCAGTTTTGTCCCACGTTCTTGTACTGGTGTGTCAAATGAGGTTGCTGCCCATGTGTGTTGTTTTGGAGGCAACCATAGATGGTAAGGTTTTGCCCCCATTTGGATGACCAAATCAATTTTCTGTGATGTAAACTTTTATTTAATTCCTTAATATAATCCATAAGTTTTTGTCAAAAAAAAAAAAAAAAAAGGGCATGCCGAGTTGGGTTCTACAAACATATTCAAGGCGACTGTTTGAAAACTTTAGTATTTTTCACATGTTTTTTTTTCTTTTTTTCGTTTTCACTTATAATAAAAAAAGAAAATCCCTAATCTAACTTTTCTTATTTTATTTCTTTACATTTTCTAGATATATTTTCATTTTTCACATGTTTAATAACTAAAAGTCTTAATGACATCCTTATTTTATTTATTCACATTTTTCAGATTTACTTTGCATTTTTCACATGTTTAAAAACTAAAAGGAAAATTCAGGAAAGGAAAAAAAATAAAAATAAAAGGAAAATGAGAGAAAATAAAACAAAAGAATTACATTGGCACACGCGCTTGGCAAGAGGCTAGTGGGGCTCTGTAGTTTGGAGTTTGGAGCTTGGGATGCAAACAGAGAGGCAGAGACATAGAGAGTCCAACGCAAAGAAAAGCAGCTGAACAACACACACCAACACACCAACCACCACCAACAGAATACATTCTGGAATCGATGAAATTAAAGCTACCAACCACCGCCAACAGTATACATTCTGGAATCGATGAAAGCTAAATACTGATGGCGATGGAAACCAAGTACAAAATCCACCATCACCAAGTCAATCCCATATCTCATTACATTCTCTTCTTCACTTCTTAATAATACTATTCCATTATTCTCTCGTCGTCTTCAATCTTCTTCTTCTTCTTCTTCTTCCTCCTCCTCCTCTCCACTTATTTAACCACTAAATCTAAATGTGCTTTATTCTCTCGTCCTCTTCACTCCGTTTGCACATCTCCAGAAATGCACCGTCCGCACTTTTCCCTCACCCATCTCATCAAGTACCAGCACTCCGATACCGATCTCGATCCCAATTCCATCTTCCTCGGCGGCCTCTTCCTCCATCCCACCAACACCTCCCCTCCTTCCTTCCTTAATTTCATTTCACGCGACATCCCTTTGCCCTCCGCTTCTGGTTGTTGCTCAAGGCGTCGCCGAAGCAAAACTGTGCGTTTTGATGCCTTAAGAGGAGGTGGTTGCGGCGGGGGCCGGCTGTTCTTGTCTGTGAGCTTTTCGATTAAGGGGAGTGAAGGGGACGATGGTGAGGAAGGTTATGGTGGGGAATCACGACAACTCCTGGGACAAAATGGGAATAAAAGCTTTACGCCGGAGGAGACTATTGTGGTGTTCGACAAAGGTGAGAATGAGGCTGAATGCAAGGGGTCAGGTGCTCTGAATACCACCAAACATCTTTGGTCTGGAGCTGTTGCTGCTATGGTTTCCAGGTTCCCACCTCTCACTCTAAAGTCTAAACCAATTACATTTTATTCCATCTTTATTTATTTCTATTTTACTTGTTGTGAATAATCATTCATTTGTTTGTGAATGGCTACTTGATTAGTGTTTCTTCATGCTTCTAGAAACAAAAAAAAACAAAAAGTATGTAAAAGTCTTGGTTTTTCTAAAATTGAAAGCTATTTTTAGGGTGACCCAGATGGATATATATATATATATATATATATATTGAAATGATGCTGACAGCTCCAAATGTTAGTTTTTTTGGTCGAATTGGTGAAGTGGTGCTGATTATGGCTCTGAAGAGTCTGAACTATTGTTTGTACTTCAGTACAAAATTGGTTCTTCTGAGTGGCTCATGCATTCCATGTTAATTCTTGGTTTTTTTTCTCTATACATGTTGTTGATGCTGGAGTATTAGGACGTTTGTTGCTCCTCTTGAGAGGCTAAAGCTGGAATATATAGTTCGAAGCGAACAGAAGAATCTTTTCGAGCTCGTCAGAAAAATTGCAGTTTCTGAAGGGGTGAAGGGATTTTGGAAAGGAAATTTTGTCAATATTCTTCGTACAGCACCCTTTAAGGCTATCAATTTCTATGCTTATGATACTTACAGAAATCATCTGATGAAATTATCTCGGAATGAGGAATCCACAAATTATGAGAGGTTTCTTGCTGGTGCTGCGGCTGGCATTACAGCTACCTTGCTCTGCTTGCCTATGGACACCGTATGTTGCAATTTACTTATTCTATTTGCTTCGGTTGATTTCATATCGTGACATTTTCCAATTGACCCCATTTTGAAAGAAAATAATATTTCCTGATTTTAGGGTGGCGCTTGCTTGGACCTTCTTTCGATCTTTATATACGTTTATTGCAATGGAAGTCTCATTTTTAAAGTGTCAATTATTTCAGATCAGGACAAAGATGGTAGCACCTGGTGGAGAAGCCTTGGGTGGTGTAATTGGTGCTTTCCGCCATATGATCCAAACCGAAGGGTTCTTTTCTCTTTACAGGGGTTTACTACCATCTATTGTGAGCATGGCACCTTCAGGTGCAGTTTTCTATGGTGTTTATGATATACTGAAATCAGCTTATCTGCATTCTCCTGAAGGGAGGAAAAGAATCCAACACATGAAACAAGAAGGTGAGAAACTGAATGGTTTGGAACAACTGGAGTTGGGTCCCATTAGAACATTACTGTATGGGGCACTTGCTGGTGCTTGTTCTGAAGCTGCTACATATCCATTTGAAGTTGTGAGGAGACACCTTCAAATGCAAGTTCGGGAAACCAAGTTAAATGCTTTTGCAACTTGTGTGAAAATTGTTGAGCAAGGAGGTGTTCCAGCTCTTTATGCAGGAGTAGTACCAAGCCTATTGCAGGTATGCTACTCTGACAATTATTTATTTGAAAATTTTTCTGGGTTTCTATGTAATTACTTAGCAGGGAGGTCTCCGACGTATGTATGCCAATGAACATAAAGTGAACAGTTATTTGTAAAAAAAATCTGAGTATGCTTGTGTTATTTTGTGATGAAGCTTCTTAACGACGTTTCTCTTTCTTCACTCTTAAGGTTTTACCATCAGCTGCCATCAGTTACCTTGTGTACGAGTTCATGAAGATTTATCTCAAAGTAGAGTCCACATGATCCTTTCAAATCCACATCAAGATCCGAAGGTTCTTGTCGAAAATGAATTACCATTGTTTTTGTTTTGAAAGGAGCTCTTAGAATTGGTTGCATTGTGAGATGGGACGGTGAAATCAATTGCTGCCATACTGGAGCACAAACATAGATTTTTGGTCCTGTTAATCATCTTGAATGTTGGTTCCATTGGCGTCTGAAAAGTGAAGAAAAATTGAGATCTTTATGTTGGTTACTTTATCACGTCTCACAATCCAAGTAGAAAACTTTTGCGTAATCATTTTTCTGTAATGTTGGCTTGCAGTTGTACACATCTTCAGCCAAATGAAATCGCCGAGTCTACTCTGCTGGGGAGTTCAATTTGCAATAACTGCATACATGTCTCTGACGGGATTACTTTTTATATCGAATTTATTGTGAAAATTAGTTGGAATTATCACATTCAAAATATTCAAATGATTTTCTATTGTAGCCTATCACTGCACTGTTCGCTCCAAATTCCGACAACAATGGTAAGGTTTCTATTTTCCTTCTCTTTTACTCTGCTAGTTTTTATTTAGGGTAGGAATTGTGTGGGGGCCAACTTAGTTTAATTATTACTTTAATATAAAATTTAAGTCAGTTGCTAAACTTACCAATTATTAAGAATATTTCACATTATAAGACTATTTATAAGGTTATTATTATAGAAAGACCTTAGCTTACCCTTCTCTAAACTCAAGTTGCATTGGCGTACATTAAAATTGAAGCCGAGTTGAAGTCTTGAAGACATCCACAAAGCCATATGATTAGCAAATCGCTGGACCCAAACCCAGTCAACTAATGCAATGGATTAATAGTGTATGTGATGTTTTCAATAATCTAGGTTTGATTTGCAGACGATTAGTTTACGAAATGATAAAATAAACCCTGAGTTTTTTATATCAAATCAAAATTACCCATTCATTCCCAATAATCCAACTCAAAAGCCTAGTTCTACAGGACCACTCCAGTTGGAACTTAGTCAGTTTGATCTCTCAAAAAGTACGTAAGCAATTTAGTATCCTACTGAATGCACTTGCAACCAAATTAGAATTGTTAGTACATTTCAATAGACTAAATTCACCCAATTGAAATCTTGAATTACGTTGGTTTGATCCTGATAAGGGTACATATAGGATCTACAAAAAATTGCAAGTATAACTGCAAGGTCAGCAAAATGGACAAAAACAAACGCCAAGCGTTTTCTCTCCTCTCTCCCCTAGCAGCAGCGAAAATAAACCCTAAAACCCTAGCCGCGCCCTTTGTGGGAGTCGGTGGCAACCCTACTCTCCCCTTTTTCCTATCTCTTCCCCTCTTCTTCTCATTCTCTTCTTCTCTATGTTCTCCATCTCCTTTTTTATTTTTTTTCCAACTTCTCTTTTCCAGATTTCTCCATCTTCTCCTTCTCCATTTTCTCCATCTTCTCCTTCTCCATTTTCTCCATATTCTCAATTTCCTCTTGGTTTTCTCTACCCTTTATGGCTTTTATCGGATCCACCTTCGTGGTGGCTTTTTCTTCATCTTCTCCTTTTTCCGAATTTGAGCCCTCATTTTCTCTTATCTTGTTGTAACTCACCTTAGATTCTCAGCCACCAGGTTCCGCCATGCGACCCCTCAATTATGGATCTGCCTGTAGTGGTTTTGGGTTACTGCTAAAGTGCATGATACACTCGTTGAATGGATTATGGAAGCACTTTGTGTGCGGGTGGCAGACTCACTCCCATTTTCCTGTTGGTTCTTCGATTTCACTTCTCTCCTAATTGATGGCTGTGATTTTGTGGTTTTGTGGTGGCTATGCTGACTTGGTGGAATGGCTGCAAGAGATGTGGAGTTTTTCCTAATTTCATATCTAGGTTTCTATTTGTTTTTTTTTTATTTTTTTAAGTTTATTTACATTTGTGGGCTATTCTTGTTATTGAGCTTTTATTTCCTTGTACTTATTTACTCCAAGTAATGAATATACTTTTTCGAAAAAAAAAAAAATTTGCAAGATCAACAAAGTTTATAATTGTTCCGATTCAAATTTACCTCAACACTAACCCACTATTCATTTCAAACACCACAAATTTTCATATCCGAATTTCCATTTAGAAATCTTGAATTCATCAATGAATTGCAATTTGACTTGGTTATCTTAAAACGATTAAGTTAATAATTTGACACTTAAGTGCAGGTATCAAGCAAAAAAAAAAACACTCATTCTCCACCACAAAGGTTCTTTCATTTTCAGGCTCAAGCACTCCCCTCTAAACTTTTCTCTTTACCTACTCTCTTGCGATCTTTGGCTTTGAAACCCTAGTCGCCGCCGCCCACACCTAGAATAAGTTGCAAACCCTTTTTTTCATCTCCCCCTTCTTCTCACGTCATTTTCTTCCCCTCCTCTTCACCTCTTACCTATCTATCTCTGTTTCCTTTTTATCCTCCACTTTTCCCATTTCCGCCATGCTTTGCTCTGTCCGCTGTGTCTTTTTTCCACCCATTCTCTTTGCGGAGGCTTTTGTTTTCCCTCTTTTGCAAACTCATGATGTCTTTCTAAATCTGGATTTGAGTTCCCATCTTCGCCTCAACCTTCATTCAATTGGTTTCCATCTTCTCATCAATCCTCACCAGATGCTTTATCTGCCCCTCAACCAAGTGGATGCTTTCGCGGCCGAGCTTCTTTATGGGTTGTGGTTGGAGCTGCTTTAAAGTACTTACTGCACTCGTTGAATGGATTATGATAGCGTTTTACGCTCGAATGACCAGCTCACACTTTCGTATGGTTCTTTAATTTCACTTTCTTTTTCTCTTTTTCTCTTTTTCAGGGGTATTGTGTTTATAAGGACATGGTGACTATGAAAGTTTGGTGAGGTTGTTGATATGGAGGTGGACATTCTTCATTTTTCAGATCTAGGGTTTCCTTTGGGATTTTTATTTTTTAATTTTTTAATCTTATTTTATGCACATAGGCTCTGTTGATTTACATGTGTGTATTTCATTTGTCTTTTTAAGCTTTCCTTGTTGTTAGGCCCAGTGGTGTAATTAGGATATAATTTGAGAAGGGGTCTTTCACAAAACACTTCTAAAAAGAAAATTGAACTTTTAATATAATACAAAATAAGATCTTTTGTTTAGTTTGATATGTATATATATATACATATATATACATTATCAAACTAACCAAAAGATATAAAACATTATATTCATAAAACTAATTATTACATTAATAGTTGTTCTTGGCAAGTTCGTATCTTTTGAAATCATTAGACCTCAATCAATATTTGATTATCTTTTGTATTTTTTTATAACTAAAAACATGTTGACGAGACATAAATTCAAATCATTCTAATAGAATATATATAGATAATATAATAAAAGTAAAAAAAAAAATATGGAGGTCACAGTGCAATGATTAATAAATAAATCTATTATAAATTCAAAATTACAAAGAAAGAAAAATATTAATTTAGATTAGAATACATTTAAAACTTACTTTCTAACAAAAAAAATACTAATGTCCACTTATAAATATTAATATTCACTTAATAATATATATAAGTTAGTTTGGGGTCCTGGGCCCCACTGGACCCATCTCTCTTTGCCGTTGATTGTGCTTTTAATGCCTTGTAATTGTTTGCCTTGTTTAATGAAGAAACTTAATTATCTAACAAAAAAAACACACAACCTTCTTTCCAAAAGTCATTGCTTGCTTTACTTGTGTATGAGAATAATTAATTAACTCTCATTTTCCATAGATGCCAAGTTCCCTCTTTTAGGAGAAAATCTTATTAAAACTATCAAAGAAGGAGATATTGCATCCAAATAGAGCCGAGCGATTTATTTGATTTCTTTTCGTCACCCCATATTCATGAGAGCTTAGAGATGAATATCTGTAGGAGAAGATGCATTGGCACTTTTTTTTTATAAATCAAAATTGGATTAAAAGGCACGGCCTAAAAAACCCAAAAGGGCAACACCAGCAACAAACCCACACAAGGCTGAACCACACATTCCAATCAGGGAGGAACAACAACCAAACAACGAACCAAAGGAACCATAGACAAACCTGGAACAAAGGCAACAAAAAAAAACAACCTACTAGCTAAGTAATGGGTAAATTCCAAGCTCCAGCAACCTGAATATTACCAACATTCATCTTAAAGTTAACATTAAAAAGTCTCAAACGAATCATATCAATAATACGAGTAAGAATAGTAGATGGGAAGCACCAAGAATTAGCAAAAATCGGATTATTGCGCTCCTTCCAAATGCTGTAAATAGTAACATAAGGGCAAGCTTCTTGATGGTAACAGCAAGCGACTTCCCACGCCATAAGATAAAAATAGCATCCACAAACAATGGCCAAGGGGGACATCTCCAAATTTCACCATATTTACCAAGCACCACCCACCAAATATCACAAGTAACCGAACAATCAAAGAACAAATGTTCATGGATTTCAAGTTCCCTATCACACATAGAGCAAAGAACATTAGAAAGAGAAGCAATAGAAGATACACAGTCCAAAGTACCCAAACGTCCTTTGAAAGCAAGCCACATGATGAAAGACGCCCTAGGAATGGCTGCCGAGAACCAAATGAGGTGAGCTCTAGGATCCACAACCCCTCCCACATTAAGCTTTTTTCACAAAGAGTTAGAGGAGAACAAACCATTAGAGGAGAGGGACCAATAAAACTTTCCAACCCGAGAAAACGAGGTAAGGATAGATTCTAATCATGATCACAACAGGTTCAAAGAAAAAGGCTAATTTCAACTACCAGAATTGAGAACAGAGGCGATCAAAGCATTAGAGTGGCTCCCCAACTCAACCAAACCATCACTACCAATGAAAGGCATTTCCTATGATGCCACACAAAAATCCGTTCCCCATTTCCCACAACACAATGGATAAAAGGCCGAATAATCTCCCGAGATTTCATCAACTTTCTCCAATTCGAAGAACACTTAGCTGGAGTTTTAATAATTCACATACACTTACCACGAATAAAGTAAGCCTTGACCCAATTGGCCCATAAGTTGGAGTTCCCGTCCTCGAAAAGAAACCATATATATCTTGCCATCATGGATACATTCCAAAGATGAAAATTCCGAATACCAAGCAACTTTAGCATGATAGGGACCAGAACAGTAGCTTGACCAAAGAAAGCACGTATGGATACACTTAATTTCCTTAGTAATATTCTTGGGGAGAAAGAGATGGGAGCCCCAAAACACTGTGATACTACATAGGACGACTTGAATAAGAAATAACCTGCTAGCAAAAGAAAGGGCACGGTTTTCCCAAGCTTTCACTCTATTCCGGATCCTTCCAAGAGTGAGGCACACGAGGTGAAGCTCAGCTTCACGGTAATAATAGGCATCCCATGGTACTTGACAGGTAAAGATCCTTCTTGAACATTAAAAATACGTAACAATCATCTTTTGACTAGAATACCAACCCTAACAGCATACAAGTGACTCTTATTCATATTAGGATTAAACCCATACACACTAGAAAACCACTCAACAGCTGACTTGATAACAAAGATTGATATAGTCTCACCATGAGAAAAAACAATCAGATCATCAACAAAAGCTAGGTGAGATATAAGTACCTTGTCACACCTCTAGTGATATCTAAACTCCGGGTTGCTGCGAATACATTTCTTCATAATAAGCGAGAAAAGTTCCATCACAATCACAAATAAATATGGTGACAGCAGGTCTCCTTGACGAATTCCACGTTTTCCAGGGGAAAACCCTACAAGTTCTCCATTGACAAAATAGAGAACCGAGGACTAGAAATGCACATCTTAACCCACCCAACAAATAGAAGGGGAAACTTAAAGGCCTCCAAAGCAGCAATAACAAAATCCCAAGAGATGGTATCATAGGCCTTTAGAATGTCCACGTTCACAGCGCAACGAGCCGGGCCAGAATTGAGGTGATAACCTTTAAAAAGGTCTTGGACCAAAAGAATATTATCCTCAATTCTTTTTCCCAAAAAAAAACGCTGACTGGTTAGGAGAGATGATGGAAGCAAGCACGGTCCTGATCCTATTTACAATAATCTTAGACACTAATAGAGGGGTTTGGAACCTTAGGGAGCAAAGCAACAATAGTGGAATTAAATTCACCCAAAAGTTTCAAACTATAAAACACTTCCTTAACTACATTAATCACGTGGGGACCAATAACTGATCAAGCACGATGAAAGAAGTATGTATTGAACCTATCCGGACCAGATGCCTTGTTTGGTTTAAGCTTGAAGCATGTGTCATGAATCTCATCATCAGATACATCCGAGATCATAGAACTAGCATGGTCTCCAAAAAAAAAAGCCATCATCACATCTTGGAACTACATAGCACAAACTGGACTAGCACTTCCAAACATGTTTTGAAAGAAAGAAACAGCTTCAGTCTTAACTTTCGCGTCCTCATTGGAAATGGTACCATCATTTCGAGTAATAGAGACAATATTATTATGATTAACACGCTTTTTAATAACCTTGTGGAAGAACGCCGTGTTCAAATCCCTACCTTTCATCCATTGAATACGGGCTTTCTATCTAAATAAATCTTTTCATCCAGAAGATAATCAGCATACTTTTTTAACAGAATTGATTCCCTTTCCACAATTGTCAAATCACTAGGAGTAGCAACTAACTCTCTTTGGCAGATATCTAACTCAGCCTTGGCAATCAAAACACCGCCAGACACATCATCTAGAGAAGCCATATTCAACCCTTTCAAAGTTGTCTTATCACGCTTAAGGTGACAAACAAATTTAAACTGATGAGTACCAACACAATGGGAGCTAATAGCTTGCTCAAGAATGGTCATAAAATCAACATGGTCAGCTAGCATGTTAAAGAACTTGAAAGGAGATTTCCACTTGCTGTCAGGGGTCCCCATAAATAGAACTCCAGGAGCATGATTTGAAGATCTTGGATTAAGAAATTTCGCACTAGAATTAGGGAACATATTGAGCCAGCCATCATCAACCAATATTCTATCCAACTTCCTTTTGATTAAGCCTCTGGAATATTGGTGGTTTCACCACGTGAAGAGATCACCAGAGTAATTCATATTCTCCATACCACAGCCCTAGATACAGGCGAGAAAATCACCCATACCAGAGTCCCATATACCTCGCACACCCTCCTACTCTCTAAGGAAAGAAATTTCATTCATATCCCCCAAGATAGTCCAAGGAGCAGATCTAGTGGAATCACCCAAGTCAGTCAACTCAGCCCACAGCTCACGACGCCTCCCTTCAACATTCGCCCCATAGATGAAGGAAGAATTTTTTTTTTTTACTAGTATCCAATAATTCCACAGAAGTATTAATTAATTGGTCCCTGACCTTCAAAACCTACAAACTGGTACAAGAAGGATCCCAACCAATCCAAATACAACCATTCGAATGAGAAACATAATTATCCACCCAACTCCAATTTTTATTAATCACTTTCATAAACTTGTTATGTAAGACCTGTTTCCTGGAGAGAATGGTGAACGATCCCATATTCCTACGAAGGGAATGGTCTGGGAGGGGAATGGTGGTGTGCCTTAAAGGTGTAGGCACACACCTATCTAGCGCGAGGCCTTCTGGGAGCTCATTGGCTTTGGATTCCTGGGGGACTCCGAAGTTAAGCGAGTGGAGGCTAGTGCAATCCCATGATGGGTGACCCACTGGGAAGTTGCACAGTGAGCTCCTGGGAACAAAACCCTACGGGCTGGGCTAGTTCGGCTAGTGAGTTTAGAGGGGACAATATCATGTTAGGTAGAGTGGGCTGATGCGCAACTCTGATCTAAACGAAGCCTTTTGGGAGCTCAGAGACTTTGGGTTCGGTTGGAATTCCAAAGTTAAGCGAGTTAAGGCTGGTGCAATTCCATGATGGGTGACCCCCTGGGAAGTTGCACCGGGAGCTCCTGAAAACAAAATCGTGAGGGCAAGGGCAAGGAGGCCCAAAGCGGACAATATCGTGCTAGATGAGTCGGGTCCTGACAGGGGAGGTTCGAGTCCTGACATGCTAGCATTCCTACTACAAACTCGAGTTTCCACTAACCCCAAAATTTTTAGGCCATTATCCTTAATAAACTTTGTCTCACACTCTTTTTTTCTTCCCTTTTTTCCTCTTTTTTCCCCTGGCATCGAGCTTAGAACAGCAAGCCAAAGGATAACTAGAATTTGAAGAGACATTTTGATTCTCCTCTGCGGCAAGGCACTTTCAGTCACAACTATAGCTTGAACCAGCGCCGCCTCATGCTCTCATCGAATCCCAGCAATCCCCTTATCACCTCGTTCAGAGAAATTTACCCGATCAACAGAGTTAACACCATCTCCACTTGGCTCGAGGGATTGGAACTGATTACATATGGGAACTACCGCCTTAGAAACAATCTCCTACTTAGACCTGTGAGAAGCAACCAAACGGGCCTTACTGCTACCATTCCGACCAGAAGAAAGGTGATACTTGCTGTAACGACCCAGATTTTCTGTATTATTTATTAAATGGAAATTATATGTAAAATGACCATTTTACCCTTAGTAAGGGCTAAATTTTGACTTTCGACCCGGGACGTTGTTTGGATATGGACCCTTGACCTTTACGTAAATCGTGTCGCCCTGAGTTCGTAGACAGGTGGCATACCAAATTTGGACGCTCGACATAGAAGTTACGGGTCACAGAGTTCGGGAGAAAACTATTTCGTTTTACGAGAAATCGTGCCAAGTGGCATTATTGGACTGGTTGACTAATCTCTTAGACCAATCAGATGAGTGACAAGTGTCACTCATTCATTTGGCCCAGTTACCCAAAAGATAGGAATGCATGTATTTGCTCTCTGTTCTTCCTTATGCTTATTCGACCGTGTGAACCGAATTCTACAAACTCACAAACACAGCCATCAACCCTTCCTTCTAAACATCTAACCAGCATTTAGTGACCCTTGTGAGCGCCTGGGAGCGTGTTGGACGGACTGAAGGGCAGAGAACGACCGTGCACGGTGGAGATAGAAGATCCAGGTAAAAAATGACAGGACCCGCCCCGATCCCCCTAGGACCACATGGGGACATGCCCTGCTCCCGTCTGACACCCAAAATAACGTTCCAATTTTAACCTCAAAAGTTCAAATGAATAAATAACCAAATAAAGTTATACATCAAATCCGAAATAAACCGATGCCATACAAGGGATAAAGTTTCAAATTACAAATTGCGAGCACGACTCTAAAATAAACCTGCATGCAAACCACCCAACAGGAGATCAGGTACGCGGAAGTAGATCTATGCCTCTGCCTCAGGATCCTCATCTACCTCAGTAGCACATCCTGGAGGGGTTACCAAAACATTAAGGGTGAGTGGGCCGAAACTCAAGTTTATAAAATCGTTTAATAAGTAAAACATATAATTTACCCCTCCGTTTTCCAAACATGCATGCATCAGAATTTAAAACCATAAATTATATAATATGAATCAAAAGGCATGTAATAAAACCATAAAAATAATTTTAACCACTGCACTATACACTCCAATCCTGACATCCCCGATGTCTGACGTCCCTGACGTCCAATAAGATCACAGTCTCAAGGTTACGCGTGCCACTCGGGGTCTCAATCCCGAATCCAATCCCCGAACCCTGTCCGGGTACGGCATCTCAAATGCCTAGCATCCTAGACGCTCGACGTCTCTGACGTCAAATTATAGCAATCCTGCTCCTGAGTCATTTTACGGTCCGGTTCCTCCGTAGAATGACCCCTAGCAGGCAATGCGCCGTGACCGCTCCGGGGTACCACATCCGGAGGAGACAATATCACAAGAATGGATCTAAACAGTACAGTACCAAATACATTTTATTGATATCCACATGCAAAACAATATACATAGATAAAATCCAAAACCAATCTTTAAGTTTCATCAGACGGGTCTCAAACACAAAAACCGTGAAACGTGCCATAACCATAATTTCAATATCATCAAAATCGTTTCTTGATTCTAGCATGTGAATATATAAGTAAATCAGAAAACATTTAAGCATGCAAGGGTTTAATGAAATCGGGCCCACTCACAGTACGATCCCGCGGTGAATCTGCGCGTACGAACCTGTACCGGGATTATCGTACAATTCCTGTCAGTCCAAATCACACGTAAGGGTCACTACAAGTCTTAAACATTAATCCAAAAAGTCCAAAACAGAAACCGGCTCGGGGAAACCGTCTAACACGTTTCCCGAGACAACCGGCCCTAAATTGACCCTCCTAACTATCTCAGATCAACATGGTTAATTCACCAAAAATGTTCAGAATGATGAAAGGAATAAAAGTCATGTTGATCATGATCAGAGATAAGGTCCAACGCGCCCTCACGCGCCTGACACTGTAGCTACAGTGTCACCACCTTCACCAGTTTGTCTGTAATACGGGCCTGCCACCCGCGGCTTGACCAGTTAACTACCCACCAATTCTTAATCAATTTCCTTCGTTTTTGATTCTACTATCTTCCATAAACATCTAATTTAGGTTCTGAGTCAAAACATTTCCTCGACAAGTCCCCAATCGACCATTCGACCCATGATCAACCAAACGGGTCGATCACCATAACTTGCTGGTTTCCCAACCATTGTCCAATTAACTTAACAGGGAGCATCCTAGTGCTAATACGAACTATAAGGAATGATCAATTGAACAAAACGTTACCTGGAAGTAGCCGTCCAAACCTCTGAAATTCCTCTGAAAACGGCAGCCTCCGTCCCAGCTCCACCGTGGCTGGTTGCCCTCGATTTTGATATGGATGTGTTCTAAACACTCCCAGAAAGCTCACTCAGTGTTTAGATTGGTCCAACAGACCGTATAAATTGAAATCCGAAATTCCCTCCAATTTTCCCGAAACTCAATCTCTGGTTTTTCTCTCCAATTTTCAGCTCCCTCAACAGCAGAGTGAAGCTCACTCAAATACTATTCTGTTTAAACCAACTGAGCCGTCCCAGCTGCTCGTGGAAGTCCAATCTGTCCACTGAGATTTGTCCCCCGAAAAGCTTCGAATCTTCAAATTAAAAATGGTGGCTTTGCTGGATGAATCCAGCCATGTGCTGATGCCTATAAGGCTTTAAACAAACTCTACTTTCCAGCATACGACTAGAATAAACAATTGGGCACTCAGAACCACCGCACATGGTGGTGTCGCCCATGTTCCCCCATGGTTGCTACAGTAACTAGGGGTAAAATGACCAAAATTCCCCTAGTTCAAAAATTACCCTAATGCCTTTCACTTTCCAGACCCGTAACTCAGCCATCCGAAGTCTGATTTCAGCGTGCCGCCTGTCAACGGACTCAGGGCTTCGAGACCTACCTAACGGTCCTCGATTCGTGTGAAAATTAGTTGCTAAACAAAAAGTCAACATTTTTGCCCTCATCGTCTAAATTACGGTATTTCCCCTGAACTTCCGATAGTCATAACTTTTTCCCTGATCGTCTGAATTGGACGTGCCACCTGTCTATGAACTCGTGACGCCTCGAACTACGTCACGGTCATTGGTCAAAGTCCGTTTGACCCACCAATAAAAAAGTCAACAATTTGGCAATACCATTCATAGGGATAAAAACGTCAATTCATGCAATCATTTACAATATTAAAATCCTCAAATTTCCGGGGTGTTACAACCTTCCCCCCTTAAGAAATTTCGTCCCGAATTTCAAACAAACAAATAAGCAAATTGTTCTCGCATCTGAGCCTCGGGCTCCCATGTGGCTTCTTCTACATTCTGGTTTCTCCAGAGAATCTTCACGAGAGAGTAGTCTTCCGACGTAGTACCTTGTCCTTCCGATCCAAGATCTGTACTGGTTGTTCCTCAAAGCTCAAATCCTCTCGGAGTTCGATAGGTTGTTCCTCCTGTACATGGGAAGCATTATGTACGTACTTCCGCAGCATCGAGATGTGAAAAACATCGTGAACTCTAGAAAGTTCTGGAGGTAGCGCCAATCTATACACAACCTTGCCAATCCTTTCCACGATCTCATATGGTCCGATAAAACGCGGACTCAGTTTCCCCCGTCGACCAAAACGGATAATCCCTTTCCACGGAGATAACTTCAGGAAGACAAAATCTCCCACTTAAAATTCCAAGTCTCGAATCCATCGATCGGAATAACTCTTTTGGCGATCCTGTGCCGCCTTCAATCTTTCCTTGATAACACGAACAGTTTCCTGGGTTAAGTCCATCAATTCTGGCCCTACAGCCGCTCGCTCCCCAATCTCCATCCAGCATATAGGTGTCCTGCACTGTCGACCATACAGTGCCTCATAGGGTGCCATCCCGATACTTGCCTGATAGCTGTTGTTGTACGAGAATTCCATCAACGGCAAATGAGTATCCCATGAATCCTGAAACTGTAGTACACAAGACCTCATCATGTCCTCCAGGGTCTGAATGGTCCTTTCAGACTGCCCATCGGTCTGTGGATGGAAAGCAATACTGAAGCGTAGGGTTGTTCCCAAAATAGTTTGCAAACCCTGCCAGAACCTGGAAGTGAAATGCGGATCACGATCAGACACGATCGACTCCGGCGTACCATGCAATCGTATGATTTCCTTTACGAACAATTGAGCCAGTCGGTTAGGTTTATATGTCTCCTGAACTGGCAGAAAATGGGCTGACTTGGTTAACCGGTCCACAATCACCCACACTCCGTCAACTCCACTCTGAGTCCTTGGTAACTTAAAGACGAAGTACATGGTGATGTGACCCCACTTACACTCGGGAATCGGAAGTGCCTACATAGCCCCATAAGGTCTTTGTCGTTTCGCTTTAACCTGCTGACAGGTTAAGCATCTGCTCACGAACTCTGCAATATCTTTCTTCATTCCTGGCCACCAATAATGGTTCCGGAGGGTACGGTACATCTTTGTACCTCCCGGATGCATAGCATAAGCTGAACTATGGGCCTCCTCCAGAATCTCGGCCTGTAACTCTGCTACTGCAGGTACACACAAACGGCCCAACTTCACAAGTGCTCAATCATCCCGGATGGTAAAATCCTGTCTCCCATCCGCATCGACCTCAATCCTGTAAATACAGAGTATCGAATCCTGAAGTTGTGCTTCGATGATCCGATCAATCAGCACTGGTCGTACATGAAAGCTGGCCAACAAAGCTCCATGCTCATCCGTATCCAAAATAACTCCCGCCTTCCGGAGTTCCACCAGCAAAGGAAGATACACCATCCCCAAGTGTGAACTGATCTTGCTGACTTCCTACTGAGTGCATCTGCCACCACATTGGCCTTGGCCTTACCCGGATGGTACTCAATTGTACAGTCATAATCCTTCAGCAGCTCTAACCATCTCCGTTGTCTCATGTTAAGCTCCTTCTGAGTGAATAGGTACTTTAGGCTCTGGTGGTCGGTGTATATCCGGCACGTTGCGCCGAATAGGTAATGTCCCCAGAGTTTTAGGGCATGAACCACCGCTGCCAACTCCAAATCATGGGTAGGGTAGTTCAACTCATGAGTCATTAGCTGCCGGGATGTGTAGGCGATAACCTTACCAGTCTGCATCAACACACAACCCAAACCTTGTAGTGATGTGTCACTAAAGACCACGAACTCTCCACTGTCATCCGACAATGCAAGGACAGGTGCAGTGGTCAATCGATCCTTCAACTCCTGAAAACTCCGATCACACTGCTCGTCCCAAATAAACTTTACTCCCTTCCGAGTCAATCGAGTCAACGGTGCAGCAATTTTGGAGAAACCCTCCACGAATCTCCGGTAGTAACCTGCTAACCCGAAAAAACTTCGCACCTCCGTTACCGTTGTCGGTCTAGCCCAGTTAGTCACCGCCTCTGTTTTCTGGGGATCCATGCTAATCCCATCCGTTGATATCACATGTCCCAGAAAACCAATACTGTTTAGCCAAAACTGGAACTTGCTCAGCTTGGCGTACAACTGTTCCTGTCTCAGCTTCTCCAACACCAACCGTAGATGTTCCTCATGTGCTCGGGCACTCCTTGAGTACACTAAGATATCATCGATGAACACAATCACGAACTTATCCAAGTAGGGTCAGAAGACCCGGTTCATCAGATCCATGAATGTTGCCGGAGCATTCGTCAAACCGAAAGGCATCACTAGGAGCTCGTAGTGTCCGTAACGGGTTCGAAAAGCAGTTTTCGGAATATCCTCCTCTGAAATCCTCAGTTGGTGATACCCAGACCGTAAATCAATCTTCGAGAAGCACTGTGCTACCCTCAACTGGTCAAAAAGGTCATCGATCCTGGGTAGAGGATACTGGTTCCTCAGTGTCACCTTGTTGAGTTGTCGATAATTAATACAGAAACGGAGACTCCCTTCCTTCTTCTTTACGAACAACACCGGTGCTCCCCACGGTGAAGTACTCGGTCGGACGTATCCCAAATCCACCAACCCCTGCAACTGAGTTTTGAGTTCTAGTAACTCGGCCGGCGCCATCCGGTATGGTGCCTGGGATATAGATCGGGTACCGGGGAATAGTTCAATTGTAAACTCGATCTCCCGCGATGGTGGTAATCCAGGTAAGTCTTCCGCGAACACATCCGAAAACTCACGTACCACCGGTATCTCGTCGATACCCGGAGTATCAACCTGCTCCGACACGACATGCGCCAGATAACCCTGGCATCCCTTCCGTAGAAGTTTGGTAGCAATAAGTGAAGAAATCACTTCAGGAGGCGAACCATCACGTTCCCCCTGAAAGATAACCTCCGGCAAACCCGGACTTCGCAGAATCACTTGCCTGCTACAGCAATCGATGAGCGACCAATGTTCCGATAGCCAATCCATTCCCAAGATTACATCGAAGTCGTGGATATCCAGGATAATTAAGTCCGCTGGCAAATCCACATCCTCAATTCTCACCGGGCACCTCCGAATCACCTGATTCACAAGGTACACGATACCCATCGGGGTGCCAACACCCATCTCGCAATCTAAGGCTGATACCCCACAATTAAGCATACCAGCACAACTCCTCGAAATAAAAGAATGTGTAGCCCCCGCATCCATCAATACACGTACAAGAAGGTTTAAGATATGTAGTGTACGTGTAAGCACGCCCAGGGCGGTCCTCGCCTGTTGCTGGGTCATTGCAAACACCTGGGCCCTAGGCCCTCCATTCCGTCTGCACCCGCGCGCGCCACGCCCAACACCACGGTCACCTCCCTGACCTCGACCTCAGTTAGTGTGGGAAGCCGTGCTCTGCACCACACTAGAGCCCCCAAAGTCGTTGTTCTTGGACAACATCGGGCAATCACAGGCATAGTGGCCCTCTTCTCCTCAAGCAAAATAGTTTACTGGCCTCGGCCTGTCCGAATGCCCACCAGAAACACTGCTCCAAGATGAACGCTGCCTAGAGTTGAATCCTGATCCTCTGCCCTGAGAGCCCCCACGTCGACCCGACCAGCCACGACCCTTAAAGGATGAGGGTGATCCCCTGTAGCCTCCTCCCTTAATGTTCTTCTGGCCCGTCGGTCCAAGATGTGGACAATCCCGACGACGCCCCTTGCCAGAAGGCTGTCGTGTCTGGTGTACCGCCAGACTGGCCTCGACACGCACCGCAGCGTCGACCATATCTCCCAGAGAAGCATGAGTGGCTGCAGTCACACTTGCCCGAATCTCCCCTCGGAGTCCAAGCTCAAACCTCTGTCATTTGTCTTCCTCCATGCTTACGAAAGATGCAGCGAACCGGGAAAGTTTCCCAAAAGTCTGCTCGTAGTCCGCAACGGACATATCCCCCTGCTCCAGCCGCAGGAACTCTGCCTCCCGTGCCGCGCGAAACGATCGCGGGTAATACTGGTCCAGAAATCGGGAACGGAAGACCTCCCAAGTAGTGGTGTGGACAGACCATCTAGACATTTCAAGGCCATGCCACCACTGATAGGATCCTCCTTCCAGTAAGAAGGCCGCCAAGGTCACCCGCTCGCCCGGAGGGTAGTGCATTACAGTGAAAATCCTTTCCTACTTGGTAATCCATTCATGAGCATCTTCGGGGTTTGATCCCCCGTTGAAAGGAGTGGCTCCCAGACGCTGAGCCCGTTCAATGCTTGCGCATTCCATTTCCCTCTCCAGATCCTCGTCAGTTCGTGTATGAGGAATCCTCTTTGGAGGCATAACCAACTGTCAAGAGGCATAGATCAGATAACATTATCCTTAAACTCGAAAAGTAACTAGTACTAATCGCTAGTCTAGCATGCTGACCACAACCTAGTGCTCTGATACCAAGATGACAGGACCCGACCGGATCCCCCTAGGACCACATGGGGACGTGCCCTGCTCCCGTCTGACACCCAAAATAACGTTCTAATTTTAACCTCAAAAGTTCAAATGAATAAATAACCAAATAAAGTTATACATCAAATCCGAAATAAACTGATGTCAGACAAGGGATAAAGTTCCAAATTACAAATTGCGAGCACGACTCTAAAATAAACCTGCGCGCAAACCACCCAACAGGAGATCAGGTACGCGGAAGTAGATCTATGCCTCCGCCTCAGGATCCTCATCTACCTCAGTAGCACAGCCTGAAGGGGTTACCAAAACATTAAGGGTGAGTGGGCCGAAACTCAAGCTTATAAAACCGTTTAATAAGTAAAACATATAATTTACCCCTCCGTTTTCCAAACATGCATGCATCAGAATTTAAAACCATAAATTATATAATATGAATCATAAGGCATGTAATAAAACCATAAACATAATTTTAACCACTGTACTATAAACTCCAATCCCAACATCCCCGATGTCTGACGTCCCTGACGTCCAATAAGGTCACAGTCTCAAGGCTATGCGTGCCACTCGGGGTCTCAATCTCGAATCCAATCCCCGAACCCTGTCCGGGTACGGTATCTCAAATGCCTAGCGTCCTAGATGCTCGACGTCTCTGACGTCAAATTATAGCAATCCTGCTCCTGAGTCATTTTACGGTCCGGTTCCTCCATAGAATGACCCCTCGCAGGCAATGCGCCGTGACCGCTCCGGGGTACCACATCCGGAGGAGACAGTATCACAAGAATGGATCTAAACAGTGCAGTACCAAATACAATTTATTGATATCCACATGCAAAACAGTATACATAGATAAAATCCAAAACCAATCTTTAAGTTTCATCAGACGGGTCTCAAACCCAAAAACCGTGAAACGTGCCATAACCATAATTTCAATATCATCAAAACCGTTTCTTGATTCCAGCATGTGAATATGTAAGTAAATCAGAAAACATTTAAACATGCAAGGGTTTAATGAAATCGGGCCCACTCACAGTACGATCCCGCGGTGAATCTGCGCGTATGAACCTGTACCGGGATTATCGTACAATTCCTGTCAGTCCAAATCACACGTAAGGGTCACTACAAGTCTTAAACATTAATCCAAAAAGTCCGTAACAGAAATCGGCTCGGGGAAACCGTCCAACACGTTTCCCGAGACAACTGGCCCTAAACTGACCCTCCTAACTATCTCGGATCAACATGGTTAATTCACCAAAAATGTTCAGAATGATGAGAGGAATAAAAGTCATGTTGATCGTGATCAGAGATAAGGTCCAACGCGCCCTCACGCGCCGCCCAAAGTGGCTGTGCGTGAAAGTCACGCGCCTGACACTGTAGCTACAGTGTCACCACCTTCACCCGTTTGTCTGTAATACGGGCCTGCCACCCGCGGCTTGACCCGGTTAATTACCCACCAATTCTTAATCAATTTCATTTGTTTTTTATTCTATTATCTTCAATAAGCATCTAATTTAGGTTCTGAGACAAAAATTTACCTCGACAAGTCCCGAATCGACCATTCGACTCGTGATCAACCAAACGAGTCGATCACCATAACTTGTTGGTTTCCCAACCATTGTCTAATTAACTTAACAGGGAGCATCCTAGGGCTAATAGGAACTATAAGGAATGATCAATTGAACAAAAAGTTACCTGGAAGTAGCCGTCCAAACCTCTAAAATTCCTCTGAAAACGGCAGCCTCCGTCCCAGCTCCACCGTGGCTGGTTGCCCTCGATTTTGATATGGATGTGTTCTAAACACTCCCAGAAAGCTCACTCAGTGTTTAGATTGGTCCAACAGACCGTATAAATTGAAATCCGAAATTCCCTCCAATTTTCCCGAAACTCAATCTCTGGTTTTTCTCTCCAATTTTCAGCTCCCTCAACAGCAGAGTGAAGCTCACTCAAATACTATTCTGTTTAAACCAACTGAGCCGTCCCAGCTGCTCGTGGAAGTCCAATCTGTCCACTGAGATTTGTCCTCCGAAAAGCTTCGAATCTTCAAATTAAAAATAGTGGCTTTGCTGGATGAATCCAGCCATGTGCTGATGCCTATAAGGCTTTAAACAAACTCTACTTTCCAGCATCCGACTAGAATAAACAATTGGGCACTCAGAACCACCGCACATGGTGGTTCCGTCCATATTCCCCCGCGGTTGCTACAGTAACTAGGGGTAAAATGACCAAAATGCCCCTAGTTCAAAAATTACCATAATGCCCTTCACTTTCTAGACCCGTAACTCAGCCATCCGAAGTCCGATTTCAGCGTGCCGCCTGTCAACGGACTCAGGGCGTCGAGACCTACCTAACGGTCCTCGAGTCGTGTGAAAATTACTTGCCAAACGAAAAGTCAACATTTTCACCCCCATCGTCCAAATTACGGTAATGCCCCTGAACTTCCGATAGTCATAACTTTTTCCCTCATCGTCCGAATTGGACGTGCCACCTGTCTATGAACTCGTGACGTCCAGAACTACGTCACGGTCATTGGCCAAAGTCTGTTTGACCCACCAATCAAAAAGTCAACAATTTGGCAATACCATTCACAGGGATAAAAACGTCAATTCATGCAATCATTTACAATATTAAAATCCTCAAATTTCCGGGGTGTTACAAAAAACCCAAAACCAGTTCACGGGTCGAGTTTTTTATATTACATTGTGAGAGTTGTTTTGGGGAATTTGAGGACTCTAATGTGATTATTAGTCAGGTCGGGTTCACGGGTCTAGGCGACGCGATTACAGACCCGTCGCGAGGTTAGGGGTGATGACGCCATCACCTGTCAGGCTGTCAGGAGACGTGGACAAGTCAGAGGACGACACGTGTCAAATGTCAGTGCCCAGTCAGCACTGACATGTTAGTGACGTGGCCCAATCAGAGGCTGCCACGTGTCACTTACATGTCAGTGACGTGGACCAATTAGCTGCTGACACATGGCACTTATCAGAGTCTGACACGTGTCAGACTGACATTGTCAGATGACATCATGCTGACGTCAGCAGCGTTGACTTTGACCTACAGCGTTGATCATGGGTGTGGGGGCGTGTGGGCATGATTTTTAAGGTGAGACTGACACCATTTTTAAGGTTTCGACGTTTCAGATCCAATCTTGGTGGTTTCGTGTCGATCTAAGATCGTTAGGCAGATCAAATTAAGGTTGGAAGCCTCGGGAAGCGTGTTTGGAAGGTGTTCCCGAGTCGATTTTGTTCTAGGGTTCGATGTTAGATCTAGTAGGGTCAATTAGTGACCCTTGGGTGTATTTGGACAGGCCCGAAGACTATGTTTAGCTTCGGGACAGGTGTAGCTTGTTCGTTAGTGCAGCAAGGACTAGCTGTGAGTCGACCGTTGGTTTTATAATGAAATGCATGCATAACCGTTTTACTTGTTTTCTAAATTGATTTAAGTTAAATGTTTTAGAACTGTGGAATTTGATGCTTGAATCATAGGTTTTGAGAAATGTTACGGATTTACGTGAAAAATAGTAGTATCGGGCTTGAGACCTATTTGGTTACCGTTAACTCGAATTTTGGGAAGTCAACGGTGTTTTGAAAGAATTATGGACTAAATGAATGGACTAGTGATTTGGGATGAATGGTTTTGAGGTTTAGATTATAAAAGAGAGTTCTGGGCACAGGTTTCAGTAAGGTTTTGAAAAGACGGATTTCAAATGTTTTCACACATATGTATATACCCTTCTATCTATGCATATTGGTCTCCTCCATACGACATAGATCCTGGAGAGCCACGATTCACTACCTGGGATGAGTAACTTCAAGAGGGAGTACATTCCAGGAGTTAGATGGACAGGGTCCGAACCTAGGTCCTCCCAAACGTCGTAGATCGTGGGTGTAGACTCGGAGTGAGGCCTCGAGTGTATGCATACCTATATATGAATTGTGGCAGGATATTGTGGGGATTTGTTCCCTAGGGGTTGTGTGCCCTGAGTTGGCATCTAGCATACCAAGGAAGGGTCATGTGTATATATGGTTATATTAGATTTGTGGATACGCGTGCCCAGATATATTTATGTATAGATATACGTATATGTATAAATATGTTTGTATGCTTATGTGGTTGACTGTGTTTATACGTTTTCTCTTGAATGCATGCATGTTTCCCAAAATGGAGGGTCAGACTATTTATATGTTCAAAATGAATTTATAACTGCTTTATTTTGTTCCACTCACACTTTGACTATTTTCTTGACCCTCTAGGAGGTGAGATTGAGAAGAGCACTGACTCCAGGGCTGAGGCATAAATACTACTGTTGTGTTTTGGACCACCCTGAGAGGTAGGTGTTGTATTTTATTGTATTAGTACGAACACAATGCTCATGTCCCTTGTCTGACATTTGTTGTATTAAACACACCGGTGTGTATTTAGAATCCCCAGTAGAGGTATTTGTGTTAAGGTAATCCCAGGAAGGGTATTTGTGGTATTTTGAGTTAACTGTTAGATGGGAGCAGGCCCTTCCTCTGGTGGTCCTCAGGGGGGAACGGGGCGGGTCCTGTCAAGTTGGTATCAGAGCCGAGCATTATGTTAGCAGTCTGTACATGGTACATTGACACGCATGTTTTGTCGTACTAATATTGTTATTTATGCCTCTTAACAGTTCAGTATGCCCCTGAGATGAGCGACCCTGATTACACCACCTGACATGGGTCTCGCTGGAGACTCAGGAGGTTCGAGTGCTGGGAGTTCATTGATTGGGCAGGCACGTCACTTGGGTGCTACGGTGTTTAGTGGGGAGGTTGACCCCGAGACTACTCACAGATGGATTTTGGGACTAGAGAAGATTTTCCTGGTGATTTCCTGTCCGCCTGAGCAGAGAGTGGTGTTGGCCACTTTTTTGCTTGATGGTGAGGCCCACGAGTGGTGGTATACGCTGGAGTTTTCTGGCTGGGATGCCCTGATCGTGACTTGGGATGACTTCAAGAGCCGATTCTTAGACCAGTATTATCCCCGCGCCTTCCACGAGGCTAGGGAGATTGAGTTCTTACAGCTCCAGCAGGGGAGCTTGACTGTTGTGAAGTATGAGCAGCGGTTCCAGAGATTGTCCTGGTTTGCGGAGGTTTATGTGTGTACAGAGGTAGATAGGTGTCGTCGATTAGAGTAGGGGCTGAGAGGCGATATCCGGGCTATAGTGACCTCCTCTGTGATGATTTTCTCTACACTTCGGTAGTTGGCCGATGTTGCGGCCAAGGTGGAGACGAGCTAGGACAACTGCCAGTAGGATGTTGTTTTGGGACGAGACAGGGATCGTTCTTTTTCTGGACCCTCGGGCCACAGAGCCCGAAGGGAGGTCGGTTCAGTGGCGGGTAGTCATCCTACAGTGGTGGATCATCGGACGGTGGTCGATCTGGTAGATTTGAGAGAGGTCGTGGAGCCAGATACATCGCACCGCAGCAGAGTGACACCTCTGTGGGATCTGCAAACTAGATGAGGCACATGACGTGCTATACTTGTGGTGAGCTAAGCCATATCTCGAGGGGGTGCCCACAGTGGTCGAGTGGTAGTCCAGCAGGACAGACACCGAGTACCACGTCAGACGATTCTAGGGGAAGAGGACAAAGTGGACACCGAAGCGACTGTGGGGGACCACGAGGGCGTGGTCGTGGAGTAGGACCACGGGCTCGGTTTCTGCAATTACTAGGCAGGAGGCCAGAACTGCTCCTGAGGTGGTGACAGGTACACTTACTACCTCTGATGTGTCTGTACGTGTATTGATAGACCCCGGAGCCACTCATTCTTTTATTTCACGGGGTTGTGTTTGGTTATTAGATTAAGAGTTACCTGTGCTTGAGGGTGACTTAGGTGTTGGCACCCCGACTGGAGAGGTGTATGTAGTTAACCAGGTGATAAAGAATTGCCCAGTTAGGATAGGGGACTTTGAGTTGTTGGCAGATTTGATAGTATTGGACTTACATGACTTTGATGTGATTCTTAGCATGGATTGGTTGTCAGAACATGGGGCGCTAATGGACTGTAGCAATAAGAGAATGTTGATTCGAAGTCCAGGTGTACCTGACTTGACTTTCCAGGGAGACGTCATGAGTTCATCGCCTAGAATCGTTTCATCTCTTAGGACTCAAAAGTTATTAGTGAAGGGTTGTTAGGGGTATCTAGCACAGGTGGTGGATACAAGTATTACGTCGCCGAGAATGGAAGATATACCAGTGGTGCGGGACTTCCCGGATGTGTTTCCCGAAGATTTACCAGGTTTACCACCATCCCGAGAGATTGAGTTTACGTTCGAGCTACTTCCAAGAACAAGACTTATTGCGCAAGCACCATATCATTTGGCACCAGTAGAATTGAGGGAACTAAGGGAGCAACTGTAGGAGTTGCTCAAGTTGGGATTCATCCGGCCCAGTGTTTCGCCGTGGGGAGCACCGGTCTTGTTTGTGAGGAAAAATGAGGGTAGCCTCAGATTGTGTGTGGATTACCGACAGTGAGGAACAAGTATCTTTTACCCCGGATAGACGACCTATTCGACCAGTTGAGAGGAGCAAAATACTTTTCCAAAATTGACTTAAGGTCGGGATATCATCAGTTACTGATTGCCGAGGGAGATGTTCCGAAGACAACTTTTCGGACCCGGTATGGGCATTTTGAGTTTCTAGTGATACCTTTTGGTTTGACCAACACACCTGCAGCATTTATGGATTTGATGAATTGGGTATTCAGGTCTTATTTGGATAGATTTGTGATCGTATTTATCGATGATATTCTAGTGTATTCTAGAAATGCAAGGGCACACGAGAAACACCTAAGGTTGGTATTGACAAGGTTGAGGAAAACCCAGTTGTTCTCTAAGTTTAGCAAGTACCAATTTGGGTTAAATAGTGTTGGCTTCCCAGGCCATGTTATTTTAGTCGAGGGGATTAGTGTGGACCCCCAAAAGACAGAGGCAATAACCAATTGGGAGCAACCTAAGACAGTGACTGAGGTTCGAAGTTTCCTTGGTTTGGCGGTATACTATAGACGTTTTGAATAGGGCTTCTCTACCATTACTGCTCCATTAAACCGCTTGACGAGAAAAGGGGTTAACTTTGTTTGGACAGAGCACTGTGAAAACAGTTTTCAGGAATTAAAGGAACGATTGACCACTGCTCCTGTCTTGGCCTTACCAAGTGATGGTGGGGAGTTTGTGGTTTATAGTGATGCATCCTTACAGGGTCTGGGGTGTGTGTTGATGCAGCACGGAAGAGTGATGGCCTATGCCTCTTGACAGTTGAAACCACACGAGGCAAATTATTCTACTCACGACTTGGAGTTGGCAGCGGTGGTGTACGTCCTAAAGATTTGGAGGCACTACTTGTACAGGTAGACGTGGTGTCAGGACCCGTCCCAATCCCCTCCCGAGATTATCAAGGGACGCTTCTGATCCCGTCTGACATGGAGTGTCAGACTAGGGAAAATTTGAACCTTTAGCCCGGCTGGCTTCCAGAGTACGCCAGGATCCGGTGGAGGTGTGTGATGTCTCATTCTCTACTACAGTCCACATCCATGCAGAGTAATAATTTGAGTGAAAACAGAAAAGACTGTGAGTGGACGAAAAGTAATAATTTGATAAAACACATTTCATAAGAGATCTTTATGCCCTTCACTAAAAATCATCCATGCAGAGTAAAATCATTTATCTTACCACATATGTTTAAACAACCATATTTAGGGTCTCCGCCCCAAGTTCCGTAAATTTCAAGTCACACGAGCCTCTACCCAAAACCATTTACATAAATCCATAACATAGTAAACATATGTGGGGGATCTCACCCCAAATCCATTTATTATCCATAAAACACAATTTCGCAAAACCAAGAAATCATGTTTATCATAAATATATATATCATATAACCAATCCTGTCACGGTATCTAAACCTACACGCATGCTACCCGGGGTCTCAAAGCCCAAGTCTCCCCAGGGTCCACCCAGGTCAATGTCTGTAGATCAATGACCCTCCTTGGGGTTATAATCCAAAGCCTTTCTGAGAGTAAAGAACCAAACGGGGGTGACTTCACTCAGTCAGTGCTCCGTGACTACTCCGGGGTTCACCCAGGCCAACGACCCTCCCCGGAGGAGACAATCCATATATAAAGGATGGTATACGAAAAACCATTTGAAAACATTCTCAAAACCTTTCAAGGGTTCATACGCGGTCCCAATTGTAACGATCCGTCCCAAATTTTGGGATTAGATTAGTGACTAATCATGATTAGTAAGGTTAATCGGTCATTAGTTGAGCAAAATCGGACGAACGATGCAAAATGACCGTTTTGCCCTTGGCGTGGGTAAAACGTTGACTTTTCGTTCAGGCAGTCAAATGGACTTTGGCCAATGACTGTGGCGTAGTTCGGGACGTCACGAGTTCATAGACAGCTGGCACATTCGATTACAACATTCGAAGAAGAAGTTAAGACGTTCGGAAGTTTAAGGATAATTTGGTAAATTTGGTTAAAAGGGGCAAATAGTTAACTTTTAACCTGGGAGGTCCAATGGCTGAGGGCCAAAGACTGTTACGTAGATTAAGACGATACGAATCAGTAGACAGGTGGTACGCTGAAATCGGACTTCGAACGGGAAAGTTATGGGTCACGGAAGTTCGATTTCACTATGCACGCTTTACGAGGCGATGATGACATGGCTTATTCTGATTGGGCAGATATTTTAGGTGGGACCCATGGATGAGTGACAAGTGTCACTCATCCCATTGGCCCAAACCCCTAAATTTTGGATCTATACTAATTAATTATTATTATGTTATTAGTTTATAATTTAATATACCACCATTCAATCCTAACCCTCCATTTCAATTAATCTCTCAATCCTCACCCTTCATTTCCTTTCCCTCTCTCATCAGATATCACCATCTTCTTTGTTCTTCTTCACAACCAGAACACCCTATTTTCTTCATTTTCCATTTTCAAGCAAACACACACATATCATCACCACCACCCCTAAACCTTGTCGGACGATGGTGGCTTATGAAGTGAACTTGGAAAGGAAGATGAGACGAGCACGGTGGTGCTATCGGTTTGAACGGAGGGCCACAGTGGGGAGAGTCGAAACCGTGAGGTAATGGTTTTAAAAATTGGAGAATGAGTTCTAAAGGGCTTGGATAAGTTTCATTAATGGAAATGGGCTTCTGGAGGTTGTAGGAACCATTTGGAACCAAAAGTGGAAGCTGGGACGGCCTGGAATGGACGGTGAACGGCGGAGGAACTCACCACCGCCATGGTTGATCTTGGAGGTATGGTTTTCACTATTTTTCCTCTGTTTTTAAGAGCCAAAATTATTAGGTTTGATATTAGGAAACTTTAGGATTAAAAAGGGAGCAAAATGGACCGAAAATGGACAAGTTTGGACACTGAACCAATCCAGACCGGTTTGGCTGGTTCAGTTGCAGAGAACTCGGTTTAGCCGATTGGAGAAGAAGTTGAATAGTGCGGCGCGTGGGCTCAAACGCATGAGCTTCCTTGGGCGCGTAGGGGCGCTTGAGGGACATTTTGGGGATGTGTTCAACACACGAAATCTTCTATTCAATGTAACGAACATTTTGGGACTGGTTTCGTGTCGATCGGACATTGTCTCGATAATGTTCGGGGCATCGGAAGGTTTAGGTTCGGGATTTAAAATACTTAAAAATTCAGGATAATTACGGGGCTTTAGTGAGAGGTTAATAAGGTAGTTAGTAACCCTCTAAAGTGATTTGGATAGGTTTGGGAGTCCCGATGACGGCAATTGGCTCGGGAGAGCCTTATGACACGCATATCGAGGCGGCAGCTCAGACGGTCTGTGAGTGGACCTTGTTTTCTAAATTGGTGCATGCATAAATGTTTATTATATGCTTTAATACTTATTTTTTGATGCCATGAGTGCATTTGGGTGTGGTTACGTATTGGCACGTATTTCGAGATTTTGGCCTTATACGGTGCCTATACGGGTTTGTACTTTCTACGATGGTTTAAATGAAATGGCTTTGGATTTCAAAAGGATAAACTCGGGCATGAGGTCCATTTGGTTTTGTCGCGGGCATGTGGCTCTATTTACGACCTATAAGTCTGAATCGTGGTCGCAGCGAGTGTTATGTGCACGGCGACCGACGATACTACGCTCGCCTCCAGACTAGGATATGTTCCTTCCGGAGAGGTCACGATACACAATCTGTTGTCGGGCAGTCGATGGAGGCTCGACTTCGGAGTGCTGACGGTTCAGGATATCGATTAGTGATGAGTGCTCCATCATCTAGTAGTGGTCGCGTCGATTGATTCGTTCACGGTGACATACCAGGATTGAGGGCGGTCCTGGATGGATGGTTGCATGCATCACTACGATCGGAGTCGTGATTAACCCTGAGATATCGGGCACGATGCCCAGTTGAGTCATGTGTTCGGGCACGAGATCCAGTTACTTTAGATTTATGATTTTGGGTCGGGGACCCTAAATGGATTTCCAGGTTCATGACGGTTTATGGGAACCAGCATGAACCCGTAAAAGGTTTTTATGATTCATGACGGTTTATGGGGACTAGGCATGAATCCGTTGAAAGGTTTTATGGATTATTTCGTTATTTATATATATATATATATATATTCATATACCTTTCTTTACTTGGATTGTCTCCTTCGGGGAGGGTCGTTGGCCTGGGTGGAGCCTGGAGTAGTCACGGAGCACTGACTGAGTGGAGTCGCCCCCGTTGGGTGCCTTACTCTCAAGAAGGCTTGGATCGTAACCTCGGGGAGGGTCATTAGTCTACGAACGTTGACCTTGGACCCTGAGAGACTTGGGCTTGAGACCCCGGGTAGCACGTGCGTAGCTTTGGAAACCGTGACAAGATTGGTTGTGTGATTATATATTTGATATATGATATATGATATGTGATGTGTACAGGTTTTGGGCTAAGTCCCGTATGGATTTGGGCAGTGGCCCGTATGGTTGGTATCTTTATGGAATTGGGCAGTGGTCCGTATGGTTGGTTCTTTATGATTCTTTTGGTTATGGTTTTGGGCTTAGTTCCCACATATGGTTCTTTTGGATTAAATGGTTTTCGAATGCATTCAGGCTTTTTAGTGAAGGGTACAAATGTTCTTATGAAATGTTTTTATAAACTCTTTGTTTTGTCCACTCACAGCTTTTAAATGTTTTGACTGCCCTTCAGGTTGACAGCGGATGTGGACTGTAGCAGAGACCGAGATATCACATACCTCCTCTGGATCCTGGCGTACTCTGATAGCCCGAGAGAGCAAAGGTTGGAAATTTCCCTTGTCTGACACTTTGTGTCAGACGGGAGCATTGTCGTCCCTCGTTAATTTTGGGGGGATTGGGACGGGTCTTGTCAACTTGGTATCAGAGCACGATTTGCTCTTACGGTGCGTGTAGGTCGAGGATGTGATGTCTCAATGGGCCACAGTTCGTTATCAACCTGATAGTTAGGATGCCGGTATGATAGTTAGTAGGATTGAATCGTGGAACGTCTTGGTTTGGCATTTGATTCTGGGGATGCCATAGTTCTGTCAAGGTTAGCAGTGTGGGACCCTACGAAGGGATAATTGTTACAGTACTTTAGAGTTTTAATCGTGAGATGGTTAGTTGGGATCATTTTTCACAATGTCGTAGGATCGATTTTGACGATAGTTTGGTGTTGTGACCATTAGATGGTCGGATCTTGTTGAGTTGGTGGCTATGCTGCTAGGAGCAGTCGGGTTCTTGGACTGACGGTAGGATTGGATTGAAGTCCATGCGATGTTAGGACCCCGTGGTCGGTCGATCGTGGATTATACTGCTTTCTGCAGTTGGGTTCAGAGAGACCCTAGGTAGTGATCGTAGAATCCTAAGGTAGGGTGTATGGTTCGGAAAGGTGAGTTGGCGAGTGGTTTGACTTTGGCGACTTTTCGGAGTCGAGACCGTTGGTCGGTCTAGTCATGTCAGCTTTAGTGATGAGATTGCACTCCGCAGTCGAGGTTATAGTGATCTAGTTGACCTAGTTGGTTGTCGTACTACTTTAGTTGGGATGGATTGTTGGTGCAACTAAGGTCATGGACGACCTGGTAGACGAAATTGGTTGAGTCGAGTTGCGACTGGTTAGAGTTTGGTTGGAAAGGTTACCAGGGTTGGTACTTGTCGATGGAATTCCGGAGTGGGGATACGGAGTAGTTAATATGAGCGGTTGATTCCGTTGGATGTGGAGTCTCGATAACGAGGTCTGGTAGTTGGGTCTGCACGAGTTGTGGCAGGCACTACTGCCGAGAGTGGTTGTAGTTACTGTTGTTTGGAATCAGGGAACGTTTTCTTTTCTCTTATGAGATGTCAGGGTGACTGTACCCAGAGTTGTAGGGTACGAGGGAGACAGAGTTTCTCCAATACGAGCAGGGGTGCGGGGTCGTCGCTCGGTATGAGCAGAGATCCAGGGTTGTCTGATTTGTACACTGTGTGCTGATGCGGAGGTTTGTACTGATACTAGTATTGTTGTTCGTGACGGTGCTAGTACTAGTGTTGGTGCTGGTGCCGGTGATTGTGATGACGATGAGTCACGATTCGGGATGTGACTCCGTCGAGATGGGCATATGTTCGGTATCTGTGGTCCGGGAGTGGATCACAGATAGTGATGGACTGGATTAGATCCAGCAGTAGTTAAGACGTGAGGATCGAGTATGGTCATAGGGATTAGCGACCAGTCGGTCAGAGTTGGTCAGGATTGGTCAGTTATGGTGGTATGCAAAGATTTGGCTACAGATCACAGCAGGAGTCTGTTTTGAATCCTCAGTCAAGCTGTATACTAGGTTAGGACGAATTGACATCCTTTTGGATGTGCATACACGGTGTAAACCGATAAGTGAACTTGGTAGTGAGTTAGACTGGTCTTGAACACGTGGATGGTGTCCGGATGAGTTGAGGACTTGAGAGTCCATTTCGGGTTGGTTATGGTTAACTGCGGTTGACCATACCTCCTGAGCTTCGGGTAGGCTTGTTTGTGGAGAAATTTGATTGTAAAAAATAGAATGGGTCATTATAGTAGTTACCGACAGTCGTCGTTTGTCGGAAAGGTTGAAGAAAAAGAACTTCTAGCTCAGGAATAGAAACAGTTAAGCATGGTTCCGACATGGTTGGAACTTCGGAATCGAGAGAGGTTGTGATTGAGGTTTCTCACTTTCTACTTGGTGGCAGAAGATGTTGGGTTACATGGCTTGGTGAGTGCAGCAAGTTTTGGTTGCATTCACGTAGGATGAGTTTTGATGTCATCGTGTTGGATCATCCTTGATTTTCCTAAGTGGAATGCCAAGGATCGATATGAGGTAATGTGAGAGGACCCACAGTCTCGACGTGTCTCGTCGTTGACTAATCTGTTTAGATGTGGGAATTGGTTAAGGAGTGATGTGACTGACGAAGGATTCATGAGGGTGTAAGACCCTATGATTGGATCTCAGGTGCATTGTTAGCTGAGTGAGCTTGTGGGGATCCTAGGTGGATCGAGATTGTGATGTTAAGGACTAGGATCGCGATGCGGATTGGGATTGTGATGTTGTGGACCTTGGACGTCGTGACAATCGAGGATCGTGATGTCTATGGTCGGATGATATAGTGATGGATCTGGATCGTGATCTTGATGGTCCAGATAGGTGGAGAGTTTATCACTCTTACTTGGATGTTTGAGTTGTGGATGTTGGGACTGAACTTCTTTTCGAAGTAAATCCCGTTTAATGTATTACTCGAGCGAGTAAGTGTCCGACGAGGTCGGATTTGGTCAGCTTAGATTCGTGGATGTTGGGATTGGCTTCCCTATGAAGTCAATGGAATGTTTTGTGGTAATCGATTTAACAGGTAACCGATAGGTTCGGAATTGGTGCGTCTCGGTAGACGAGAACGAGATTTCGGGTTTTGGAATCAGATTTCAGGATGACGATTCAGGATTCGATTTTGGAACTTGAAAGTGGATTTCTAGATTTGGGTTCGGAATGGTTATTCCGGGTGCTAGCTTACGGAATGATGATTTTGGATTCGGATTTGGAAATGGATAATGGGTTGGAGTTTTGATCTGTCAAATACTGGATTGGACAGATTAACTCCCGAATTGAAACGTGTTTGGCTACGACCTAGGTGGTTATAAACTAGTTGATGGATGGATGTACGTACCTTGTACGTTGTTCGAGGTACGATACTGGGCATACTTATGGTGCCTAGTGACGGTATATGGTATATACCAGTGATACGTTGGTGAGCGTGTTGGTAGTCGGCTTAATTCTGATACCATTGGATTTGTTGAGGACGTGAACTGGACACTGGATACTATGCATTGGGTCATAGTAGTTCTGATGGGTCCAGTTACACACAGGTCGAGTGAGATGTTGGAATCGTATACTCAGGTTGAGTGAGTTAGTTAGTGTAACCACAAGCAAGTATAGTGGCAGTTTTCGAATGACGACTGTCAAGTGGTGACAGTTTGTCGGATGTTCCAACGAGGATCGTTATGTGAGGTCTGATGACTCCCTGTGGGAGCAGATGCCAGGATAGATTGAGATTGAGAAAGGAACCTTCGAGTTGTTCGAGTCAACGAAATGGTAGATCTGACAAATGGTGTCAATTCGGAACGTATGGCTACTGTCATTCGACGTGGTCGAATGTAGTCGATACGACGTGAGTGTTAGTGGAACGTCTGGATGCGAATAAGTACTTTTTTGGTTAGTGGGTGTACAAGTGTACACGTGTGTAAGATCGGATTTTCTTTCCACGAGTTGGATGTGGAACCAGGATAGTTGAAATTTCGAGAACGAAACTAATTAAGGAGGAAAGAACGGTTGGAATTAAGTCGGTTGGAATTTCGAGGACGAAATTAATTAAGGAGGGAAGGTTATAACGACCCATCCCGAGTTTGGGATTAGATTAGTGACTAATCATGATTAGTGAGGTTAATCGGTGATTAGTTGAGAAAAATCGGACGAACGATGCAAAATGACCGTTTTGCCCCTAGGCTTGGGCAAAATGTTGAATTTTCGTTCAGGCGGTCAAATGGACTTTGGCCAATGACTGGCGTAGTTCGGGACGTCACGAGTCCATAAACAGGTGGCACGTTCGATTCCGACATTCGAGGAAGAAGTTATAACGTTCGGAAGTTCAAGGGTAATTTGTTAAATTTGGTTAAAAGGGGCAAATAGTTGACTTTTGACCTGATAGGTCCGATGTCCGAGGGTCTAGGGCCGTTACATGGATCGGGATGATACGAATTCGTAGACAGGCGGCACGCTGAAATCAGACTTCGAACGGGAAAGTTATGGGTCATGGAAGTTTGATTTCACTATGCACGCTTTACGAGGCGATGATGACATGACTTATTTTGATTGAGCAGATATTTTAGGTGGGACCCATGGATGAGTGACAAGTGTCACTCATCCCATTGGCCCAAACCCCTAAATTTTGGATCTATACTAATTAATTATTATTATGTTATTAGTTTATAATTTAATATACCACCATTCAATCCTAACCCTCCATTTCAATTAATCTCTCAATTCTCACCCTTCATTTCCTTTCCCTCTCTCATCAGATATCACCATCTTCTTTGTTCTTCTTCACAAACCGAACACCCTATTTTCTTCATTTTCTATTTTCAATCAAACACACACATATCATCACCACCACCCCTAAACCATGTATGACGATGGTGGCTTATGAAGTGAACTTGGAAAGGAAGATGAGACGAGCACGGTGGTGCTATCGGTTTGAACGGATGGCCACGGTGGGGAGAGTCGAAACCGTGAGGTAATGGTTTCAAAAATTAGAGAATGAGTTCTAAAGGGTTTGGATAAGTTTCATTAATGGAAATGGGCTTCTGGAGGTTGTAGGAACCATTTGGAACCAAAATGGGAAGCTGGGACGGCCTGGAATGGACGGTGAACGGCGGAGGAACTCACCACCGCCATGGTTCATCTTGGAGGTATGGTTTTCACGGTTTTTCCTATGTTTTTAAGAGCCAAAATTATTAGGTTTGATATTAGGAAACTTTAGGATTAAAAAGGGAACAAAATGGAACAAAAACGGACAAGTTTGGACACTGAACCGATCCAGATCGGTTCAGCCGATTCAGTTGCAGAGAACCCGGTTCAGTCGATTGGAGAAGAAGATGAATAGTGCGGCGCGTGGGCTCACACGCATGAGCTTCCTTGGGCGCGTGGGGGCGCTTAAGGGACATTTTAGGGATGTGTTCAACACACGAAATCTTCTAATCGATGTAACGAACGTTTTGGGACTGGTTTTGTGTCGATCGGACACCGTCTCGATAATGTTCGGGGCATCGGAATGTTTAGGTTTGGGATTTAAAATACTTAAAAATTCTGGATAATTACGGGGCTTTAGTGAGAGGTTAATAAGGTAGTTAGTAACCCTCTAAAGTGATTTGGACAGGTTTGGGAGTCCCGATGACGACGATTGGCTCGGGAGAGCCGTATGGCACGCATATCGAGGCGACAACTCGGACGATCTGTGAGTGGACCTTGTTTTCTAAATTGGTGCATGCATAAATGTTTATTATATGTTGTAATACCTGTTTTGTGATGACATGAGTGCATTTGGGTGTGGTTACGTATTAGCACGTATTTTGAGGTTTCGTCCTTATACGGTGCCTATACGGGTTTGTACTTTCTACGATAGTTTAAATGAAATAGTTTTGGATTTCAAAATGATAAACTCGGGCATGAAGCCCATTTGGTTTTGTCTCGGGCATGTGGCTCTATTTACGACCTACAGGTCTGAATCGTGGTCGCGGCGAGTGTTATGTGCACGGCGACCGACGATAAGACGCTCGCCTCCAAACTAGGATATGTTCCTTCCGGAGAGGTCACGATGAACGATCTATTGCCGGGAAGCCGATGGAAGCTCGACTTCGGAGTGCTGACAGTTCAGGATATCGATCGGTGATGAGTGCTTCATCATCTAACGGTGGTCGCGTCGGTTGATTCGTTCACGGCGACATACCAAGATTGAGGGCGGTCCTGGATGGATGGTTGCACGCATCACTACGATCAAAGTCGTGATTGACCCTGAGATATCGGGCACGATACCCAGTTGAGTCATGTGTTCGGGCACCAGACCCAGTTACTTTACATTTATGATTTTGGGTCGGGGACCCTAAATGGATTTTCAAGTTCATGACGGTTTATGGGAACCGGCATGAACCCTTGAAAGGTTTTTATGATTCATGATGGTTTATGGGGACCTGGCATGAATGCGTTGAAAGGTTTTATGGATGATTTTGTTATATATATATATATTCATATACCTTCCTTTACTTGGATTGTCTCCTCCGGGGAGGGTTGTTGGCTTGGGTGGACCCCGGAGTAGTCACAGAGCACTGACTGAGTGGAGTCGCCCCTGTTGGGTGCCTTACTCTCAGGAAGGCTTGGATCGTAACCTCAGGGAGGGTCATTGGTCTACAGACATTGACCTTGAACCCTAAGAGACTTGGGCTTGAAACCCCGGGTAGCACGCTCGTAGCTTTGGAAACCGTGACAGGATTGGTTGTGTGATTATATATGTGATATATGATATATGATATGTGATATGTATAGGTTTTGGGCTGAGTCTCGTATGGATTTGGGCAGTGGCCCGTATGGTTGGTATCTTTATGGATTTGGGCAGTGGCTCGTATGGTTGTTTCTTTATGATTCTTTCGGTTCTGGTTTTGGGCTAAGTTCCCACATATGGTTCTTTTGGATTAAATGGTTTTCGAATGCATGCAGGCTTTTTAGTGATGGGTACAAATGTTCTTATGAAATGTTTTTATAAACTCTTTGTTTTGTCCACTCACAGCTTTTAAATATTTTGACTGCCGTTCAGGTTGACAACGGATGTGGACTGTAGCAGAGACCGAGATATCACATACCTCCTCCGGATCCTGGCATACTCTGATAGCCCGAGAGGGCAAAGGTTGGAAATTTCCCTTATCTGACACTTCGTGTTAGACGGGAGCTGGGTCGTCCTGCGTTAATCCTGGGGGGATTGGGACGGGTCCTGTCACCCGTAAACCGTCATGAACTATAAAAACCTTTTAAGGGTTCTTGCATGGTCCCCATAAATCCATTTATGGGTCCCCGACCCAAAATCAAAATCTTAAAACATAACTGGGCCCTAAGCCCGAATCCACATACAAATTGGGCCTCCGGCCTGAATCGTAAACCAACTGGGCCTCGTGCCTGATTTCGTAAACCAAATGGGCCTCGTGCCCGATATCGTAAACCAAATGGGCCTTGTGCGCAATAGGTAAGTCAACTGGGCTTTGAACCCGATTCGTAAACCAACTGGGCCTCGAGCCTAATACGTAAATCAACTGGGCCTTCGGCCCGATGCCTCGTTAAATCAAATGGACTTCAAGTCCAAGAGTTCCTACATCAAAGGGGTCTCATGCCCGATTCCATATTTCCAAATCCGAAATCAATTCAAGAACCAATTGGGCCTCTGGCTAGAGAACGTAACTAAATGGACTTCGAGTCTAAGGGTTTCCAAAACAAATGGGTCTCGAACCCGAGTTTACCTTTTCAAATCTAAAACCATTTCTAAAACTATAAGCACGAAAAATCAGTGTAAAACCGTAAATCTCGATTTACGCGCAAGCATGTAAATCGCCTCGAAATGCGTGAAACCATGTAAATCACAATCATCCAAATAATCATCATAGAATCATATCTATAAACCATATAAAACGTTTATGCATACATCACAGTTTAGAAATCAAGGTCCACTCACATACCGTCATAAGCTGCCGCCTCGGTTTACATGCTGTAAGCCTCACCGGGCTAATCACCGTCACCAGGACTCCCAAACCTGTTCAAATAAATCTAGAGGGTTACTAACTACCTTATTAACCTCTCATTGAAGTCCCGTAATTTTCTCAAATTTTTATATATTTTTAATTTCGATCCTAAACCTTCGGATGTCCCGAACAATATCGAGACGGTGTCCGATCGACACGAAACCAGTCTCAAAATGTTCGTTACATCGAATAGATTAAAAGTCATGTTGAAGTCATCCCCAAAAGATCCTTCACGAGTCCCCACACGCGCTGGCACTGTTCACTGTCTTCAACCTCCAGCGAACCTGGTTCTCCTGGCTCGAACCAGACCAGACCGGTCTGGACCGGCGCGGCCGGTTCAAGGTCCAAACTCACTTATTTTCCATCCAATCTTTCCCCTTTTAATTCCTAAACCTTTTTCTAATCAATTCCTATCGATCTAGCCATTCAAAGCATAAGAAAACCCAATGAAATCATACCTTCCATGATCAAACCGTAAGCTTGATCTTCAAGCTCGGTTTTTGGTCGTTCCAGGCATCCACTCCTTTCGAAAACGATCCTAGACGAGTCGTCCTTGTCCCTAGGTCATATTAGAATTAAAAGGAACTCAAAACCACGATTAAAACTCAAATTTTGATTTTTGAAATTAAAACTGGGTTCTCGGGTTCGGTTTGACTCACCCCCCACCGTGGACCACCGTGGGATGTCGTCCTTGTCATTCTGAGCCTCTCAAAATTCCTCACACGAATGTTTGGATGTAGGTATGGTGATGATGTGATGTGGTGTGTTTGTATTAGAGGGAAAATGGAGAAGGGGGTGTTTCGGGTTTGTGAAGGAAACAGAGAGGGATGATACTGGTGATCAGGTGAGAGGGAAAATGAGATGGACGGTTAGGATGAAGGGGAAGGGTGAAGATGAAGGGCTAGTATGAGTGGTGGGTGGAAAATATGTATATATATTTTATTCCAAGTGGACCAATCATCATTTAGGTCCACAAAATGGGGTTTTGGGCCAATGGGATGAGTGAAACTTGTCACTCATCCATGGGTCCCACCTAAATATCTGCCCAATCAGATATTGCCACCTAATCCTTGCCTCGTAATGCATGCATAGTACAATTGAACTTCCATGAACCATAACTTTCCCGTTCGACGTCCGATTTCGGCATGTCGCTTGTCTATGGATTTGTATCGACCCGATCTACGTAACAGTCCTTGGCCCTAGGCCATCGCACCTCTCGGGTCAAAAGTCAACATTTTTCCCACGACCAGGGGCAAAACTATCATTTTGCATCGTTCGTCCGATTTCGCTCAACTAATCACCGATTAACCTCACTAATCCTTGATTAGTCACTAATCTAATATCGGAATTTGGGACGGGTCATTACAACCTTCCCTCTTTAATTAATTTCATTCTCGAAATTCTAACTATCTTGATTCCACAATCACCTTGTGGAAAGCAAATTCGACCTCACATCAAATGTACACTTGTACACCCACTAGTCAATACCATACTTGTCTACACCCAGACGTTCCACCAATACTCACATCACATCGACTAGACTCGACTACGTCGAGTGAAATTGATCACAGGTTTCGAGTTGATACCACCCGACAATTTTACCATTTCTCTGACACAATCAACTTGACAGTTCCTTTCTCAATCCCAAATCTATCCTCACGTCTGCTCGCACTGGGAGTCACCAAATCTCACCCATCGATCCACGTTGACACATCCTACCAACTGCCACAACTTGACAGTCGCCAGTCAAAAACCGACACGATACCTACTTGTGGTTACACTAACCACCAACTCAATCAACTTGAGTATACACTTCCGAGAAAGCACTCGACCTGTGTGTAACTGGACACATCAGAAATATCATGACCTGGTGCACAGTATCCAATGTCCAGTTCACGTCATCAACTAATCCAATGGTATCGGAACTAAGCCGACTACCAACACGTTCACCAACGTGTCCTTGATATATCCTATATACCACCACAAGGCAACACCAGCCTGCCCAGTATCATACCTCACACAATGTACAGGGTACGTACATCCATCCACCAACCAGCTTACAACCTAGGTCGTAGCCAAAACATGTTTCAATTCTGGAGTCCATCTGTCCAATCCAGTACCAAAAAGATCAAAACTCCAACCCATCGTCCATTTTGAGTCCTATGGTCACCCGACCAGTAACAAAACGTCTACTCCTAATCATGTAATCTAATACATACCAATCCGACTCACGCCCACCAATGCGTACCCACTCATGCCAACTAGCATCCAATCTCACCCACGTCTACCGAGACGCACAAATTTTGAACCTATCGGTTATCTACTCAATTGATTAACACATTTTATTCTATTGACTTCATAGGGAAGCCAATCCCACCATTCACACGTCTAAAGTTGACCAAATTCGACCCCATCGGACACCTACTCGTTCGATTAATACACTATACGGGATCAACCTCGAAAAGAAGTTTAGTCCCATCATCTACATAGCCAAAAAGCCAAGACACATCATAGGCACCTCGACTCACTCAACTACCATCTCATATCGGATTGACTTCGAAAGGAAGTCGTCCCAACATTCCCATGTTCAAATGTCCAAGTAAGGGAAATAAGCTCTCCACCTAACCTGATCATCAAGATCACGATCCTCGATCATCACAATGCCCAAAGTCCTCAACCTCACAATCCCGATCCACTTAGGATCCACACATGTTCACTCAATTAAAAATTCACCTGTAATCCTATCATAGGGTGTTACACCCTCCTGAATCCTTCATCAGTCACATCACTCCTTAACCATTTCCCACATCTAAACAGATCAGTCAACGAGGAGACACGTCGAGACTGTGGGTCCTCTCCAATTTACCTCGTATCGATCCTCGTCATCCCACCTAAGGAAAATCAAGGATGATCCAAGACAATGATATCAAAATCATCCTACATGAATGCAAACAACACTCGCTGCACTCACCACGCCATGTAACCCAACAATGTCTGCCACCAAGCAGAAAATGAGAAATCTCATTCAGCTAAGTTCAAAATACTTAACTCCTCCTGATGACCCAAAACAAACCACGGGTCCACCAACCAATACACGATCAACGTGTTGGTGACAACAACCCTCATCTGCCATGGCAGAACCTAAGAAGTCACCCTAAATGACTTTGAAATACTTATTACCAAAGCGGAATCAAGCACTCCCCTCGTCGTCTCAATCGCAACCTCTCGCGATTCCGAAGTTCTAACCATGTCGGAACCAATACATTCGGACATCAACCACGTGTCCTTAACCAGTCTAATCCACTACCAAGTTCGCCTATCGGCTTACACCGTTTATGTACATCCAGAAGGCTGTGGACCATCACTACTCGTTCCTCACATCTCAACTATTGTTGGATCCTATCCAGTCGAACTCTATCCGTGATCCACTCCCGGACCACATATAACGAACACATGCCCATCTCGACAGAGTCACATCCCGACTCGTGACTCATCGTCGTCACAATCATCATCACAATCACTAGCACCAGCACCAGCACCAGCACCAGTACGAGTACCAACACCAGCACTAGCACAATAGCATTAGCATCAGCATCAGCATCCAGTGTGCGAAACAGAAAACCCTAGATCTTTGCTCATACCGAGCAACGACCCCATACCTCTGCTTAGATTGGAGGACTCTACCTCCCTCGTACCCAACAATTCTGGGTACCGTCACCCTAACAACTCATACGAAAAAAGGAAACATTCCCCGAATGTCCCCCAATTCTCAACAACCATAACTGTAACCAATCTCGATAGTAGTGCCTGCCACAACTCGTGCAGACCCAACCACCAGGCATCGCTATCGAGACTCCGCATCCAATGGAATCAATCATATGTACTAACTACTCTGTATCCCCACTCCGGGATTCCATCGACAAGTGCCAACCCTAGTAACCTGTCCAACCAAACTCTAACCAGTCGTAACTCGACTCAACCAATCTCGTCTACCAAGTCGTCCATGACCTTAGCTGCACTAATAATCCATCACAACTAGAGCAGTATGATAACGAACTAGGTCTAACCGATAAGTACAACCCTGACTGCAGAGTGCAGTCCCATCACTAAAGCTGACATGACTAGACCGACCGACGGTCTTGACTCTGAAAAGTCGTCAAAGTCAAACCACTCGCCAACTCACCTTTCCGAACCATACATCCTACCTTAGGGTTCCACGATCACTACCTAGGGTTCCTCTGAACCTAACTACAGAAGGCAGTATAATCCACAATCTGACCGACCCTGTGGTCCCGACATCGTATGGACGTCAATCCAATCCTACCGTCAGTTCAACTAGGGTTCCTCGAACCCGGCTGCTCCCAGCAGCATAGCCACATAACTCAACAAAATCCGACCATCTAATGTTCACAACACCGAACTATCGTCAAAACTGATCCTACGACATCGGGAAAAATGATCCCAACCTAACCATTTCACGATCAAAACTCTAAAGTACTTTTACGTTCATCCTTTAGTAGGGTCCGACACTGCCAACCACAACAGAACTATGGCAACCCCGACATCATGTGTCGAACCAAGATGATCCACGATTTAATCCTACTAACTATCGTACCGGTATCATAACTATCAGGTTGACAACGAACTGTAGCCCATAGAGACATCACATCCTCGACCTGCGCATACCGTAAGAGCAAACCTGCTCTAATACCACTTGTCAGGTCCCGTCCCAATCCCCCCCCTTCCCGGATTAACAAATGACGTTCCTGATCCTGTCTGATACGGAGTGTCAGACCAGGGAAAATTTGAACCTTTAGTCCGACCGGCTTCCAGAGTACGCCAGGATCCGAAGGAGGTGTGTGATGTCTCGGTCTCTGCTACAGTCCACATCCGTAATCAACCTGAAGGGCAGTGAAAATAGAAAAGACTGTGAGTGGACGAAAAGTAATAGTTTGATAAAACATATTTCATAAGAGACCTTTATGCCCTTCACTAAAAAACATGCATGCATAGTAAAACCATTTATCAAACCACATATGTTTAAACAACCATATTTAGGGTCTCAGCCCCAAGTTCCGTAAATTTCAAGTCACACGGGCCCCTGCCCAAAACCATTTATAGAAATCCATAACATAGTAAATATATGTGGGATCTCAGCCCAAATCCATTTATTATCCATAAAACACAATTTCGCAAAACCAAGAAATCATGTTTATCATAAATATATATTATATAACCAATTCTATCACTGTATCTAAAGCTACGCGCGTGCTACCCGGGGTCTCAAAGCCCAAGTCTCCCCAGGGTCCACCCAGGTCAATGTCCGTAGATCGATGACCCTCCCTGGGGGTTATAATCCATAGCCTTTCTGAAAGTAAGGAACCCAACGGGGGCGACTCCACTCAGTTAGTGCTCCGTGATTACTCCGGGGTCCAGTCAGGCCAACGACCTTCCCCAGAGGAGACAATCCATATATAAAAGATGGTATACGAAAAACCTTTTGAAAACATTCTCATAACCTTTCAAGGGTTCATTCCCAGTCCCCATAAACTGTCATGAACCATAAAAACCTTTTAAGGGTTCATGCCTGGTCCCCATAAACCGTCATGAACCATAAATCCATTTATGGGACCCCGACCCGAAATCAAAATCTTAAAACATAACTGGGCCCTAAGCCCGAATCCACATACAAACTAGGCCTCCGGCCCGAATCGTAAACCAACGGGGCCTCGTGCCCGATTTCGTAAACCAAATGGGCCTCATGCCCAATATTTTAAACCAAATGGGCCTTGTGCCCGATATGTAAGTCAACTGGGCTCCGAGCCTGATTCGTAAACCAACTAGGCCTCGAGCCCGATACGTAAATCAACTGGGCCTTCGGCCCGATGCCTCGTTAAATCAAGTGGACTTCAAGTCCGAGAGTTCGTAAATCAAAGGGGTCTCGTGCCCAATTCCATATTTCCAAATCTGAAATCGATTCAAGAACCAAATGGGCCTCTGGCCCGAGAACGTAACTAAATGGACTTCGAGTCCGAGGGTTTCCAAAACAAATAAGCCTCGAACTCGAGTTTACCTTTTCAAATCTAAAACCATTTCTAAAACTATAAGCATGGAAAATCAGTGTAAAATCGTAAACCACGATTTACGTGCAAGCACGTAAATCACCTCGAAATGCGTGAAACCATGTAAATGTTTCGAACAATATCGAGACGGTGTCCGATTGACACGAAGCCAGTCCCAAAATGTTCGTTACATCGAATAGATTAAAAGTCATGTTGAAGTCATCCCCAAAAGATGCTTCACGCACCCCCACGCGCCGCCCTAAGGGGTTGCACGCGAGCTTACGCGCTTGGCACTGTTCACTGTCTTCAACCTCCAGCGAACCCAGTTTGCCTGGTTCGAACCGGACCAGACCGGTCTTGATCGGCGCGGTCGGTTCAGGGTTCAAACTCACTCATTTTCAATCCAATCTTTCCCCTTTCAATTCCTAAACCTCTGTCTACTCAATTCCTATCGATCTAGCCATTCAAAGCACAAGAAAACCCAATGAAATCATACCTTCCATGATCAAACCGTAAGCTTGATCTTCAAGCTCAGTTTTTGGTCGTTCTAGGCGTCCACTCCTTTCGAAAACGATCCTAGACGAGTCGTCCTTGTCCTTATGTCATATTAGAATTAAAAGGAACTCAAAACCACGATTAAAACTCAACTTTTGATTTTTGAAATTAAAACTGGGTTCTCGGGTTCGGTTTGACTCACCCCTCACCGTGGACCGTCGTGGGCCGCCGTCCTTGCCATTCTCAGCCTCTCAAAATTCCTCACACGAATGTATGGATGTAGGTATGGTGATGGTGTGATGCGGTGTGTTTGTATTAGAGGGAAAATGGAGAAGGGGGGTGTTTCGGGTTTGTGAAGGAAACAGAGAGGGATGATGCTGGTGATCAGGTGAGAGGGAAAATGAGATGGATGGTCAGGATGAAGGGGAAGGGTGAAGATGAAGGGCTAGGATGAGTGGTGGGTGGAAAATATATATATTTTTTATTCCCAGTAGATCAATCATCATTTAGATCCACAAAATGGGATTTTGGGCCAATGGGATGGGATGAGACTTACTGTAACGACCCGGATTTTCTATATTATTTATTAAATGGAAAATATATGTAAAATGACCATTTTACCCCTAATCGGGGCAAAGTGTTGACTTTTGACTCGGGACATGACTAAGCCCAAACTACGCATTAAATTAAACACGTAATTTGAGTATTGTGCAATTTAAACCCTTTTTGTGTAGATGTAGTATTGGTAAATAGGGATCGTTCTTAACCGGGGAAATTAGGGAACATTAATAATGTGTTAGTGGGAGATGAATAAAAGAATAATGAATTAAAGAATTAGAGAATAAAGAATTAAAGGAATAAAAGAATAAAAGAATTAAAAGAATAAAAGAATAAAAGAATAAAAGAATAAAGAAGGGGGGTTTTGAAAAGATTTATAACTAAATTAAAGAAAACACTAATTAAGAATTAAAATGCAAATGCTCATGCTAATTGGAATTTACAAACCATAGAGTAGTTTCATAGACAAAACCCACACTTTTACGTAAGTAATTTCGAATTAACAATCACATTATTTAAACTACTCCTAAAAATAGACTTCTTTCTAACATTTTGCTCATAAAAAAACCAATCACGAAATCCTACCTTCATCATCTCAAATACTTACATATATCTTTCAATATTATAAATGCATCAACCATTAATGTGCATCAAACATCAATATGCTTCAAACATTTACAACATGATTTACCTTAAGTTTATAATTAAATGCGCCGACAGCGATCAACATTTAATCTCTTCAATTATACTCTAAGTGCACCGACAGCGGATAAAACACTTAACATCAAATTGAAGTTTAAGCACTAAAACATATGAAGTAAAAGAAATTCAAAAAGTAAAACACATGGAGATTGCATTCTTACTTACAAATGTTAGAAAGAAAATACCAAGAACAATAGTAAAGAAGAAATGAAAATAACATAAAAATAACATAAATTAAGAATAAGAATTAAAAGGAAACTATTTAATAAGAAAATCTACAAGAAGTAAAAATGGTCCCCAAAAATGTCTCTCAAAAGAGAGAAACAAAAGAACTAACTAAGAACTAAGAACTAAGAAAGAAATGGAAGAATGAAACTAAGTGGGGACTCTCCAAATACATGAAATGACCTCCCTATTTATAGAGGGAGTGCCACAATTGTTTAATTAAAAGTACAAAATTAAAATATAAAAATAGCAATAAAATAGTACATGAAGAAGTGATGGAAATGATGAGATTGGGTGGGAAAAGATGCTGATTTTGGGGTAAATATGCTGATTTTAGGGAAAAGTGGCTGATTTTGGGGAAAAGTTGCTGATTTTGGGGCAAATATGCTGATTTTGGGAACTATTGGGGGCTGCTGGATTTTTGGCTTGGGCTGCTGGATTTCAGCAACTTCCCACCGAATTTCCTTGCGATTTTCGGTGGTTTATCATATTTCGTCCATAATTTCTTCGTTATAATTCCGATCGGGACGATTCTTTCACCAAAATGCTCCAAATTCCAAGCTTTATTTATTTCTACAAAAATATCACAAAATAAATTAATTTGTCTAATTATTTATTATTTTAATATTAAAAGTCAAGTATAAAGGGTATAAAATAATATAAAATAACGCTTATTTGAGGACCTATCAAATACCCCCACACTTAAACTTTGCTAGTCCCTAGCAAATACTAAAATTAAACTACAAAATCAAAACAAGTAACCTTTAACCATTTGTCTCAATATTTCATTATTACAATCATGGCATAAAAGATTTTCACTTAAATCATTTAAGCATATGGAATTCAAGAGTTAATATATGGTAACAAAATGTTTTAACAAGTAAGATAATGAGTAAATATGGTGAAATGGATCTCAACATGAATAAAACAAGTATGAATCAACTCACAAGGATATGCACTCATAAATTCACTCAATTTTGTAAGGGTTTGTGTTTGCACTCAAAGTATATGAGAATTACTCACATAATCGAAATGAAGTACTTTTGCAAAATCTCAAACAAACACCTCAAGATAAAAACAACACATACTTGCGCAAATGAACCAAAACCATAAGCTTACTCAAGTGATTAACTCAACTAATCAAAATTTACCATCTTAAGGATCATAAGGTCTTTACGAAGGTTGTAATGGGGCTAAGATTCGAGGCAAGGAAAATATAGGACAAGTGGTGCTCAATTCGTTCCAAGACTCAATAGACTCCCAAAACGTATCATAGCTTCCCAACCTTAGTGCAATGATGTCAGTAATCCATCTCTTCGAACATAGGCCTAATTCCATCATGTTGGGCCTCACAATCATTCTTTGTGTCGGATTTACAAATGTAAGGGATTTAACTCAAACATTACATAACCAAACCTTATTACCTTGATCGATACTCAACTTTTTTTTTTTTTGAATTTTTTTTTATATCAAGGTAATAACATGTGTCAATAATACAACAAAGCTTGAGTCGGTAAATCCAAATAATTCACATAAAAGTCTTTTCAACATCATTATTTTCTCCTTACACAATCTTTATATCTTCAACCGAGTTCTTGGAACAAGGGTAAAGGATGTCTATACTAAGCTCAAGTGTTTAGATAATCATGGTGATGAAAGAAAGGCTTAATGTGGGCTCAAAAGGGTTAAAACTAAGGGGGTCGCAACTTGTGCGCACAAAATAGGGAACATGGATATTTGAATTTGTGGTGTTAACCCTAATGCCTTAATCATATCCAAAATCAGAGAGTTTATTGACTTAAAAGCTTTGAAAATCACATTGAATAAGTTCTAGTACTCTAGAGTTCATAAAAAACTATGACAAGCAGTTATGAGGCATATGTATATCAATTTAAACAAAGAACTTATGAATCACTCATCAAAGATGTATATAAAGTTCTAAAGCTCACATAAGGTTCATATGATTCATACTTATCTTATCATGCTCGTTTATATGCCAATTTACATGCATTATCTTCAAGTTATAACACTTAATCACAAAATATTAACAAAAAAATTCAAGTTGTAGTGATCATCTTTATAGTCAGAACATATTCATTTCCGTTCATTTATATCATTGACAAGTTAAATGGCAACTTAAGACTCATAAAAACACTAAGTTAAAAGATTCAAGAAAACAAATATTTTTTTTTTCATTTTTTTCACCTCATTTTTTTTATATTTTTTTATTTTTTTTTTAATTTTTTTTTTGTTTTTTTTTCCGTAAGAAATACTTAATAAAACAATTTCAATTGCACAAATAAAAAAAAAGACTCATAAAAATACTAAGTTAAAACAAAAAGATTCAAGAAAACAATAATTTTTTTTCTTTTTTCTTTTTTTTCTTTTTTTTTTGAATTTTATTTTAAAATATTTTTTTAAAAAAAAAACTCAAAATTGTAAACCATTCCCCCACACTTAAATTCTACATTGTCCTCAATGTAGGAAAATACGAAGTAATTAAACATAGAATCAAAGTAAGGAAGATGATTTACGAAAATAATAGGAAAACATTAAATAAACAAAATAAAAGAGAGTGAAGGGTAGAAGGATAGCAAATCTGTATTGATGACTCCTTCACATCTCGGGAACACATTGGGTTGCCTCCCAACAAGCGCTTGAAGTTTAACGTCCATCCAGCCTAGACAGAGATGCAAGTTAGTTAGTCAGAGATGTACGTTAGTCAAGAATGCAAATTGAAGTTAAGGATGCAATTTGAGTTAAAGATGTAAGTTAGAGGAAGAGTGCAATGCAAGTTAAACTACATATGCAAGTTAAGTGAAAATGCAAGTTAAATGAAAGATGAAATGCAAGTTAGAATAAAAGATGAAATGCAAGTTAGAATGAAAGATGCAAGTTAGTTACACTAAAGATGCAATTTAATTTTGTCATGACAAATAATGTAAATTAAGATATAAACAATATTTAAATGTCGGGGGAAGTCAAAGATATATATGGTTCACATAGCTTCAAAGTTTAGATGGAGACTTATACGTCCGTGCGACCCAAGTAAATATCTTGGATTAATTCAACTGTTTGGGCAAGTTCAAAAGTGACCAGGTTAGAAAGAATACACATAAGAGGCAGGGCTAATTTCTTAGACCCAAAACCCGTTATAAGTACCGTCTCTTGTCCTAGACATCACCCTCGAAAATTTCTTACTCCAGAGGAATTAAGATGACTCAAGTGTTAACAATTACCGTGGGTGAGAGTTAATAGAAGAGTCTTCGCCGATTAAAGATTAAAATTTAAACTTCGAAGCACAAGTGATCTACATATAGCCGAGACTAATGCATGAATGCAATAACTATTTACAAGTATGTTTTTATGCACAATTTACAAATATAACATGACAATTACATATGAACAATTTATATAAGTATGAACAATTTATTTACAAGTATGGTTTCATTAACAAGTAATGATATTTACAAAACAAATTCTCATTAACAAACTAATATATGTATAAGATTTATTTAACCATTGAGATTTACACTAACACAAAGTGAAGATAAGAAATTTAAATTTATTATTTTTTAAAATTTATGTTTTTTTCGGAATTAAAAAAAAATAAATGAAGATTTTTTTTTTACGAATTTTATGCTTTTTTTTTATTTACAAAACAATATAAAAATAAAAATAAGGAAAAGTGAATAATTACTATAAGCATTTATGAACATTTAAAAAGAATGAACATTATGTACAAGTATGAACAAGAATAATATAACAAGTAAGAGAATTATAAACAAACATAAATGAAAGTCTATTATGAACAAGTATGTATGTATATTATAAAACATAAAAGTTATGAACAATTTATGAACAAGTATAAAAGGTAACAAGTAACATATATACAACATTTATTTACAAGTATGAATTAACACTAACATAAAGCTAAGATAAGATTTTTTTTTTAATTTTTTATTTACTTTGATTTTTTTTAAAATTTAAATTTAAATTTTATCAAGACATAACCAAATAAATAATTACATAAGAATAAAATAAGTGTAATCAAAAAGTTAATGGAATAAAAAGTTAATGAAATAAAGTTAATAGAATAAAAAGTTAGTGGAATAAAAAGTTAATGGAATAAAATTAATGGAATAAAAAGTTAATGAAATAAAAAGTTAATGGAATAAAAAGTTAATGGAATAAAAAGTTAGTGAAATAAAAGGTTAATGGAATAAAGTTAATGGAATAAAAGTTAATGGAATAAAAAGTTAGTGGAATAAAAAGTTAATGAATAAATTTAAAGTTAAAGGAATAAAGAAAAAGTTTATGGAATAAAATTAAAGTTAATGGATTAAAGAAAAAGTTAGAAAGTGTAAAGAAAACAAAAAATAAAAGTAAGGAAAAGTGAATATGTACAATATACATTTATGACAAGTATCAATTTTAATATGAACAAGTAAAAGTAAAAGTAAACAAATGAAATTAAATTATGAACAATTATCAATTTTAATATGAACAAATACAAAAAAAAAATTATGAACATTTATGAATAAGTATAAATTAGAAATTAAGAATAAGTAAAGTATGAGCATTATAAACAAAAATAATAAGAACAATAATAAGATGGATAAATATAATATTAACAAAAGTAAAATTTATAAACAAGTATAATATGCACAATTTATATACATACACTAACAAATTAAAAATGATTTTCAATTTCCCCGGCAACGGCGCCAAAAATTGACTAATGCCCAAACTACGCATTAAATTAAACACGTAATTTGAGTATTGTGCAATTTAAACCCTTTTTGTGTAGATGTAGTATTGGTAAATAGGGATCGTTCTTAACCAGAGAAATTAGGGAACATTAATAATGTGTTAGTGGGAGATGAATAAAAGAATAATGAATTAAAGAATTAGAGAATAAAGAATTAAAGGAATAAAAGAATAAAAGAATTAAAAGAATAAAAGAATAAAAGAATAAAAGAATAAAGAAGGGGGGTTTTGAAAAGATTTATAACTAAATTAAAGAAAACACTAATTAAGAATTAAAATGCAAATGCTCATGCTAATTGGAATTTACAAACCATAGAGTAGTTTCATAGACAAAACCCACACTTTTACGTAAGTAATTTCGAATTAACAATCACATTATTTAAACTACTCCTAAAAATAGACTTCTTTCTAACATTTTGCTCATAAAAAAACCAATCACGAAATCCTACCTTCATCATCTCAAATACTTACATATATCTTTCAATATTATAAATGCATCAACCATTAATGTGCGTCAAACATCAATATGCTTCAAACATTTACAACATGATTTACCTTAAGTTTATAATTAAATGCGCCGACAGCGATCAACATTTAATCTCTTCAATTATACTCTAAGTGCACCGACAGCGGATAAAACACTTAACATCAAATTGAAGTTTAAGCACTAAAACATATGAAGTAAAAGAAATTCAAAAAGTAAAACACATGGAGATTGCATTCTTACTTACAAATGTTAGAAAGAAAATACCAAGAACAATAGTAAAGAAGAAATGAAAATAACATAAAAATAACATAAATTAAGAATAAGAATTAAAAGGAAACTATTTAATAAGAAAATCTACAAGAATTAAAAATGGTCCCCAAAAATGTCTCTCAAAAGAGAGAAACAAAAGAACTAACTAAGAACTAAGAACTAAGAAAGAAATGGAAGAATGAAACTAATTGGGGACTCCCCAAATACATGAAATGACCTCCCTATTTATAGAGGGAGTGCCACAATTGTTTAATTAAAAGTACAAAATTAAAATATAAAAATAGCAATAAAATAGTACATGAAGAAGTGATGGAAATGATGAGATTGGGTGGGAAAAGATGCTGATTTTGGGGAAAATATGCTGATTTTAGGGAAAAGTGGCTGATTTTGGGGAAAAGTTGCTGATTTTGGGGCAAATATGCTGATTTTGGGAACTATTGGGGGCTGCTGGATTTTTGGCTTGGGTTGCTGGATTTCAGCAGCTTCCCACCGAATTTCCTTGCGATTTTCGGTGGTTTATCATATTTCGTCCATAATTTCTTCGTTATAATTCCGATCGGGACGATTCTTTCACCAAAATGCTCCAAATTCCAAGCTTTATTTATTTCTACAAAAATATCACAAAATAAATTAATTTGTCTAATTATTTATTATTTTAATATTAAAAGTCAAGTATAAAGGGTATAAAATAATATAAAATAACGCTTATTTGAGAACCTATCAGGACATTGTTTGGATATGAACCCTTGACCTTTACGTTGATCGTGTCGCCCTGAGTTCGTAGACACGGCTTGCCGAATTTGGAAGCCCGACATGGAAGTTATAGGTCAAGGAGTTCGGGAAAAAACTAATTCGTTTTACGGAAAATCATGCCAAGTGGCATTTTTGGACTAGTTTACTGATCTCTTGGACCAATCAAATGAGTGACAAGTGTCACTCATCCAATTGGCCCAGTTACCCAAAAGATAGGAATGCATGTATTTGCTCTCTGTTCTTCCTTATGCTTATTTGACCGTGTGAACAGAATTCTACAAACACACACACACACACACAGCCATTAACCCTTCCCTCTAAACATCTAACTAGCATTTAGTGACCCTTGTGAGCGCCTGGGAGCTTGTTGGACGGACTGAAGGACAGAGAACGGTCGTGCACGGTGGAGAGAGAAGATCCAAGTAAAAACCCGAAAATAGTTCACGGGTCGAGTTTTTTATTTTACGTTGTGAGAGTTGTTTGGGGGAATTTGAGGACTCTAATGTGATTATTAGGCCTGTACACGTTCAGTGGAACCCAAAACCAGGCACGATTGTAACAACCCGTCCCGAGAATTGGGATTAGTAGAGTGATTAAGGTGTGATTAGTAAGGTTAATCAGGGGTTAGGTGGTCCCGAGGGGTCCGGGAACTTAGAATGACGATTTTGCCCCTGGGTCGGGCAGAAATGTTGACTTTTATTTCGGGTGGTCAAATGGGAGTTGACCAGTGACCAGGACGTAGTTGAGGACGTTACGAATCCTTAGGCAGGTGGCACGCCCGATTCCGACATCCGAGGAGGAAGTTGTGATGTTCGGAAGATTGAGGGCATAACCGTAATTTGGCGAAATTAGGGGGGAAACGTTGACTTTTTATACGAACGGGTTTTGGTAAGTTGACCTAAGACCGTTAGATAGATCTCGTCGTCCCGAGTTCGATGACAGGCGGCACGTATTCATCGGACGTACGATGTGGGAGTTACAGGTCTAGAAAGGTAGTGGCAAAGTTGTAATTTTGGGTAAAACAGAAGGGCATTTTGGTCTTTTGTGCTCTGGAATGTGTGCAACAGATAAGGACAGATGAAGGGTTGAGATTGAGCCGCATGTGAGATGAAGGGTAGGATTGGTGACACGTGGAGGAGGTCTGGTTGGTTCTAGGGAGTGCACGGTCCAATTATTTGGGGTGCACCCGTGTATGTGTGTTGTGTGTGTGTTCGAAGAACTGGAAATAGAGAGTGAAGAATTGAGATTGAGTGATCCATTTTGTGTGTGGGTGAGACTCTGGTGAGTTGTGAGAGTGAAAGGAAGAAGAGAGGAGGTTGGTGATCGAGTTTGGGACTGAGATCGTGCACGGAGACACGGCGGAGGAAGGCGGTGAGTTCTGAGAAAACAGAGGAGCCGTGGGACTGTGGCGGTGGTTGTGCCGTGTGGTGGCTCAATCCAAGCCAATAGCAAGCGCAGACGACTGCAGGGGACTCAACGATCACTGTGGCACACGGCGGTGCAGACGGCGGAGCGAGTATCGAAGGTATACCCTGATTCCCCTGTTTTTCTCGTTTTTCTTGTTTTCAAAAGTCGTGGACCTAGGGCGAGAGTCGAGGGATTTGGAGGTTAGAGTGAGACTTCTGGAGGTCCCAAGAGTCGACTGAGTGTGTTGCCATGACGGAGGAGTACACGGTGGAGGCTATACGAAAGAGAGTACCTGTGTGCTCTGTTTTGCCGTGATGTTCAAACGGGAAGTCGTGACGTGTGGGGTTGAGTCGACGGTTATGGTGAGTGGTACGAGGCTCAGGGAGGTCCTAGGCGTCGTCTAGGGTGGTTATTGTGACGGGAGAAGACCTGGGTGGCCGGAATAGAAAACAGGGGATAGTTTGGGTTTTGATTTTGTGCTCGAATCGACGGGTAGGAGGCTGTGTCGAGGTGATTGGAGGATGGGAATGCTTAGAGTCAGGTTGGACGATGCTGTTGGTGAAGAAAGGAACCGTTTTGGTGGACGGAGGAGGAAGAACCAGGTACGCCGGTCTGAGTGCAGACCACTGTACTGAACCCGGTTCAGCACGGGTTGAAGACGGTACTGTAGCTGGCGCGTGGGGCCACGCGCAGCCACTTTGGGCGGCGCGTGGAGGCGCGTGCGGCGGTTCTGGGAGAAACGGTCAACATAGTTTTTGGTCTAGGAGTTGTTGTGAGTTCAATGGAGTTGGTTTCGGGTCAATCGGAAGTCGTTTGAGTGTAGTTCCGCGAGGGTGAATGTGTAGGGTCCCGGGGTTTTAAGCCTTCGGTTCGGGGATTTTTGAGGGAATTTAGAAGAGTGTTGGTAGATGGATTAGTGACGTAATTTGACGGTGTTTGACAGGATCGGGATTTCCCGAGGAAGCCGAGGAACGGGCTGGACGTTCGGGAAGCGAGTAGGGCTCAGTACTGTGAGTGGACCCTTTCTCTAAACTCGAGCATGCATAACTGTTTTCTATAATTGTTTTATGGTTTTAATCATGATTTTATGTTTACCGAATATGTTTGGTTGATTTTACATAATTGCACGGTTTTCGAGGAAAGTGGTTTTTAGCACGTTTTACGAAAAGTGGTTTGTTTCTGAAATGGATGCAATGATTTTGGGATTTGCAATTGATAAGTGGTTTTCAATGGTTATAAGTGGATTTTGGGGAACATGATTTCGATGATCAAAGTTTCGATTTTAGAATCGGATTTCACTAATCGGAATTTGGTTTTAAGATTGGAAAGTGGACTCCGGATTTGGGTTCGGAATGACGGTTCTAGATGCCGGGAGAGCATCGGACCAGTGATTTCGGATTCGGGTTTGGATGTGGATTGGTAAATGGTTTTTAAATAGTTTTGGGATTGGATTTGCTGGATCTGGATATTGGGTTTAAAGACCCGGATATATGTGACGGGGGACCGGCCGGATTGGGTTTAAAGACCCGGATTGAGTTTAAAGACTCGGGAGTTTAAAGACTCGGATATATATTGATTTCCCCCGTAGGCCTTTGAGTTTAAAGACTCGGGAGTTTAAAGACTCGGATATGATTAAGGCCTGGATTGAGTTTAAAGACTCGGGAGTTTAAAGACTCGGATAGATCCAGCAGGTTTGATCGGAAAAATGATGATTTGGTGATTATGGTTTATGATACAGTTTTCTGATACTCATGTTATGGTTTCCTATGATATTTTATAGTGTTTCTGTTTCTTATGATGTTTAAGAACGATTATTTTATAACTGTGTTTATAACTGTTGGTTATGCATGTGGTTTCAAAACGGAGGGTTTAAACTCGGTTTTCTTATAAAATGGTTTTGAACTTTTTGTACTTTCTGGTCCACTCACATTTTCTGTTTTAATTGCCCTCCAGGTTGTGGAGCGAGCGCGGGGTCTTGACGTCGAGGCAGTGTCCAAGGCATAGAAGTGACGTGAGGGATCCTAGGAGAGTTAAAGGTTTCTGTGTGCGTGTACTTTATCGTTTTTTTTTCCTTGTAATGTAGTGTTATGTTCTGTAAATGCTACCTTCGGGACATTGTGTCTAATTACTCCTGCGTTTGATTGGGTTCGAGTAAGTGTTCCTTAGGTGTTGTGTCGGGGAGTCAGACGGGAGCGGGATTTACCTCGGGTTTCGGGGTGAAACCGGGGTGGGTCCTGACAATTGGTATCAGAGCATAGGTTTGTCGAGTTTGTTGGGTCTGTCGGATTGTGAGGTTGTGTTTCAGTTGTTTGACTACTTCTATGCCTCTTTCAGCGTGCGGTTGACGATGCCTCCGAGACGTAGACCCTCTCCACAACCTGAAGAAGTAGCAAGAGAGACGGAGAGTGCCACGATTGAGCGAGCCCAGTGGCTCGGGGCTACTACTTTTAGTGGTGGGGCTGATCCTGAGGAAGCCCAGAGGTGGATTACTAGACTGGAGCGGATTTTTGCGGTGATGCATTGTCCGCCGGAGGAGCGAGTATTGTTGGCTGCATTTTTACTGGATGGTGCGGCGTACGAGTGGTGGTACACCCTCGAGTTGTCCGGTTGGGATGTCCATAGTGTGACCTGGGAGACGTTCAGGGAACGGTTTCTGGAACAGTATTATCCTCGTTCTTTCCGGGATGCCAAGGAGGCGGAGTTTCTGCAGCTCCAGCAGGGGAATATGACAGTGGCAGAGTATGAACGGAAGTTCCAGATGTTGTCTCGGTTTGCTCCTGCTTTTGTGACCACTGAAGCCGAGAAGTGCCGTAGGTTTGAGTTGGGTTTGCGAGGTGAGATTCGAGCCGTAGTGACGGCTGGATCTTTTGCTACCCTCCGAGACTTGTCGGATGCTGCGGTGCGAGTTGAGGCTAGTTTGCCGGTGCGACGCCGGGAACCTTCTATTCCTCGAGCTTCGAGCCAGCGGACACCGAAAAGAGGTAACTTCGGTGGATCATCCTCGTCGGGCGATGATCGTTTTGGTAGGCCTGGTAGTGCCCAGAGTTCAGGATTTTGGGGTTATCGAGTACCGCCGACTCCGCAAGCGAGTGCGACGTCGGTAGCGTCGACAGGAAGACCGAGCAGTGGACCCGGCTGGAATGTGTGTTTCTACTGCGGGGAGCGAGGTCATTTCTGACGTGAGTGTCCACTGTTGCCACAGGAAGGTGGTGTAGGTAGAGGAGTAGCGGAGTCCGGACAGAGTACAGTGTCGGGAACAGCGGGCACGAGAGGAGGTGGTGGCACAGCCACGAGTAGTTCGAGGGGACGTGGTAGAGCGTCAGGATCTCAGGCCCGGGTGTTCTCGATGATTCAGCAGGAGGATCAGTCGACACCAAATACGGAGACAGGTACTTGTTTTACTTTTGGTTGTCCTGTTGGTTTGGTTGTTGGATCTCGGGGTAGAGTCTAGGAGTTTCCTAGAGGACTGGGAGTATATAGTAAGTTCCGTAGTAGGTTGACGGAAGGTATAGGAAAGGAGTGACTATAACTGATCGATTGGAGACTGTGGAAGGAGAGAACCCACAAGCTAGAGTTTGCCTTTAGGACTTTGTGAAGTCAGTCCGACCGTGGCCGGATTAGTAGCCGAGGGAGATGGGTGGTGGTATACGAGGAGGTACTCTATGACTTCTGTCGGGTACTGTGACATGAGGTATTTTATAATACCTTTGTTTTCTGTTCATAGAGTTTCCCTTGCGTACACCATGTAGTTGTTATATAGCTAGGATTGGCTGTGGTAACGGTAGCTGGGGATGGAGTGAAATACCCAAGGTGGAGATGATAGACAGAGTGTTTAGGAGAAGCTGTTGCTGCTCTAGTGTGGATACCGGGTAGAAGACGTTAGGTGTCGGGAACTAGCTGTGGAATTTCGGGGACGAAATTCTTTTTTTAGGTGGGTAGATTGTAACAACCCGTCCCGAGAATTGGGATTAGTAGAGTGATTAAGGTGTGATTAGTAAGGTTAATCAGGGGTTAGGTGGTCCCGAGGGGTCCGGGAACTTAGAATGACGATTTTGCCCCTGGGTCGGGCAGAAATGTTGACTTTTATTTCGGGTGGTCAAATGGGAGTTGACCAGTGACCAGGACGTAGTTGAGGACGTTACGAATCCTTAGGCAGGTGGCACGCCCGATTCCGACATCCGAGGAGGAAGTTGTGATGTTCGGAAGATTGAGGGCATAACCGTAATTTGGCGAAATTAGGGGAGAAACGTTGACTTTTTATACGAACGGGTTTTGGTAAGTTGACCTAAGACCGTTAGATAGATCTCGTCGTCCCGAGTTCGATGACAGGCGGCACGTATTCATCGGACGTACGATGTGGGAGTTACAGGTCTAGAAAGGTAGTGGCAAAGTTGTAATTTTGGGTAAAACAGAAGGGCATTTTGGTCTTTTGTGCTCTGGAATGTGTGCAACAGATAAGGACAGATGAAGGGTTGAGATTGAGCCGCATGTGAGATGAAGGGTAGGATTGGTGACACGTGGAGGAGGTCTGGTTGGTTCTAGGGAGTGCACGGTCCAATTATTTTGGGTGCACCCGTGTATGTGTGTTGTGTGTGTGTTCGAAGAACTGGAAATAGAGAGTGAAGAATTGAGATTGAGTGATCCATTTTGTGTGTGGGTGAGACTCTGGTGAGTTGTGAGAGTGAAAGGAAGAAGAGAGGAGGTTGGTGATCGAGTTTGGGACTGAGATCGTGCACGGAGACACGGCGGAGGAAGGCGGTGAGTTCTGAGAAAACAGAGGAGCCGTGGGACTGTGGCGGTGGTTGTGCCGTGTGGTGGCTCAATCCAAGCCAATAGCAAGCGCAGACGACTGCAGGGGACTCAACGATCACTGTGGCACACGGCGGTGCAGACGGCGGAGCGAGTATCGAAGGTATACCCTGATTCCCCTGTTTTTCTCGTTTTTCTTGTTTTCAAAAGTCGTGGACCTAGGGCGAGAGTCGAGGGATTTGGAGGTTAGAGTGAGACTTCTGGAGGTCCCAAGAGTCGACTGAGTGTGTTGCCGTGACGGAGGAGTACACGGTGGAGGCTATACGAAAGAGAGTACCTGTGTGCTCTGTTTTGCCGTGATGTTCAAACGGGAAGTCGTGACGTGTGGGGTTGAGTCGACGGTTATGGTGAGTGGTACGAGGCTCAGGGAGGTCCTAGGCGTCGTCTAGGGTGGTTATTGTGACGGGAGAAGACCTGGGTGGCCGGAATAGAAAACAGGGGATAGTTTGGGTTTTGATTTTGTGCTCGAATCGACGGGTAGGAGGCTGTGTCGAGGTGATTGGAGGATGGGAATGCTTAGAGTCAGGTTGGACGATGCTGTTGGTGAAGAAAGGAACCGTTTTGGTGGACGGAGGAGGAAGAACCAGGTACGCCGGTCTGAGTGCAGACCACTGTACTGAACCCGGTTCAGCACGGGTTGAAGACGGTACTGTAGCTGGCGCGTGGGGCCACGCGCAGCCACTTTGGGCGGCGCGTGGAGGCGCGTGCGGCGGTTCTGGGAGAAACGGTCAACATAGTTTTTGGTCTAGGAGTTGTTGTGAGTTCAATGGAGTTGGTTTCGGGTCAATCGGAAGTCGTTTGAGTGTAGTTCCGCGAGGGTGAATGTGTAGGGTCCCGGGGTTTTAAGCCTTCGGTTCGGGGATTTTTGAGGGAATTTAGAAGAGTGTTGGTAGATGGATTAGTGACGTAATTTGACGGTGTTTGACAGGATCGGGATTTCCCGAGGAAGCCGAGGAACGGGCTGGACGTTCGGGAAGCGAGTAGGGCTCAGTACTGTGAGTGGACCCTTTCTCTAAACTCGAGCATGCATAACTGTTTTCTATAATTGTTTTATGGTTTTAATCATGATTTTATGTTTACCGAATATGTTTGGTTGATTTTACATAATTGCACGGTTTTCGAGGAAAGTGGTTTTTAGCACGTTTTACGAAAAGTGGTTTGTTTCTGAAATGGATGCAATGATTTTGGGATTTGCAATTGATAAGTGGTTTTCAATGGTTATAAGTGGATTTTGGGGAACATGATTTCGATGATCAAAGTTTCGATTTTAGAATCGGATTTCACTAATCGGAATTTGGTTTTAAGATTGGAAAGTGGACTCCGGATTTGGGTTCGGAATGACGGTTCTAGATGCCGGGAGAGCATCGGACCAGTGATTTCGGATTCGGGTTTGGATGTGGATTGGTAAATGGTTTTTAAATAGTTTTGGGATTGGATTTGCTGGATCTGGATATTGGGTTTAAAGACCCGGATATATGTGACGGGGGACCGGCCGGATTGGGTTTAAAGACCCGGATTGAGTTTAAAGACTCGGGAGTTTAAAGACTCGGATATATATTGATTTCCCCCGTAGGCCTTTGAGTTTAAAGACTCGGGAGTTTAAAGACTCGGATATGATTAAGGCCTGGATTGAGTTTAAAGACTCGGGAGTTTAAAGACTCGGATAGATCCAGCAGGTTTGATCGGAAAAATGATGATTTGGTGATTATGGTTTATGATACAGTTTTCTGATACTCATGTTATGGTTTCCTATGATATTTTATAGTGTTTCTGTTTCTTATGATGTTTAAGAACGATTATTTTATAACTGTGTTTATAACTGTTGGTTATGCATGTGGTTTCAAAACGGAGGGTTTAAACTCGGTTTTCTTATAAAATGGTTTTGAACTTTTTGTACTTTCTGGTCCACTCACATTTTCTGTTTTAATTGCCCTCCAGGTTGTGGAGCGAGCGCGGGGTCTTGACGTCGAGGCAGTGTCCAAGGCATAGAAGTGACGTGAGGGATCCTAGGAGAGTTAAAGGTTTCTGTGTGCGTGTACTTTATCGTTTTTTTTTCCTTGTAATGTAGTGTTATGTTCTGTAAATGCTACCTTCGGGACATTGTGTCTAATTACTCCTGCGTTTGATTGGGTTCGAGTAAGTGTTCCTTAGGTGTTGTGTCGGGGAGTCAGACGGGAGCGGGATTTACCTCGGGTTTCGGGGTGAAACCGGGGTGGGTCCTGACAATTGGTATCAGAGCATAGGTTTGTCGAGTTTGTTGGGTCTGTCGGATTGTGAGGTTGTGTTTCAGTTGTTTGACTACTTCTATGCCTCTTTCAGCGTGCGGTTGACGATGCCTCCGAGACGTAGACCCTCTCCACAACCTGAAGAAGTAGCAAGAGAGACGGAGAGTGCCACGATTGAGCGAGCCCAGTGGCTCGGGGCTACTACTTTTAGTGGTGGGGCTGATCCTGAGGAAGCCCAGAGGTGGATTACTAGACTGGAGCGGATTTTTGCGGTGATGCATTGTCCGCCGGAGGAGCGAGTATTGTTGGCTGCATTTTTACTGGATGGTGCGGCGTACGAGTGGTGGTACACCCTCGAGTTGTCCGGTTGGGATGTCCATAGTGTGACCTGGGAGACGTTCAGGGAACGGTTTCTGGAACAGTATTATCCTCGTTCTTTCCGGGATGCCAAGGAGGCGGAGTTTCTGCAGCTCCAGCAGGGGAATATGACAGTGGCAGAGTATGAACGGAAGTTCCAGATGTTGTCTCGGTTTGCTCCTGCTTTTGTGACCACTGAAGCCGAGAAGTGCCGTAGGTTTGAGTTGGGTTTGCGAGGTGAGATTCGAGCCGTAGTGACGGCTGGATCTTTTGCTACCCTCCGAGACTTGTCGGATGCTGCGGTGCGAGTTGAGGCTAGTTTGCCGGTGCGACGCCGGGAACCTTCTATTCCTCGAGCTTCGAGCCAGCGGACACCGAAAAGAGGTAACTTCGGTGGATCATCCTCGTCGGGCGATGATCGTTTTGGTAGGCCTGGTAGTGCCCAGAGTTCAGGATTTTGGGGTTATCGAGTACCGCCGACTCCGCAAGCGAGTGCGACGTCGGTAGCGTCGACAGGAAGACCGAGCAGTGGACCCGGCTGGAATGTGTGTTTCTACTGCGGGGAGCGAGGTCATTTCCGACGTGAGTGTCCACTGTTGCCACAGGAAGGTGGTGTAGGTAGAGGAGTAGCGGAGTCCGGACAGAGTACAGTGTCGGGAACAGCGGGCACGAGAGGAGGTGGTGGCACAGCCACGAGTAGTTCGAGGGGACGTGGTAGAGCGTCAGGATCTCAGGCCCGGGTGTTCTCGATGATTCAGCAGGAGGATCAGTCGACACCAAATACGGAGACAGGTACTTGTTTTACTTTTGGTTGTCCTGTTGGTTTGGTTGTTGGATCTCGGGGTAGAGTCTAGGAGTTTCCTAGAGGACTGGGAGTATATAGTAAGTTCCGTAGTAGGTTGACGGAAGGTATAGGAAAGGAGTGACTATAACTGATCGATTGGAGACTGTGGAAGGAGAGAACCCACAAGCTAGAGTTTGCCTTTAGGACTTTGTGAAGTCAGTCCGACCGTGGCCGGATTAGTAGCCGAGGGAGATGGGTGGTGGTATACGAGGAGGTACTCTATGACTTCTGTCGGGTACTGTGACATGAGGTATTTTATAATACCTTTGTTTTCTGTTCATAGAGTTTCCCTTGCGTACACCATGTAGTTGTTATATAGCTAGGATTGGCTGTGGTAACGGTAGCTGGGGATGGAGTGAAATACCCAAGGTGGAGATGATAGACAGAGTGTTTAGGAGAAGCTGTTGCTGCTCTAGTGTGGATACCGGGTAGAAGACGTTAGGTGTCGGGAACTAGCTGTGGAATTTCGGGGACGAAATTCTTTTTTTAGGTGGGTAGATTGTAACAACCCGTCCCGAGAATTGGGATTAGTAGAGTGATTAAGGTGTGATTAGTAAGGTTAATCAGGGGTTAGGTGGTCCCGAGGGGTCCGGGAACTTAGAATGACGATTTTGCCCCTGGGTCGGGCAGAAATGTTGACTTTTATTTCGGGTGGTCAAATGGGAGTTGACCAGTGACCAGGACGTAGTTGAGGACGTTACGAATCCTTAGGCAGGTGGCACGCCCGATTCCGACATCCGAGGAGGAAGTTGTGATGTTCGGAAGATTGAGGGCATAACCGTAATTTGGCGAAATTAGGGGAGAAACGTTGACTTTTTATACGAACGGGTTTTGGTAAGTTGACCTAAGACCGTTAGATAGATCTCGTCGTCCCGAGTTCGATGACAGGCGGCACGTATTCATCGGACGTACGATGTGGGAGTTACAGGTCTAGAAAGGTAGTGGCAAAGTTGTAATTTTGGGTAAAACAGAAGGGCATTTTGGTCTTTTGTGCTCTGGAATGTGTGCAACAGATAAGGACAGATGAAGGGTTGAGATTGAGCCGCATGTGAGATGAAGGGTAGGATTGGTGACACGTGGAGGAGGTCTGGTTGGTTCTAGGGAGTGCACGGTCCAATTATTTGGGGTGCACCCGTGTATGTGTGTTGTGTGTGTGTTCGAAGAACTGGAAATAGAGAGTGAAGAATTGAGATTGAGTGATCCATTTTGTGTGTGGGTGAGACTCTGGTGAGTTGTGAGAGTGAAAGGAAGAAGAGAGGAGGTTGGTGATCGAGTTTGGGACTGAGATCGTGCACGGAGACACGGCGGAGGAAGGCGGTGAGTTCTGAGAAAACAGAGGAGCCGTGGGACTGTGGCGGTGGTTGTGCCGTGTGGTGGCTCAATCCAAGCCAATAGCAAGCGCAGACGACTGCAGGGGACTCAACGATCACTGTGGCACACGGCGGTGCAGACGGCGGAGCGAGTATCGAAGGTATACCCTGATTCCCCTGTTTTTCTCGTTTTTCTTGTTTTCAAAAGTCGTGGACCTAGGGCGAGAGTCGAGGGATTTGGAGGTTAGAGTGAGACTTCTGGAGGTCCCAAGAGTCGACTGAGTGTGTTGCCGTGACGGAGGAGTACACGGTGGAGGCTATACGAAAGAGAGTACCTGTGTGCTCTGTTTTGCCGTGATGTTCAAACGGGAAGTCGTGACGTGTGGGGTTGAGTCGACGGTTATGGTGAGTGGTACGAGGCTCAGGGAGGTCCTAGGCGTCGTCTAGGGTGGTTATTGTGACGGGAGAAGACCTGGGTGGCCGGAATAGAAAACAGGGGATAGTTTGGGTTTTGATTTTGTGCTCGAATCGACGGGTAGGAGGCTGTGTCGAGGTGATTGGAGGATGGGAATGCTTAGAGTCAGGTTGGACGATGCTGTTGGTGAAGAAAGGAACCGTTTTGGTGGACGGAGGAGGAAGAACCAGGTACGCCGGTCTGAGTGCAGACCACTGTACTGAACCCGGTTCAGCACGGGTTGAAGACGGTACTGTAGCTGGCGCGTGGGGCCACGCGCAGCCACTTTGGGCGGCGCGTGGAGGCGCGTGCGGCGGTTCTGGGAGAAACGGTCAACATAGTTTTTGGTCTAGGAGTTGTTGTGAGTTCAATGGAGTTGGTTTCGGGTCAATCGGAAGTCGTTTGAGTGTAGTTCCGCGAGGGTGAATGTGTAGGGTCCCGGGGTTTTAAGCCTTCGGTTCGGGGATTTTTGAGGGAATTTAGAAGAGTGTTGGTAGATGGATTAGTGACGTAATTTGACGGTGTTTGACAGGATCGGGATTTCCCGAGGAAGCCGAGGAACGGGCTGGACGTTCGGGAAGCGAGTAGGGCTCAGTACTGTGAGTGGACCCTTTCTCTAAACTCGAGCATGCATAACTGTTTTCTATAATTGTTTTATGGTTTTAATCATGATTTTATGTTTACCGAATATGTTTGGTTGATTTTACATAATTGCACGGTTTTCGAGGAAAGTGGTTTTTAGCACGTTTTACGAAAAGTGGTTTGTTTCTGAAATGGATGCAATGATTTTGGGATTTGCAATTGATAAGTGGTTTTCAATGGTTATAAGTGGATTTTGGGGAACATGATTTCGATGATCAAAGTTTCGATTTTAGAATCGGATTTCACTAATCGGAATTTGGTTTTAATATTGGAAAGTGGACTCCGGATTTGGGTTCGGAATGACGGTTCTAGATGCCGGGAGAGCATCGGACCAGTGATTTCGGATTCGGGTTTGGATGTGGATTGGTAAATGGTTTTTAAATAGTTTTGGGATTGGATTTGCTGGATCTGGATATTGGGTTTAAAGACCCGGATATATGTGACGGGGGACCGGCCGGATTGGGTTTAAAGACCCGGATTGAGTTTAAAGACTCGGGAGTTTAAAGACTCGGATATATATTGATTTCCCCCGTAGGCCTTTGAGTTTAAAGACTCGGGAGTTTAAAGACTCGGATATGATTAAGGCCTGGATTGAGTTTAAAGACTCGGGAGTTTAAAGACTCGGATAGATCCAGCAGGTTTGATCGGGAAAATGATGATTTGGTGATTATGGTTTATGATACAGTTTTCTGATACTCATGTTATGGTTTCCTATGATATTTTATAGTGTTTCTGTTTCTTATGATGTTTAAGAACGATTATTTTATAACTGTGTTTATAACTGTTGGTTATGCATGTGGTTTCAAAACGGAGGGTTTAAACTCGGTTTTCTTATAAAATGGTTTTGAACTTTTTGTACTTTCTAGTCCACTCACATTTTCTGTTTTAATTGCCCTCCAGGTTGTGGAGCGAGCGCGGGGTCTTGACGTCGAGGCAGTGTCCAAGGCATAGAAGTGACGTGAGGGATCCTAGGAGAGTTAAAGGTTTCTGTGTGCGTGTACTTTATCGTTTTTTTTCCTTGTAATGTAGTGCTATGTTCTGTAAATGCTACCTTCGGGACATTGTGTCTAATTACTCCTGCGTTTGACTGGGTTCGAGTAAGTGTTCCTTAGGTGTTGTGTCGGGGAGTCAGACGGGAGCGGGATTTACCTCGGGTTTCGGGGTGAAACCGGGGTGGGTCCTGACAACGATGGCATTAGAATCGACCAAAAAACACGAAGGAAACCGGAGATTCATTGTAGCAGCAAACGAGGTATTGATTCGATCATGTTTTCTTAGTTTTAAACTCGTAGATCCAACCTAGGCACCTAGACTATCCTATTGGTAGCAACGATTTTTGAAGCGGGTCAAAAATAAAGAAGTTACAGCTGAGTCGGGTTTGCGGGGTTTGGGTTACCCTATTGCAAATCCGTCGCGAGGTTATGGATGATGATGTCATCGGCTGACGTCATCACCTGTCAGGCTGTCAGGAGATATGGACTAGTTAGAGGACAACACGTGTCACATGTCAGTGCCCAGTCAGCACTGACATGTTAGTGACGTGGCCCAATTAGAGGTTGCCACGTGTCACTTACATGTCAGTGACGTGGACCAACCAGCTGCTGACACATGGCACCTGTCAGAGTTTGTCAGATGACATCATGCTGATGTCAGCAGCGTTGACCGTTGACCGTTGACTTTGACCCGCAGCTTTGACCGCGGGCATGGGGGTGTGTGGGCATAATTTTCGAGGCGGGACTAGCACCATTTTCAAGGCTTCGACGTTCCGAATCCAATGGTGGTAGTTTCGTGTCGATTCAAGATCATTAGGCAGGTCAAATTGAGGTTGGAAGCCTCGGAAAGCGTGTTTGGAATGCGTTCCTGAGTCGGTTTTGTTATAGGGTTCGATGCTAGATCTAGTAGGGTCAATTAGTGACCCTTTGGTGTATTTAGACAGGCCCGGAGATTGTATTTAGATTCGGGACAGGTGTAGCTTGTTTGTTAGCGCAGTAAGAACTAGCTGTGAGTGGACCGTTGGTTTTATAATGAAATGCATGCATAACCGTTTTACTTGTTTTCTAAATTGATTTAAGTTAAATGTTTTGGAACTGTGGAATTTGATGCTTGAATCACGGGTTTTGAGAAATGTTACGAATTTACGTGAAAATACTAGTATCGGGCTTGAGATCCATTTGGTGACTGTTGACTCGAATTTTGGGAAGTCAATGGTGTTTTGAAAGAATTGTGGACTAAATGAATGGGCTAGTGATTTGGGACGAATGGTTTTGAGGTCTGGATTATAAAAGAGATTTATGGGCTTAGGTTTTAGTAAGGTTTTGAAAAGACGAATTTCAAATGTTTTCACACGTATATGTATATACCCTCCTATCTATGCGGATTGGTCTCCTCCCGACGTCGTAGATCCTGGAGAGCCACGATACATTACCTGGGATGAGTGACTTCAAGAGGGAGCACATTCCAGGAGTTAGACGGACAGGGTTCAAATCTAGGTCCTCCCAGATGTCGTAGATCCTAGGGGTAGACTCGGAGTGAGGCCCCGAGTGTATGCATACCTATATATCAATTGTGGCAGAATATCATGGGGATTTGTTCCCTATGGGCTATGTGCCCCGAGTTGGCATCTAGCATGCCAAGGAAGGGTCATGTGTATATATGGTTATATTAGATTTGTGGATGCGCGTGCCCAGATGTATTTATGTATAGGTATACATATATGTATAAATATGTTTGTATGTTTATGTGGTTGACTGTATTTATACGTTTTCTCTTGAATGCATGCATGTTTCCCAAAACAGAGGGTCATACTATTTATATGTTCAAAATGAATTTATAACTGCTTTATTTTGGTCTACGCACACTTTGATTGTTTTCTTGACCCTCCAGGAGGTGAGATCAAGACGGGCACCGACTCCAGGGCCGAGGCATAAATACCGTCGTTGCGTTTTGGACCACCCTGAGGTGTAGGTGTTGTATTTTATTGTATTAGTACGAACATAATACTCATGTCCCTTGTCTAAAATTTTGTTGTATTAAACATACCGGTGTGTATTTAGAACCACCAGTAGGGGTATTTGTGTTAAGGTAATCCCAAGAAGGGTATTTGTGGTATTTTGAGTTAACTGTCAAATGGGAGCAGACCCTTCCTCCGGTGGTCCCCAAGGGGGAACGAGGCGGGTCCTATCACTTGCATATTGGATGGTCCTCAAAACATGCCTCATTAAGCCCAACACAAACAGTAATAAATAAATTAGTTAATAACAAGTCACTTTGACTTACCCCACCTCTTGAAGACTTAGACCCAGATTCAGGACCAGATGAAAACTTCATGGGTTTAGAGTTGTGCTCACAAGATTGGCCCACCACATCCAACAGTGATATAATCAATTGTCCTTTGAGCCTTGCCTCTTCCCCAACCCCAGAGGCACCACATCCATGGCTACGAGTCGTGGGCACTGAACTAGGCCCACTGGGTTGGCCCACCACCTTTGATGATTTAGGCTTCAAGTGACATTTGGGCTCATTGTGACCAAAAGACATACAACGCGAGCACACACAAAGCTTAGACTCATAATCCACTTTAACTTCAATCACACGGGGCACTTCTTCTTCTTCAACAGATTCATCAAGAATGTCAAGGGAGTCAATAAGAGGGGTGTTTGCATCAATCTCAATACAAATTCTCATAAAAGCAATGTGATTTTTGGATTGAGTAAAAGAATCAACATACAGTAGCTTCCCCACAGCACTGGAACTGTGGTTGTAGCCATCATCATTCCAATGTTCAAGGGGAACATTGTAGAATCGAACCCAGACAGGAATTTTTGAGTGAGCATTCTTGGTAAGAACCATCCCTTTTTTCCACCTAGATAAGAACAGCGTTCGCCCAGCCAAGTTCCATGGACCACCTTCAAGAACAGAGAGACATGAAGGAACATCCCTGAATTTGAAATAAATAAAAAAACCTCCACCATCAGCCAAAACTTCAACCATACCCCAAGAAGACCAGAGCTTCGTAGTTAACAAATTAACAATATTAAAGGTAGATGTCGATCAATGAAGTAGCCCACAAGACAGCAGCTCCAATCTTTTGTTGCATCCTCTGCTGCGAACCAGGCCTGGCCCAAGCCCAAGGCGAACAAGGCATGTGCCTTGGGCCTCGGGCTAAAAAAAGGCCTATGTTTTAAATAAAACCCTCTTTTAGGTATTAAAAAAATTATAAACAATAAAAAATATTTAATGTACAAAACAAAGAGTCTCAATCCAAAATAAAAATCTTCATGGCCCATAACCCATGTAGCCCAAAAGATGGAAGAAAGGGGCCTCAATCAAAGCACCATAAGTGCAAGGTCGAAAAAATAGGACATTAACAAGCCCATCTTTTAAATTAATAATAATAATAATGAAGCCATTCTCTTTGACAGCGTATTAGTAGTTTAATAGTAATTTTTTTTATTAGATGCTGTACACGTTATTATTTTTTGGCATATAGAACATTTATGTTAATTTTGTTTGGGTTTTTTTTTTGGGCATACTTTTGTTTAGGTTTTGGCAATAGCCTTTGTGTTTTTTCCCCTTTCAGTGAACATTTATGTTTAGAATCTAGATCACCAATTATTTGTTATCAAAATAGTTAATAATTTAATATCAATTATATGGGATCTTATACAAATAAATATGATATTTTTTTATAAAGATGGTACAAAACACCAAATTAGGAAAATTTTGTACTTCTTTTACAAATTGTGAATATTAATTATTATATGATAAATAAAATAGTATTATTAGTTTGATATGTTTTTGTCTTAAATATATATAATTATATTTATGTATATTGTATAATCAAATAAAAAAAACCGTCTTCTGCATAAATTTCGTCTAACTACCTAAGAGTGTGTTTGGATAAAGGAAAATAATAAGGGATTTGATTAAAAAAAATAGAATTTGAACATTCTTACGCACCAATTTATTTGTTTGGATAATAAAAATTGGAATTTACAAATTCCAAAAAATAGAAACAAGGAATTTGGATGCCCCAAATGATGAGTTGTAACTATATCTCAAGAGACAGAATTTTTCAAATGATGGGTTGAAACAAGTGAAATTGTAATTTACATGATTTTTAACATTGATATCCAAACGTTAGAATTTACAAATCAGGAAATTGTAAATATGGAATTGTAAATTCTCATTAAACTAGAAATCTTTCATCTAAACACACTCTAAGCACTTGGCTTCTACTTGATACCCTAGGAGCACTAATTCCGGTTTAAACATTGATTTTTGTCCTTCCTTAATACTATTATTTATCCCAAAAAATAAATTGTTGTGTAATTTTGTTCATCTAATTGTTATTTTATTGTCTTATCTTAATAACATTATCATATATTAGTATTAACTACTCTTATGGAAATAAACCTTTCTACTTTTTGAGTTAAAAAATATATATAATTTACTTTAGGCCTCATATATCATTGGGATAGCCCTATTCTGTTGAAAAGGACTAACCACCAACCGACCAGCAATGGCCCTAGGTTTAATGTATTTTAGTTTTTGGGCCCCACCCAAAGGTTCACGGCCCACAGATGCAATTGCTCAATAAGAACGTTTGGGGATAATACCTAACAGACCAATCTTGTCTCCAGCTGTCACACTGCCAAGAGCCCCAGGACAGGATCATGGGCCACACCTGAATCCTTAGGAACACAAACAAAACCTTGAGCCATGGGAGTAGGCAACTCAGTCCGTGTGTCTACCGCCGAAGTACCATGAGCCTCAAGGGTACGCAAACCATTCTGTATTTCCGCAGCCGACGAACTGATATGACACATCATTACCCACATGTTGGGACCCACCACATCACCTAGGGATGCAGGTGCTACCTCCAACACCTCGCCTCGGGAACCCGGAGCAACCTCTGACCCACCACCAACAGAAGGATAGCTAGATCCATCCAGTGTTTGAAATATCACCGGAATCACTGATATATCGCTCGATATATAGGGATTTCCGGCCACTAGCAGCTAACGGAGGGGTGAAGCTCTATCTTCCCCCAATATCGGCGAAATTGTCCAATGTCGAAACATATCAACGATTTCGGTCGATATTGTTTGAAGTTCCCGACATTTGGACCCCAACCCATCGATTGATTCGATTCGAACCCATGGACTGAACAGAAGGATTCACAAAGAACCAACCAAATTTCAATTCAATTTCAATCAATCAATTCACAAATTCAAAAACGAAATCAACCAATTGGCACGGATGAACAGAATTGGGGAAAAAACAAAAAAAAATTCTTCACGGACTCACCAGCAGCCTTCGCAAATCGAAAGCATAAATGGGGAGGGGGCCAACCGAAGAAAACCTCGAACCCAGCGGTCCCAGCCCACCCCTGATCTGTCGACGCCGTCTAAATCTCCGGTTTTTCACTTGCCAGCCGAAATCGTTCGTCCAACCTCTGCTCGAACTACTGCTCATCGCGTCCGTCTCGCCCTCACTGGCACTATCAGCAAAATTTCGATGGAAATTTCGTTAAATTGATTGCTCGACATAAAAAGGGGGCGGCGGCGAGTGACCATGAGGAGACGAAACAAGGCATGCGCCTTCTAGACTTTTGGTTCTAGGCAGTTCTTTGCGAGGAAGAAAGAAACCCGAAAATTCTTTTATGTTTTTCCACCTAGACGACATCGTTTTAATTTCGTTTTAATTATTATTATTTTTTTCAATTTTTATTTGTGTGTCTATATATGGAAATAAGAATTAAGAACAGAGCCAACTAACCACGTGTATCTTTTTGTTCTGATATGAGTGGGATAAGTAGGACACTGCTTCTTATTTATTGAAACCTTTTATACTTCAATTTTAGGTTTAAATTAATATGGACTCTTTTATCTAAAATTAAATAAATAATGTGAACTCTTAAACAAACAATGTGAATTAGGTATATACATTACTTGTTTTATTTAAAATTCAACGAATAAATTAACATTGGTGTTAATTTCTCTTTATGTTTAAAATTTTATATTATTAGTCATCATCTGGCCATATTGTATCATTTATATATAATATACTTATTATAGTAAAGTAAGTGATGAAAATATCGTCGGTTTCGCCGATATATCGCTCGATATATCGATGAATTTGGCCGACGACACGTAAGAGGGGGGGGGGGGAAAGAAATTGAGCGAAATATCGACCGTTTTCCTTGTTTTAAGCTCATTGATCTCCTTATTTCATTAAAACGATCGAGATAGAAACAAATTTCATGAAAATCGGACGTAAAACCAGTGAGTTATAGCCGGGTCATGCCGCCGGGTCAAAAAAACCCGAATAGCAGACCTGCGCAAGGTAGGGGACGACTGTTTTTAAGTCAGTAAGTTTACTTTATATATTATTTGGTTGGATAATTTTTCAATTGGGCTTGTTAGTTGGGTTGGTTTGGCTTATATTCATTAATTAATAGGTGCACGCCTGCACCACCTGTGTTCGACACCCCAAGTGTGCGCATTTCGCTTCTTTTTTTTCCCGTTTATTCCCTTTTTCCCGTTTATTCCCTTTTTTTCGTTTATTCCCTTTTTTTCGTTTATTCCTTTTTTTCATTTATTCCTTATTTTGAACTATATTTTTAATTTATTCCTTATTTTAAACTATATTTATCTTCTTTTTTCCAATTTTAAATATATCAATCCTTTCCAATTTTAAATATATCAATCCTTTCCAATTTTTGAACAAAGAATGACTCTGTTTTTTTATTCTTTTTTCCAATTTTAAATATATTTACTCATTTTATAATTTTTCTTCCTTTCAAATTTTTTTATGCTTATTGTTATGTTTTTAATTATATTAACATTCAATTATAGTAATTCACTTCAATTTATGTTTATATTTAGATTTTTATATTACTAGTCATCGATATAACTCTATTGTATCATATTATTCATCATATATTTATTAGATCAAAGTCATTTTATAGTTTTATTAGTCCTATATAATCATCATTTGGGTACTTAAGTTTCTCCCAAAATTCCATTCTAAATTTCCAACTTTTAGATCTAATTTCCTTCATTTTTGTTGACCGTAAACGATATCGATATTGATATCGATATTTGGGACGAAATATCCGTAAATTTGACTAGCTATATATCCGTCGATATCAATATTTTAATTCTTGGGTCGTGATTCTTCTTCTTTCACAATCGTACTCCCACACTCCAACACCCGAATCAACGACACTATGATCCTTGTGTCAAGCCAAACCTTATGTCGAGCACATCGACTGCATCCTTATGTCGAGCCAACCCACGACCCATGACCAGAGCCATCGCGGCTCAAGGAATTGCAACAATATCGCCCCTCCCCAACCACGACCCATGACCCACAACCCACAATCTAGGACCCACGACCCACGACCCACGACCTGAGCCATCGTCACTTAAGGAATTGCAACAGCATCAAGAAGAATCACGACCTTTGTCTAACCTAGATGGATTCGATGGTGGTTATGCAGGTTGTTTTCGACGCTTTGTCTAGAGAAGGAGAGGAAGAGAGGGAGAGAGAGAGAGAGAGACAGGTTTTTATTTTTTTATTTATTTTATTAATTATTTTTAATATATTCAATTTTTAATTAACGAATACCCAAATTTGGACAATTGACATGAATTGACGAATATACCTCTAATTTAACAGAATCCGTGTGTTTTTTAATGGAGGGACAAAATTAACAATTTTGATAAAGTAACGAGACTAAAAAAGTCAAAATTTAAGTATAGGGACAAAGTCAATAATTCAGGTTAAGTTGAGGGATCATTTTTCCTATAATATTTCCATCATTTGTTGTCATTTTTTGGGTTTTTATATTTTTTTATATTTTTTTTTTTCTGATATTATGGTTGGCTATATTATTATTTACACCTAAAAAAATCCTCCTTGGAAAAATGTAAATGGCCTACGGAATTAAAGCCCACATTCGCAAAAGACCAAGCCCAAGATGCCCACTTGGAACATGAAGATGAAGAAGACGTGTGCAAGGGAAGAGAGACTGATGCACGCGAAGAATTAGAAGGGTAAAAGGAATGTTCTGGATAGGATAACTGCAACACTGCTCTGCCAAACCCTATATGGTAGCCTAATCATTATCTCCACCACATATAATGTTTTAAAGGCTCGCCTCTTTAGGTACAACCTATTTTTTTCGATCTAAGATCAAGATTTAATTATTTTCTCACCTTTCTTAGTTCTTACTCAAGAACAAGAAGTTTTCCTTCATTCTAACTTGCATCCCAAGCTAGCAATGGAGACCTTCCTGCATTAACCTTTATCCCGACTTACTCCCATAGTCTTTCTTAAAGGCCAACCTCATTCCGACTACCGCCAAACAGTCATTGAGGCATTCAAACACCTCTCCCTCGACCTCTTGTCGTCGCCTTTGAATGCTCTACCAATTTATGTTGTAATTCCGACTGATGTTCATTTCAGTTAATGATTTCTAGAATCTCCAACCTACTCAAGCCTAGATTGCGAAGAAAATGATTTACTTTCTACACTTGTAATTTTAATTCTCGTACTTCAATACTAGCACATTCACTTTTCGATATTTGTACTTCTTCAATACGAACTAGAATTTCTTAAGAAGATATTAGTATTCGGGATACACCATCCAAATGTAATTCAAGGCTACTTAAGTCGAGAAACCATCTTTGTTCCTTAGTCTGATACTATGATCCCGACTTAAGGGAACCTGCATGTCTAACTACTAACTTACTAAAATAACAAGTTGCTACCTTAAATATCATGGAAATCACATAAACTTGGACTACGTTGGAAATGAAATTATTGAAGTCATTGAATATATTAAGAAGAAGACAGAGAAAAGAACAGCGCAAGTTATCTTTTCTGCTTGCCTCACAATCATTTAATCAGAATAAAGGCTATTGGGTCGCAAATGGAAACCATTTACATTGCCTAATAATAGCTTCTAGTCATGGCACACGTACTTTGTAGGCAGCTAAGGTCTATTTGTTTCCTAGTCAGCCCATCTAGGGATAGACCATGGCAAGAAGACCATTCAGTTCAAGTTTTCAACCTATCCAGCAATCACATACTCTGAAACTAACATGAAGCTCGCTCCTTTGTTCCGCAACCTAGTTTCACGAGAAGACCCAATGAAGGTGAACTCGGACAAACGAACACAAATATTTTGGGCATGAACATAATCTGGTACGCCCAATGGGACCCTTTCTAGTGTATGTCCAAATTCATATACTCTTAGAGACGCCAAGATGCTAAAGGGAGATTTCTAAAAAAATCCATTTCAAGAAATGATGCCCGACTTGTCAATCCTAGAGTTCAACATGGAACCACCTCGCGATGCAAAGATGGAAGACATCGCCGACCAAGTGGTAGCCAATCAAGAGTTGATGAAATTCTTCAAGGATTGCCTATCTCTTATTAGCTTGCATATAGAGGCCCCAAACCGTCAGATGATAGGAACCTTCTCGAAATCGCTTTGATAATTGTGAAAATTCATGGTCCCATCTGACAACTAAATCAAAGGTGGTGTGGGTTCGAGTTTTTATTCCGGGTTGGTTTGTTTCTTTTTTCTCTTTGTTTTCTCTCATGTTCTTCCTTTTTCTTTCTTTCTGATTTTCTTTCTTTCTCCCTTTGTTCTTTTTTTCCGTCTTTTTCCTTTTGGTCCCATATTCCACTCTGTTTTCGAACTTAGGCTTGCACAAGGACATATAAGTGTTTCTCATCTAGGGTCGTAATCATTCATGGATGTTGACATATGTCACCATTCGATCCTCCCACCAACACCATTATATATAATTCTTAGTTTAATATCTCATACATCATATTGTATTTCGATAAAATAGTTTTAAACCCATAACTCGGTTGTATAGTCTCTATTTTTTGTGTTCCACCTGTCTACGGACTCAGATTTTTGAGACATGTGCAATGGTACTAGATATACGTACAAGAAGTGCCCCAAATACAAATCAAGTTCCATGCTTTTATTACAGAAAAAGAGTAAAATAGTCAATTTATATTTAAAATTTCAAGAATTATATTTCCCGAATTTCCAGATCCAACCATGGAAGAGCTCAAGAAAAAGAAACCAATGTTCCTCCTTTAGAGACTTCGAGCCCTAACAAGGGTAAGGACAACATGGAATTTGGGGTTTCAATCTTTGAACCTTTGATTCGATTTCCTACCTTCTCAAGAGGGCCTGGGAATGAGATTCTAAAACAAACAGTGCTCGACAAGTGGTGCCAAACTTTGAACTCGAAATACTTACTAGATACCGACCACCTATGTTTGGTTAGGAAAAACCAAAGCCCATAGTTCCACCTAGGAAGAAAAGTAAGCTGGACAACTGGAGGAAAATTGGTCCAAATCACGTAGGATCAGAGGAAGAATTTGTGCCTAACCAAAGGCCAGGCCATACAGTAGAACATTAAGCCCTTATGGATGAGATGACTGAACTGAGGTGCCTGATATTGGGTCAACTAGCACATCCCAAAAGTGTAAATGTCATGATCTACAGACGGCCTTACTCGGCCTATATAGATCAAGCCTATCCATTCCCCAAGAATTTCAAACCACGAGCACTTATACTCTTCTGTGGAGATGGCAGTACTTTATCTTTGGAACACTTAGGGAGGTTCGCAGTCTAGTGTGTAGCCATCGAGGATAACTCCTGTCTTAAACTACCGTTGTTCAACAGTTCCTTGTCAGGGGATGCTCTCTCCTAATATATTTCATTACCTGAAGCGTCCATTCACACTTGGGGACAAATGGAGGCTAAAATATACAAAGAACTTTACAGAATTGAACATGAGGTCATAATCAGGGACTTAGCCGCTTTTCAGATGGTGGGAGCATGAGACGACTGACAACTCTAACACCATGTTCAAGAGGTTTAAAACGAAATATAGCTGCCTCGTAAAAAATACTCAACTAGTGGCTATCGTGCAATGAGCTCTGACGTTTTCCCTTAGAAAGAAATTGGATGATACTGCCTTTTTTTTTTATCTCCAAGAGATAGTGGTATCAACAACCAAATTTGATAGTCTACTGGAAGAAGAACAACGACAAACATATAACTCTAAAGTACCATTTTTTCTTCAAACAAGATTCATATGCATCAACTGGAGCACAAGGATATCGAGGAAGAACTATTAACATCAAATGAAGGGTAGGAACTAGAAGTTGCAACGGCTGAAATCTAGAGTGCTGGAAAAGGACCAGTGACCATGAAGTCACTAATCAAAGCTGCTCAGACAATAAAAACCTGTTATGCCAATGACAACCTGATGATAGTAAGGGTAATTTTTGTTTGCAAATGGCATGTATCATCACACCATGCCATTGTTAATTGTATTCAATTCAGGGTTAGCTAATATAATGGTTTGGAGAAACTTCTAGTTCCTACCCTTCATCTTGGGTTGTAGGTCCTGCTTCAGGCTGAGGTCATTGGAGATTGATCATATTAACTAACGATATTCAGAACAAGTCGATATTCGCTCTTATTGGGGCCTTAGGGGAGGAACTAGAAGTTGCAATTGTCGATTGGGCCTTCACCTAACGGCAAAGGTGATGGTTTGGATTGACACAAAGACTAAAAGGTTTCGAGAGGCGTTTGGGTTAGAAGAACCTACTTGTGCATTGGCAGATTGCTAGAACTTGCAATACTTAAGTTTGAAATTGAAGGCGTTGGTTGGTTGAATAACAGTTGGTCACTATTAACGAAAATAAATAAAAATCAAAGTGCCAAATGAAATTAGCAGCCCATGTTAACAAAAAGCACACAAAAGGGCCCAAGGTTACAAAAAGGAGGTCTAAAAATTACAAGTCCAATAACCTACCAAGTATAGCTTGGAGGCCCACTTTTTGGATTCTAATATTGTGTGAAATGGGTGTATATTTGATAGAGGCTTCATGACCCATTTCTCCCATCTTTTAAAGTTCTCCCGAGCTATGTCCCTCATGTGTTTGGCAGATTCATATTGTTGCTTAGCCTATGCATAAAGGACTCTAGTCTCAGTAAGATGAATTCGAAGGTTATCAAGCCTCTGGAGTTTTTCGTGAAAAATACTTCTGAGGCGAGAATACTCATCATTTACAAGATCACAAACACATTAGACACAAAATTTCATCCAGAAAATGCTAACTCATTCACAGGTACCTCAGGTCAGAAAGATGTGCTAGCATTTGCACTTTTCACATATGGCACGAGGATAGCTTAGCAGAACCCGAACTAGTGAGCACAATATTTGGGTTGATATACTTCAAAACTAGGGGTCGACCTGCTAGTCTTCCCATCACTCTTTGAGAGATCTCAAGTAAGGATGTAGCTCATGAAATCTCTGGCAAAGATCTTCTTATGAGTCGGATCAACCAGCAAGAGAAAAAAGCCTATTTCTCAGAACCAAGGTCATGTTGGCCTCCCAATGTTCTTAAGGGCTGGAGGTTAGCTTACAGAAAAATACCAAGTAATTCTTAAGGAAAAGACATAAGCAATTGGGCTGGAATGGCATCATCGGGATATTCAACAGTGCACTCTAAAATTAGGGAAATGTCCAATTCAACCATATATAACCATCCAGAGAGGGTTGTTCAGGGAAACCGACCTCGCAAGCTGAAGTACAATAGAACGCAGGAGGGTGTACACTTGAGCCAAGATGATAGGCCTTAGACCTATGTTAGAATGAGAAGCCAGTGCTTCAGCCAACCAAATCCACTTTAGCATCGGACTTCTCATGGCATTAAGAAACACAAACCAATCCAACCAAAAAAATATAGACTTGGATTTTCTCATAAACTGATCCCAAGTAGGATCCGCAAATCCTGAATCCTCAAAAATGCTCTCAGCCTTAAATTGCCATTTCCATCAAAGGGGCATAAAATAGTTGGAAATTAGGAAAAAGAAAGTATGAAAAGAGTTTCTGAAGGTAATCTAACAATTATGGGATTGAGATCCTTACCCAAATTGGGTTTAAAGCAAAAACTAAAATCAACAATATCCCCAAATAAAGATAGCTCAAAATGAATAGTCATACCTAAGAAAGTTGGGGTCATAAGTCCAATGTAACAACCCAGAAAGTCTAGAAAAATAAAATTAGGAAAGTTTAATTGAAATGGCAATTTTTCCCATACATGGTCAAAAGTTGACCTTTTGACCTAGACGTCTTTTGGATATTTTGTGAGGGTTGTTAGCTAGACCTTGAAATTCTGAATCTGTAGACAGGTGGTATGCTAAAATCAGATATCGAATAGATTCGATACGTGCCAAAATCAAGTAAGGGAATTTTGGTAATTTTGCACTAGGGGTAAATTGGTAATTTCACAATGAGATATTTAGTGAAAGAGACATGTGTCTAGAATTTTCCTTTCCTTATCTCCTTGGCCACCGTCCAACGACTTTGTGTATATGCAATGATACATATATATATTTATGGTTGTGCATGGTGTGTGAGTGTAGCGGTAAAGAAAGGAAGATGGAAAAAAAAAGAGGAAATGAGAGAACCAGAAAGAAAGATAAGGAAAGAGAAAGAGAAAGGAAGATGAAAGAAATCAGAATGGGAGAGGAATAAGAACCCGTGAATTAAACCCATAAATTTTGGTGAACATTGAAACGGGTTTGACGAATTTGGACCTTGGTTGCTCAAATTGAGATTATAGGCCTCTTCTTTGAACTATCACGAGTAGAAGTGTTGAAAGATAGAAGGAAATTACGTTAAGATGAACCCGGAACAGAGTTTGAACGTGGACTGTGGATTTGGATCAGGAATTCAGAGGCTTAGGTAAGGAATTCCATGGAATTGAATCCACACACTTGTTTTTGGGTTAGTTTTGAGTAGGATAGTGATTTAAATTGTGGAAAATGATGAGAATTAGATGAAAAACTGGCAATGGGTCGCTAAATCGGGTCAAGTTCTGCACTCAGGTCTGCGGGTCGACCTGGCGTGAGGACATGGGTGACCCATTGTAAACGCGTGAGGCCTACATGCAGGGAAGGTGGATAACGTGTAGGAGCCCTGTGACGATCCCTCGATGTTTGGTCAGCATGGTTTTTCATGTTTTCAATGTTTCGAGTCCATTGGTACATTTTTTGAGAGGATCGGACATCGTCTCAGTGCAATTTTGACTATCCAAAGGTTTATGTGTTATTTTAAATTTGTTTAAAATCTTAAAATTCAGGGAATTAAGTATAAGCTTATTTGGGACGATTAGTAACCTTGAGGAGTGATTATAACAAGAGGTGATGTTTTCGAAAGTTATGGAAAGGTGTACAATCTGGTATTCGACTGCGTGAACAGTGTGTGAGTGGACTTTTCCTTTCTTTAAATTATTATGCATGCATATTTCCATGTTTAAAATGCTTTATTATGTGACTTGTGTGATGATGATTTATTATGATTTTAAGTGATTTTTGGTGATTTGACAGGAATTGTTTTAAATGCACGTTTTACGAGAATTTTGCATATACCGTGTTTTAGGCTTATGCTGGATTTTGAGATATGGATTAGGTTTTAGAATTGATATGAGTTACAAACATATGTTTTCTCGTTAATTTTGATGTGAAATGTTGTATCATGGACAACCCTCCTCGGTTTGCTGGTTGGTGATTAGTCTTAGACATTGAGTTGGACTCTATTTCTTGAGACTAGTATTATGATTGAGTTGTGAGTCTAACGTCGAGCTAGGATCTATTTCTTGAGTTGGTTCACACTTGCGACGTCGAGTTAGACTCTATTTTCCGAGTGGTTGGCCTACTGGTAGAGCAGTTGATTATGTGGTTGACACTTAGATGTTGTATCACTGAGCGGACCTTCAGATGCAGTATCCCCGCGTGGTTATGTGGTTTGATGATTGACATTCATGCATCTATGATAGGTTGGTTATGTGTGTTGGTTGTTGTTATGCATTGATATTTTCGTACATGAGCTGGTTTTACGAATATTGAATGATTTACTGCTATTGGCACAAATTTTGAGATTTCATGTTTGTTATCTGTTTTATCAAGATATGATGATTTTCATATGCATGCATAGTTTTATAAAATGGGGGGTAAATGGTTTATGTTTTTCAAACTATGTTTTTTTTAGATATTATTTTTGTTCACTCACACGTTTTTGTGGTTTGATAACCCTTTAGGGTCGTTGCACGAAATCCGAGGCTAGTTGAGATCGGAGGCATGAATAAAAAGGAATACAAGTATCCCTTATCTGATAAGGTTTGAGGGTAAATTTGGGTTTAGGTTACTTGTTAGTCCGGAGCAGGACCGAGCGTGATTTTCAAGCTGAATTAAGGACGGGTCTTGTCATCCAACCCAAAAATCAAAGGAAGTTATGTTGTTACTCCATAATCATAGCACTAAACTAAGAAGGCCAAAATCAGGGGCAACAGGAAGAGTGGAAAACCTTACCAAGTGATAGATTTTATTGCTCTGGAGTCCACCAAAATACATACGCTGCATCCGTTGAACCCATAATCTCTAGGAATTCGCGAAATATAGGCTTCACAGTGAAGGGAAAATGTGTTTCCTGTATGATTTCAACCCCTCCCATGGGAATGATCGCCACTAATTGAGCTTGAAGTTTCTTTATATGGGAGATGAGAGTTCACTTCATCGAAAATGGGACATTTCCAACAAGGACCAAAAGCAAAATGGCGACCAGAGTCGATCATGAAACACGAATCAAAATGACTTCTTTGTCATCCTTGAGAGATATCAGGATATCACCTAAGGCACTCGCATGAGCTTCGAAATCCATACCACATACACAAGAAGTAGAACTAACGAAGTAGCAAATGTGTGATTGTGTGAATTTAAATTATTTTATAAACAGGGCAATGTTTGCACTAAAAAAATCCCCCTTGGAACAATGCAAATTGCCTAAGGAATTCAAGGCCCAAGTTCGCAAAAGTGCAAGCCCAAGATGCCCACTTAGAATGTGCAGGTGAAGAGGATTTGGGGAAGGAGAGAAAGGCTCTAACGCTCGCGAAGAATTAGAAGGGCAAAAAGGATGTTCTCACCATGATAATTGCCAAACGGGCCCGCCAGACCCTACATGGTAGCCTAATGAGCATACCACTTAATCAGCAAATTGATCAAACTTAATCAATTTCAAAACAACTAAAAACCCTCAAAAGTTTCATTGTTTTAAAGACCCGTCTTTTTAGGAAAAACCTATTTCTTTCAATCTAAGATCAAGATTCAGCTCTTTTCTCATCCCCACTCAATTAGTACTCAAGAATAACAAGTTTTCTTTCATTCGTACTTGCATCCCAAGTCAACTGTAACGACCCATCTCGAATTCCGAGATTATATTAGTGACTAATCACGATTAGTGAGGTTAATCGATGATTAGTGGGGTACTTTCGGATGAACGATGCAAAATGACCGTTTTGCCCCTAGGCGTGGGCAAAACGTTGACTTTTCGTTCTGGCGGTCAAATGGACTTTGGCCAATGACTGTGACATAGTTCGGGACGTCACGAGTTCATAGACAGGTGGCACATTCGATTCCGACATTCTAAAAAGAAGTTACCTCATTCGGAAGTTCAAGGATATTTTGGTAATTTTGGTTAAAATGGGTAAATAGTTGACTTTTGACTTGGGAGGTCCGATGATCGAGGGCCGAGTACCATTACGTAGATCGGGATGATACGAATCCGTAGACAGGCGGCACGCTGAAATCGGACTTCGAACGGGAAAGTTATAGGTCACGGAAGTTCGATTTCACTATGCACATATATCGAGGCATTGATGCGGTGGCTTATTTTGATTGGGCAGATATTTTAGTGGGACCCATAGATGTCACTCATCCCATTGGTCAATCCCCTAAAAAGTGGATCTAAAACCATTATAATAATATTTTATTATTTTATAATTTCTCACTCATCTTCCCTTTTAATCCTCACCCTTCATCTCAAATTCTTCCTTCAATCCCCGCCATCCATTTTCCTTCCCCCTCAGCTAAACACCATCACCCTCTCTGTTCTCTCATAACCCGAAACCCCATTTCCCTACATCCTCCATTTTCTTTTGGAAACAAACACACAAACACGGCTTACCACCCTACTTGCATAACCATGACCGTGGGAGTGTTTGGGAGACTAAGGGAGAGGTCAAGTCGATGAAGGAAATGCCGACAGGCCACGGCGAAGGGAACTCGGTTTGGGCGGGTAAGCTTGTTCAAAAATATGAGTTTGAGTTTGTGAGGTCCATGTTTATTTTCATTAATTGGGTTGGCATCTAGGGACCTAGGGGAGTCGAGGTGCATCAGTTTTGAGGCCTAGGACGGCTGGAGGCCACGGCGGTGGCGACTTGCAGACGGTCGGTTCAAACATGAACCTTCAAGGTGAGTTTTAATCTGTTTTCTTCGGTTTTTAATGACTAGGATAATTAGGGTTGATGTTAGGAAGGTTTAGGAATCAAAAAGGAAAAGATTGGACCGAAAATGAGGGAAGGAATGGTGCTACAGTGTCCTGGCGCGTGAGGCCCACGCGCAGGAGCTTCTCGGGGCACGTGAGGGTGCATGGCCCACATTTTGAGGATGTGTTCAACATGTGAAATCATCTATTCGATGTAACGAACATTTTGGGACTAGTTTCATGTCGATCGGACATCGTTTCGATAGGTTTCAGGGTATTCGAAGGTTTATGATAGGGATTAAAAATAGTTAAAAATTCCAGAAAATTACGGGGATTTAGTGAGAGGTTAATAAGGTAGTTAGTAACCCTCTAAAGTGATTTGGACAGGTTCGGGAGTCCCGGTGACGACGATTGGCTCGGGAGAGCCGTATGGCATGCATATCGAGGCGGCAACTCGGACGATCTGTGAGTGGATCTTATTTTCTAAATTGGTGCATGCATAAATGTTTATTATATGTTTTAATACTTGTTTGGTGATGCCCTGGGTGCATTTGAGTGTGGTTACATATTGACACGTATTTCGAGGTTTCGACCTTATACGGTGCCAATACGGGTTCGTACTTTCTTTATTGGTTTAAATGAAATGGTTTTGGATTTCAAAAGGATAAACTCGGGCATGAGGCCCATTTGGTTTTGTCTTAGGCATGTGGCTCTATTTATGACCTAAGGGTCTGAATCGTGGTCGCGGCGATTGCTATGTGCACGGCGACCGACGATACGACGCTCGCCTTCAGATTAGGATATGTTCCTTCCGGAGAGGTCACGATGCACGATCTGTTGTCGGGCAGCCGATGGAGGCTCGACTTCGGAGTGCTGACGGTTGAGGATATCGATCAGTGATGAGTGCTCCATAATCTAGAGGTAGTCGCGTCGGTTGATTCGTTCACGACGACATACCAGGATTAAGGGCAGTCCTGGATGGATGGTTGCACGCATCACTACGAACGGAGTTGTGACTGACCCTGAGATATCGGGCATGTGTTCGGGTGCGAGACCCAGTTACCTTACGTTTATGTTTTCGGGTCGAGGACCCTAAATGGATTTCCAGGTTCATGATTGTTTATGGGAACCGGCATGAACCCTTGAAAGGTTTTTATGATTCATGACGGTCTATGGGGACTGGGCATGAATCCGTTGAAAGGTTTTAAGGATGATTTCGTTATATATGTATATATATTCATATACCTTCCTTTACTTGGATTGTCTCCTCCGGGGAGGGTCGTTGGCCTGGGTGGACCTCGGAGTAGTCACGGAGCACTGACTGAGTGGAGTCGCCCCCGTTGGGTTCCTTACTCTTAGGAAGGCTTGTATTATAACCTCAGGGAGGGTCATTGGTCTATGAACATTGACCTTGGATCTTGAGAGACTTGGGCTTGAGACCCCGAGTAACACGCGCGTAGCTTTGGAAACCGTGACATGATTGGTTGTGTATTTATATGTATATATGTGATATATGATAATATGATATGTGATGTGTACAGGTTTTGGGCTGAGTCCCGTATGGATTTGGGCAATGGCCCGTATGGTTGGTATCTTTATGGATTTGGACAGTGACCCGTATGGTTGGTTCTTTATAGTTCTTTCGGTAATGGTTTTGGGCTTAGTTCCCACATATGGTTCTTTTGGATTAAATGGTTTTCGAATGCATGCATGTTTTTTAGTGAAGGGTACAAATGTTCTTATGAAATGTTTTTATAACTCTTTGTTTTGTCCACTCACAGCTTTTAATGTTTTGACTGCCCTTCAGGTTGACAGCGGATGCGGACTGTAGTAGAGACCGAGATATCACATACCTCCTCCGGATCCTGGCGTACTCTGAAGGCCCGAGAGGGCTAAGATCGGAAATTCCCTTGTCTGACACTCCGTGTCAAACGGGATCAGGGTCGTCCCGCGTTAATCGCAGGGGGATTGGGACGGGTCCTGACACAACAATGGAGACCCTCATGCATTAACCTTTTTCCTGACTTACTTCCATAGTTTGTCTTAAAGGCCAACCTCATCTCGACTGCCACTAAACTAGTCATTGAGGCATTCAAATAACTCTCCCTTGACGTCTTGCCATTGCCTTTTAATTCTACCAATTTATGACGTGATTCCGACTAATGTTCAATTCAGTTGATGATTTCTGGGATTTCTAGCCTACTTAAGGCTAGATTGTGAAGGAAATGATTTACTTCATGCACTTGTAATTTTACTTCTCGCACTTTAATACCAACACATTTACTTTTCAGTATCTATACTATGCTTTCATTTCAATACAAATCAGATTTTCTTAATAAGATATTAGTATTCGGCATACACCATCCAAAATTTTTTCAAAGCTGTCTAAGTCGGGAAACCATCTTTGTGCCTTAGTCTAATACTATGATCCCGACTTGAGGGAACTTGTGTGTCTAATTACTAACTTACTAAAATAACAAACTGCTAGCGTAAACATCATGGAAATCACATAAACTTGGACTATAGCGGAAAGGAAATTATTAAAGTTCTTAGATACATTAAAAAGCAGACATATAACAGAACAATGCTATCTATCTTGTCCATTTGTCTCACAATCATTTGATCAGAATAAAGATTCTTGGGTCGCGAACGTAACTCATTTACACTATCTAGTAGCAGCTTCTATTGGTGGCACACCTACTTTGAAGGCAACTAAGACCTTTTTGCTTTCTGGTCAGCCCATCTAGGAATATAAGGTGACAAGAAGGCCATTCAGTTCATACTTTCAACTCATCCAACAATCACACACACCATACCTCAGCAAAGATATACACATGATGCCCACTACTTCGCTCTGCAGCTCGGTTCTGCGCGAAAATCTGACAAAGGTGTCTTCAGACACACGCATACAAATATTTTTTGGACATGAACAATTATAAAGTGCCTCTTAACGGAATACTTATTTCTAAATTGTTTCCATCGGAAAACACCACTAACATTGCTACGCGCCCAAGGTTGATGTCTTGTCTTCTACTTGCAGAGTAAAACAATAATTTTTTGAGGAAAAATCATCACACCCGTCCTAGTAGGTCGACTTCATTCTTACCAGTGAATGCTGCTTCTTGGTAGTTAGTTAATGCCATCTCTTCTAAATGGACAAGGGAGAGGTATAGTTGGCAAGGCTACACATTACAATTGTTATTGTAAGTTTTTCATAAAGCAAATAGTTAATGTCATCTCTTCTCAATGGACAAGGGAGAGGAATAGTTGGCAAGGCCACGCATTACAAGTGTTATTGTCAGTTTTTCATAAAGTAAATATTAAAAAGAGAAAAAAAAGAGATAAAAATGGAAGAGAAGTAGCAACATCCTAAATTGACGATAAAAAAAAAAATCCGAGAATTGACGTCAACAAATGTGGGCAATTTTATAATGCACAAGTGAAAAAAGTGAACCAGTGAATGCCGAGTCACATAATTACTGCGTTAAGTAAAAAATTTCAATTCTGCTGCATTTCACCTTCCTCCGAACCTTCCTTTCTAAAATTTGCTTTTATTTCCCTTCCCTAACCCACTCTAAAATTTTCCCCCTTTCTTTTCGCAATCTTCTTCCTCACACGCTTTCACCAATTCCCAAAATCCTAAGAGCTAAAGCATTGTTTTTGTTCCCATACACGCAGAACTTGGCCTTTTGGCCTTCGCCTATCAGTCATACTGATTTATACAAGTTCAAGTTCGTTCTAGTTCTGTAATTTCAGTGTTCTCAACCCACATCCTGTTCATGGAGGACCCCAAGCGCTACGGTCTTGGAAATCAGTTGGGTCAGTTTGATGTTTTTCTTTAATTAGTTTTTCAAGCTTTTCTTATTGCTTTGCTGTGATTAGTTTCTCATTTTCCTTTCTTACTTTTAGTATTTTGCTCCAAGTTGATTTCTGTGTTTATTGGTAATCATGATTGTTGTTTTTCTTTCCGAAAACTTGTTGACTTTCTCAAACAATAGGAATGCTATTGAGAACTGAAAGTTGCAAGCCTCAGCCTAAACCGTTTCTCCAATCAGCGTCATAATTGAGTGTTACCCGTCATTGAGTAGGATGGGTTTGGTATTATTTCCTCTGGTGAAGCTTCATTTGAGAAAATTCCCAATCTTTCATTGGAAATCATCAAGTAGAGTTGTAATAATCCGATAAAAGCTGCAGGCTCCGAAATTGACAAACTAACTTCTCTGAACTCACTCACCCTACTTAAAACTCTACTTTTATATTGTTCAAGATTTTTTGAGTTAGCTTTACACAATTTTGAATCAAGAATTGTAATTTACATCAAGGAACTGAGAAATAACATTAAGGACAAATTCCACACGATAGCTTCCTACCATCTAATCAAAACATAGGCTTGTAGATCCTTCTGTAGCTTCTAAGTAGCCAAGCACCACCTACACAGATCAGCTGTTCAGCTAGCTTTGAAATGACATCATCATCAACAATAGAAGTTAACTACTATTTAAGTCCTCTTACTTCTTTATGAATGACAAGGTACCTTACCTCTCCATATATCCTTGTTCTTAAGAATTAAATCTGAAAATTGGTTCGCGATGAACGATGAATGCTAATTGAGTCCTTCTTCTGACCATTGGATTAGCACGTGAGTCCCTAAAATTTTCTCCTCCTAATGGCTATAGGATCTGCTAATAGCTTACCTTCCTTTCCCACTAATGTTAATTGAGTCCTAGTTGGACAGATTTCCCAGTTTTCTTCTTAAGCTGGAGACTTGAAAGTCCAAATGTGTCCCTTTTCAGCCCTTTTTAGTACCTTGTCACAAGCTTCCAATGGAAGAAATCTCATTTCTGCCTCGTATTGTTGATCCTGCATTGCCCGTCTGAAATCTTGATCCTTAGTGTCGATCTTCAATCTGCCACAGCTGCTGTGGGCTCTTAGTTTCAGCATCCATGGTTCTGCATCATAAGGATCCAAGCATCTCTGGGTGCTCCTACTGTCCACCATTATGTTGTGGGCTACATATCCAAAATAGCATGGAAAAATCCCTCTTCTTGCCTACTTGTCACTATAAGACACTGATAACTGTTGGAGGGTCTTCTTGGTTCTTTATTTTTATTTTTAAGTTCCTTGACTTATACTTCATCTTAGCTAGAAAGTTGTGGATGGAATGTATAACTATAATACATCATCCTAGATTGGAGAGCTCTATTGTCTTAATTAGTTTTGGTATGTTAAATTAGATTAGCTTGTGTTGATTTAATTTTCTTGTTTCATATATCATAGGTGGATTACTGATCAGTCTGATCCTCTTTATTGTACAAAGCATTTTCTTTTGAAATAAAATTTAATCTCTTAAAAAGAAAAATATCTTAGTTATTATATGTGGACTCACTTTATCACATTTTGGCCTAATCAATTTCTTGGGAGTGTGTGACATGGGAATTGTCTCATATACTCCTTATATCTTCCTTAAGGTCACTAACAAAGCTAGAAAGTAAGTAACCTCCTTTTGCCCATTTTTTACAGACCATCCTCAACCCATTTATTTTTCAGAACTGCTTGTCGTAGTCTTCCATATCGAGTTTTATTGCACCTCTTGAAATCTTCTATCAAATTCTTAAACCCTGTTTCTAGAAACCTAATACAAATGTCCTCTGCAAAGTATTCTAATATGTGGTTTGTTTCCGTTTTTAGTAATCTTGAAATATATATATTATTTGGTAGGTCTAAGTATGTAAAGTTGACATAAGGGGGTTCGTCATCCCTCCTTTTGCCCATTTTTCTACGGACCATCCTTAACCCATTTATTTTTCAGAACTGTTTGTGGTAGTCTTCCATATCGACTTTTATTGCACCTCTTGAAATCTTCTATCAAATTCTTAAACCTTGTTTCTAGAAACCTAATGCAAATGTCCTCTACAAAGCATTCTAATCGGTGGTTTGTTTCCGTTTTTAGTAATTTTGAAATATATAAATTATTTGGTAGGTCCAAGTATGTAAAGTTGACATAAGGGGGTTCGTCATCCATCAGTAGGGTGCTCTACCTAGTATGAAGGTATAGAAGTTTTATGTTCAATTGAATTGATAAGATGTACAGCAGTAGTGTGTTTTATACATACCTAGACTAGACCTAACTAGGAAAGAAGTAAAGACTATCTAGACTAGGAAGTAAATACATTAGGAAGGAATCAGTATTGATTCCTGTTAACTAATCCCAGCAGATCAGGGAGATTTGATACTCAATCTCCTGTGATATGCTATACCCGTGGAGTGTCCTTAATACGCCCCCGTAAGACGGAGGAGCCATCGGCGATGCCGATCTTGGTGCAGTAGCTAGAACCGGGGTCGAGGCAGAGGTTTGGTGAGAGCATCGGCCAGCTGTTCATCAGTAGAGATATGGGACACCTGGAGCTAACCACGGGTGACATGATCACGAACAAAGTGATAGTCAATGTCGACATGCTTCATGCGGGTGTGGAAAACAGGATTGGAGCAGTAGTAGGTAGTTCCAATGTTATCACAGGAGATGGTGGGTGTGGCGGAAAGGGTGAGACCCAGCTCACGGAGGAGGGACTGGACCCAGATCAGTTCAACTGTGGTGGATGCCACAGCTCGGTACTCGGCTTCAGTGGAGGACCTGGAGACTGCACGCTGTTTCCGGGAACTCTAGAAGATGAGGTTACTGCCTAAGTAGACCAGATAGGCTGTTGTGGACTTGCGGTAATCTTGGTCCCCAGCCCAATCAGCATTCGAATGGGCATGCGGAGAGTGAGTGACGACATGAAGAGTGGAGGTGGTCTTACGGTGGAGATGGAGGCCAAAAAACAGAGTCCCCTTTAAGTAACGAAGGACCCGTTTGAGAGCTTGCCAGTGGAGATCGGTGGGGGTATGCATAAACTGAGAGAGTTTATTGACAGCAAATGAAACATCAGGTCTGGTCAAGCTTAGGTACTGAAAACTCCCCACAAGGTGGCGGAACAGAGTGGCATCTGCTGGTGGAGAGCCATCATGTAGGTGCAATGGAGGGGAAACTGCCAGGGGAGTGGCCACGGGTTTGGCTCCATCCATGCGGGCCAAGTGGAGCAGGTCATGGATGTACTTGTGTTGTGATAGGAAGAGGCCTTGTGCAGTAGGAATGACCTCCACGCCAAGGAAATAGTGAAGGGCACCAAGGTCCTTAACAGAGAATCGAGTGGCCAGAGTTTGGATGAATTGAGAGATGAGCGTTTGGTTGTTCCCTGTCACAATTAGGTCATCAACATAAACCAGAAAAAACAGAGTGCTGGAACCTTGCTTGAGGAGAAATAGGGAGGTATCCGAGCTGGCATGGACAAAGCCTTGGGTGAGCAGAAAGGACTGTAGCTCTGTGTACCTGGCCCGAGGGACCTGTTTGAGGCCATAAATGGCCTTGCAGAGCCTGCACACGTGAGTTGGGTGCTGCTGGTCTACAAACCTAGCAAGCTGGGCCATGTAAACATCCTCATGGAGAGTGCCGTGGAGGAAGGCATGGTTGACGTCCAACTGTCGAATAGGCCAGCCACTGGTTACACCCAAGTGTAGGACCACACGGATGGTGGTTGGCTTGACTACGGGACTGAAGGTGTTCGTGAAATCCACTCCCGGGCGTTGATGGTACCCTTTGGCAACAAGGCGGGCCTTGAATCGGTCCACTCCACCAGTAGGTGTCCGCTTAATACGGAAGACCCACTTGTTCCCAACAATATTCTGACTTGGGTGAGAGGGAACAAGCTCCCAAGTCGCATTCTTTATGAGAGCATTCAGCTCATTGGACATGGCAACTCGCCATTCAGGATCTTTATTAGCTTGAGAGACACAGGTGGGCTCAGCCAAGGTGGGTAGGTGGTGCTTGGTGGCAGTGAGAGCATAGGAGTGAACTGGTTTCACAGTTCCTGTTTGAGTCCGGGTTAACATAGGGTGGGTTTTGGTGGGTTGGAGGAGGGGAGGGCTCGGGGGAGGTGGTGGAGGTCGCGGGCGCCTGGTGTAGGTGCGCAGGGGTGGTTGCTAGGGAGCACTAGTGGTCTAAACAGGGGCAGCAGGGGCTGCGGTAGAGACAGGTACAGCAGGAGGACTGCTGTTGCAAGTTCCTGCAAGGATGATGTGTCGAGAAGGTCCCGTTGGTGAGGAGAAAATGGCGCTGGTGGCGAGGGCGTGATAGGTGGGTGGTGGGGGATTTGTGTGACAGGAGGAACAGTAGAGAGCCACGTGGTGTAGGTATCAGTGGACACACGAGGGGATGAGGGGAGGGAGGTGGAGGGAAAGGTGGTCTCATCAAACTGTACATGGCGGGAAGTGTAGAGTTTGTTGGTGGATGGGTCATAGCATAGATAGGCCCTTTGGTGTAGGGAATAGCCAAGGAAGAGGCAGGGCTGAGAACGAGGCTGCAGTTTATTTCGGGTATATGGCCTTAGCCATGGATAATAGAGGCAGCCAAAGGTCCGGAGTTTGGCATAATTGTGAGTGGCATTGAAAAGAGCAGTGTATGGGAATTGGTTTTGTAGGAGAGGAGTGGGGAGACGATTGATAAGGTAGACAACTGTCTTGAAGGCATAGGACCAATAGGTGAGTGGGAGGCAGGCTTGATGAAGGAGTGTGAGACCAGTTTCAACAATGTGTCTATGACTCCTTTCGGCTGCACCATTGTGTTGAGGAGTGTGGGGAGGGGTGAGAAGGTGATTGATGCCATTTTCAGCAAGAAACGGTTTCAGTTTGATGAATTCACCATCACCATCAGTGTAAAGAGAGATGATGGGAGAATTAAAGTACTTTTCAACCAAAGTTTTGAAGTCTTTGAAGGTTGGATAAACATTTGATTTTTTTCGAACTGGGTATAACCAGGTATATTTGGTAAAATGGTCAACAAGTATAAGATAGTATGAAAAACCTTCAATTGAGGTGTAGGGGGCAGGTCCCCACACATCACTATAGATTAAGTCCAGAGGACGAGTGCTAGTTAAGGAGGAAATGTTAAAGGGACGGTGATGATTTTTATTGCAAGCACAGGAATTACATATAGGTTTTGGAAATTTGGAAGAAAAACGAACATGAAACTGGCTTAAGACACTTTTGAGGGTTTTGGACTGGGGGTGGCCAAGATGGCAATGCCAAAGGTGAGGAGAAATTGTCACGGCCACCATTGCTTGAGGCTTGTGAAGATGGGCAGGCAACCACTCGTACACATCATCCTTACTCGCGCCTTGAAGGAGAACCGCGAGTAATAAGGAGAAGGGAGTTGGGAGAAGGGAGTAATAAGGAGGCCATTACCGTTGCCAATGTTCTCATCAGGACCGTTGTAGCTGGTAGCATCAGAGAGATGGTGGGAGCTGGTTGCTACATGATGGGAGGCTCCCGAGTCAAGAAGCTAGCTAGAGGAGGAGGCCTGAGTGGCTGGATTTGCCACCTGAGGTGGCGGGGCAGGCTGCTGAAGGTGAGGACAGCACTTAGCACTGTGGCCTTGAGTGCCACACCATTGACAATTGCCACGGTATCCAGTGGGCTGGGAGGATGGGCGACAGGAACTGTTAGTGGACTGCTGGTGGGGCCGGTTTCCAGGGAAAAGGTGACTGTCCGTGGGCTGAAAGTGGGACTGCTGGCCAGAGGTGCCCCTAGTGGAGCGGTTGGAGGTGTAACCGCAAGAGGACTGAGTTGCGTGGGCTGTTATTGGAGGTGTGGGTGCTGTGTGGGCTGCACGTTTGGAAGCAACCTCATGCTGAACAAGCATGTCATGAAGGTTTTCAAAGGGGACAGTGGTGTCCCTGGACCGCACCGCTGCTGCAATTTCCCTGAATTCAGGTCTAACTCCATTAAGAACATGGAGAAGAAGGTCATCATCAGACAATGTGACTAACGAGATCTCTCTCGCCCTCACTTTTTGGCGCCAAAAACCTGTCAGCGGGTCTGTCGATGGCAGCCAGCTCATCTGCAAGAACCCGAATTTCCTGCAGATATTCAGAAACTGGGCGGGAATCTTATCTCAAATGGGTCAGCCGTTCCTTGAGGCCAAGGACACGAGCCCTAGCTTTGTTGGCATAAAGGTGAGTGAGCCGTACCCAGACAATGGCTGAAGTTGGAGCAGCGGCAATGAGTTGGATCACCTGAGGGGAGACGGAGGCCAGAATGGCATGGAGTAGGAGTTGATCCTGACGGACCCAGAAATCATGAAGGGCTGTTTCTGTGGTGGGTGGGCAGGGCCGAGAGCCATCAACATAGCTCATGAGATCATACCCGCGAAGAAGGGCATTGAATTGAGCTTGCCACAGAAAGAAGGTGGTGGCAGTAAGCTTGACGGGAAGTTGGGCTGCAGTGTTGATGGTGGACGAGGGTGGAAAGATTAGGGTTTAGGTCACCGGTGGTTGGTGGGAGGGTAGGATTAACAGGGGCAGCAGTGGTTTGAACAGCAGCGGCAGTGGGTTGGGCGGCCATGGATTAGGGTTTGCTTCTAGGGTTTGCTCGGTGGAGCTTTTAGAGCTCTGATACCATATGAAGGTATAGAAGTTTTATGTTCAATTGAATTGATAAGATGTACAGAAGTAGTGTGTTTTATACAGACCTAGACTAGACCTAACTAGGAAAGAAGTAAAGACTATCTAGACTAGGAAGTAAATACATTAGGAAGGAATCAGTATTGATTCCTGTTAACTAATCCCAGCAGATCAGGGAGATTTGATACTCAATCTCCTGTGATCTGCTGTACCCTTGGAGTGTCCTTAATACCTAGATCAGATTCACTCCTTGGTGGTGGAGTGAATGTTCTCTGTCACGATGACCGAACCTTTTAGATGATTATCTGTGAAGCTGTTTTCGACAAGTTTACCTCTAGTTCAAGAGAAGTTGATCCTGTAAATTTTCCTTTCTTTCTTAGCTTTAAATTTATCTCTTAATCATGGCTCTTTCTCACTCAGTTGTCCTATGGTTTTCCTTTGTCAATGAAGGAAGCATTAGAATATGATTTCTATCATATAAAGATTTTTATTGATGGTGATGTGATTGGATGCAGATATTACACAGATACTCTTAGAAGCTAAACATCGATGGCTACGCCCTGCTGAAATATGTGAAATTCTTCGGAATTATAAAAAGTTTCATCTTTCTTCAGAGCCTGCAAATATGCCACCAGGTATGATTCTTCAGCTGCATGGTTTCGTGATCAATATGGTTCGTTGAAGTCTCTTGTTCTGCCACATGCAGAAGTATGCCCTAGAAACTGCCTTTTTTATTTTCGGTATTTCTCTTATTAATTCCGTCTACTTGAAAATTTCATAGAAGGTGCTCTCCTGGTCCCATTTTCCCCCAACCCCTCTCTCCTTTCCCAAAAACAATTTTAAATTAAGTTTATCATTCAACTGGTATGCATGATAGTAGTTAAAAATTGTCAACAAACATGACTTAATATTTATGCAGAAACTGCATGGTAGTTCCACTCCTTGCACCATGATTTAATTTGGGGTTCTGCTGTTATGTTCATGTTTGTAGACAATGATAAGTATGGATAGTCCTCATAGCTTTAAAAAAAAAATTCCAAGAATTCTAAAGAACGCCTTTTTTAAGTTTGGTTTGCTTTGCTCTTCAAATAAACCGTTTGGTATGTGTATCTAAACTGCTCATAAAGTTGTGACTTGGGATTATATGATTGAGAGAAGGGACGTTTCTCTTAAATTGGAGCTTGTATAAGGAAGCAGTTGAGTCAATTTTACCATTTTTCTGTAGTCCCATATGCCACAGGATTTGTGTTTTTTATTGCTTTTGGTTTGATTTTAGTAGGCATTACTGGCGTTTACGTTGTGTTTTAAGGTCATGTCTAATTACATCAATGAAGTAAATGCATTTACTTTGCATAATTTCATACAAGTTTTAAAGTTGAATGAGATGTATGTGGAGATTCGATGTTTGGATTGTATTGTTTTTTCATTTTATGTATGTATTGTGAAAATCTACTGTTGCTTGACACACATCATTGTTTTAGGTGGATCACTTTTTCTTTTTGATCGGAAGGTGCTTAGATATTTCAGAAAGGATGGCCATAACTGGAGAAAGAAAAAAGATGGAAAGACGGTGAAGGAAGCCCATGAGAGGCTTAAGGTATCATCGAAGAATGGTGTTATAGGTTTTACATGGAAATATATTTTGACATATCTCTGCATCAAATTTTATTGAAGCATATTTGAGAGCTATAGTATGGTAACATTATCTTATGACCCAAGAATTTGGACATGGTATGGAATAAACAGGTATGAACTTCCTTGTTTTATTAATAATACTGCTTTACAATAGGAGAATCCTATATATACAGTTTCTAGGTAAGTCTAAGTAGGAAGCACAATTGTAAACTAGGTAAGAAATCGTGGACCTAACTAGGGAAGTATCTACAGAGATCTTAGGACTGTTTTAGGAAGGAATTTGCTGGATTCCTTAGTCTTCTGAGATCTGGGAATCAGGGAGATTGATCCTCAATCTCCTGGGATTCCTGTGTATCTTTATCATGGAAAGCATTGTTAGAATGCTATATAGGAGGAAAGAGTTCTCGTATATGTTTGATGTGGGAGAAATTGAAATGTTGGATGTCAATAAATACAACTTGATGTGGTGGGCTAAGGCTTAGGGAATCAAAATTGTGGTTTTAAAGGGTTATGTGATATTATTCGTTATGAATTGTTTGTGACTACTCATTAAGGGCTTTGGTGAACTTAAGAGCGAGTTCCTTTATATGCTCATTAAAGAAAATGTATTGAGTTGAAACTCTTTTTTCCCAGAAAGCCGAGCTTGGGCTTCAAGGCTAGTAGTAGGCTTGAGCTTAATTATAATCTAGCCATCCAAGTGTGCAATCCAAAGTTCAACTTATAATGCCAAAATCAGGTACAAAGAAGCGCTACATACTAAGGCAGGACAAGGTTCACTAAATAAAAATTGCTTCTTAGGGTTCAGCGGAGAACGAAAAATGGTTATATTTTCATTAGGCAGGTGGTAACATATAGATACTGAAGTTTTTTCAAGATTTTAAAACTAGCATCAAGAGTTAATTTGCTTAGAAATTCTTTGTTTTCTGATTAAATTTGTTGAATAATAATTGGACATCATTTCAGGCCGGAAGTATTGATGTGTTGCACTGCTACTATGCCCATGGAGAAGAAAATGAAAGTTTCCAACGACGCAGTTATTGGATGCTTGAAGAGTGAGTTTGTATTTTGTAATAGCTTATATGTAACAAATCTGTGTGAATATCTTGTTTACATGTCTGAGCTACTTGGCCATTGGTGCAGGGACCTGCAACACATAGTTCTCGTCCACTACCGTGAAGTTAAGGTTATACTTCATTGTTATTTCATTCTTGTGGGTTGACCAATTAGTTTTTGGAATGTTTATTATAATTTTAAGGTAAAAATGCTAGTCATTCAAAATCAACTGACTTCCAGTAGTATATTACTAAAAATATTTGGCTTCAGGATGTGAAAAAGTGGGTCCATGTTTGAATTGATGCAAAATTATTAATAAATGTTTTGTAAATGGATCATCATGCAAAGAATTAGTTCCCACTGAAGGACATTAGTAAAAATTGATCCACTTGCTTAAATTCCAATCTATCTGAAAATATCTGATTCATGGATAGAGCTGTTAACTTCATGCTGTGCATTTCTTTTCATTTGTATGATGAAGGCCCTAATGAGCTGTCAAATTAATTTTTAAATATACTAGCTTCTTAATTTTCTGACCTTGTTTTTTTATTGCTCTTGTGCATACCCTATATTCTGAATATTCACTTCTTATTTTCTCAATTGCTTAGGGAAATAGGGCAAACTTTAACCATATTAAAGCAACTGAAGAAGCTAGTCCATATTCCCACGAAACTGAAGAAATTCCTCTCAATTCTGAGATGGACAATTATGTTTCTTCTAGTTTCAATCCAAATAGTTTCCAAATGCGTTCCCAAGCTACAGACACAACTAGCTTGAGTAGTGCTCAGGCATCCGAATACGAAGATGCTGAATCGGGTGTGTGTCGTTCATTTCGTTTTCTGACGTTTGTCAAATTTTCTTCTTCTTTTTACAAATATGTTGGAACAACTAAACTTATAATTTATTTTCAAGCTTTACCTTTCATATTTTCTTGTAGTTTTCATTTTTTTAACGTAACATGTTACATGGTGCAGCATATAATCACCAAGCAAGTTCCCAGTTACAACCTTTTCTCAAATTGCTACAGCCTAAGGCGGAGAATATCAATGCTGGGTTCTCATCTGATGCATTCTATCCAATGTCATTTTCAAGTACAGTTTTTTTCTTATGTTTATTATATAACTTGTCCTTCTCAATGCATGAGTGCTTTTAAATAGCCACTATTTTCTGAATTAAACCTAATACCAAATTCATGGTGAAATTGTTGATAACAGATAATTATCAGCCAAAATTGTCAGCCATTCCTGGGGTGAATTCTAGCTCACTTACTCAAGAGTATGAGGGGGAAGATGTTAATGATGCTGGCAATTCCATGCCCATGAAAAATCTGAACTCCCGATTATGGAAGGATGCCTTGGAAACCAGTGCTGCTGGCTTTCGGTCTTCTCCCTTTCAGCCATCATTTTCAGCAACAGATTCTAATACAATGAGAATCATCTCTAAGCAAGAAAATGAGACGGCTGGGCACATTTTCGCAGACAGTTTTGATAAAAAGCAGGTTTATGAGAGTAAACTAAGGACCCAACAAGGTTGGCAGGTAAGGTTAAGTTTATTTACACATTTAATGCTGGTGGTAGGAAATGTTTTAATTCTGGGTTCAATGAAATTACAAACCCATGTGACAAGTGGGAACTGGTGGAACATGGAGAAGATGGTGATGGAATTTATTATATATGTCTTATCCGTAAAAAGATTTTTTTCTCAGCAGTTTTTAGATTCATATTTCTAGAATTGTTTTCACCGATAAAGTAAAGATCACGGAAGCAAGTTATACTGACTCTGTTTGCGGATAATAAAGCTATACACATGGTCATACCTAATTAAGTAGGGAGTTCGAAAAATGTATTTGGCCTCATTGTTTCCAAGTGTTCCTAACAAATTTTGAGATGTCTTATTTCTGATATTTTCAGGCTTCTGGAACATTTTATGATGAAATTTTATTAGGGGCTTTGAAACTTTGTACTTCTGCATAATTTATCATTGTATATAGGTTATCTGGCCATCATTCTTTCTGTTGTGAGTCATTTAATCACGCAGTTGGCTAATGCAATGGTTTAGAGTTAAGTCTCCAATATTCTGTTCTCTGCCCTAGAAAGTTTTCTAGTGGTGGTTATCCTTGCCATATGTTACTTTATCCTTTATTAATGACGTAGTTTGTTAGTAATTTAAATAACTGAATTATACGCAATAATTAGTTATTTAAGCATGCTGAAGTGCTGAACCATCCCTGCAGTGGGTTTAATGAGGAGAGTAGCGCTCTCTTTATGGGTTTTTTTTTTTACCTTTCCAAATTCTTCTGTTTCACACTGTAGTTTGACTTTCCAACAGACTTCAGAAGCCAACTCGTCATGTTCATCCAACTGGCCCATGGATCAGAACTTGCATTCAGAGATATCATATGATGTCACTACAAGGTTCCATGAAGGAGTCGATGCTGCAGATTTAATCAATACTTTGGCACCTTGCCATATGGGTTCTGATAAAGCAAATGATTATTGTATGCCAAATGACCTTCAAAATCAGCCTTCAAACACTGAGCAAGAATATTATCTAAAATCCATTTCGAAGAGAGATGAGCCCTCAGAGGGAAAACCCAGTCACGCTTCTGCTATAAAGCCTTTGTTGGATGGCCCATTCACTGAAGGTTTGAAGAAGCTTGACAGTTTCAACCAATGGATGAGTAAAGAACTTGGAGACGTGGATGAGACACAAACACAGTCCAATTCTGAGACCTACTGGGATACTGTTGAAAGTGAAAATGGGGTTGATGAGTCCAGTGTTCCCCTACAAGTACGCATGGATAGCTATATGCTGGGGCCTTCTCTTTCCCAGGACCAGCTCTTTAGCATTATTGATTTCTCGCCTAACTGGGCATATGAAAACTCTGAAATCAAGGTAATGTATAATTTAATCTTCCATATTCCTTGCTATTCTATCAAATAAGACTTCAAATGCAAAGCAAAATAGCTATTAAACAATGACTTGGTTTACTAGAGGCATCGAAAAAAAAATTTAGCTCGCTGTCATCTGATTTTGTGAAACAAGCAAGGGAGTTTAAGAGAGCTGTAATTTTGTGTGAGAGTTATATTCTAGTTTCTCATTTAGTCCTCAATGATGCAGGTTCTGATTACAGGAAGATTCTTGAAGCGTCAAGCAGAAAGTTGTAAGTGGTCATGTATGTTTGGGGAAGTTGAAGTTCGTGCTGAGGTTATAGCTGATGGTGTTGTTCGTTGTTATACACCTGAACATAAGGCTGGGAGGGTTCCTTTCTACGTGACATGTTCCAATAGGCAAGCTTGTAGTGAAGTGAGGGAATTTGAATTCCGAGTCACCCAAATTCCAGATTTTGATGCTAAAGATGATTATAGTGGCTGCACAAATGAAATACTTAATATGCGCTTAGGAAAATTATTGTCAGAAAGCTCCACCTCTCCAATTATTGATTCCCCAAACATGCCAGAGAATTCTGAGTTGATCAGTAAAATTGATTCCATGCTGAAAGTTGACAATGGTGAGTGGGACAGGATGCTACAGCTTACATCAGATGAGGACTTTTCTTTGGAGAGAGTAGAGGAGCAATTGGTTCAACAGCTACTTAAAGAGAAGTTGCATGTATGGCTCTTGCAGAAGCTGGCTGTTGGTGGGAAGGGCCCTAGTGTATTAGACGAGGGTGGCCAAGGTGTATTACATTTTGGAGCTGCTCTTGGCTATGATTGGGTCTTACTGCCTACAATAACTGCAGGAGTCAGTGTCAACTTTCGTGATGTGAATGGATGGACGGCACTTCATTGGGCAGCTTTTTGTGGCAGGTGAGCACGTTAGAAACATTTCTTTTGTTTCGAACTGTAGTTCTTCTATGCACTTGTTTCTATTCTTCTGTAGTACCCTTCTTTCAGCACGAGCCACCTGTTCATTTCTTACTGTTTCACCGTAAGCAACCTATCTGACTCAGTAAGACCATCTCCAACCATAAGGACTCAAATCCTAAGATTCAAAGCTCTAGGAATACATGCATTGGGATTTGGGAGAGGAAAAGTGAAATTTCCACTTTCCATCCCTTGGGTAAAAAAATAAAATAAAGGAACATGCAGAGCTATCGAAGGAAGAAGAGGCCAGACATAGGTATTTAAAGTATTGTAAAGTTTACAGTGTAAGGGCCAAAGAAAATGGGAAGGTTATTCTCTAAATATGAAGAAACCAGAGCGGAAGAACACTATCCTTTTGATGAAGAGCTAAACCATAGATCACCAGAATGCATTTACATATAGATGTCTATTTCAGATTATTATGCCAGAATTTCCATATAGGGCAGCCCTCAGAATCTTTCATTAGATATTCTCTTCATTTATGAAATATTTGTTTAGATTTTTCTGGCATTATATAGTTTAAATTTTCCTTTTTTGTCTTCTTGTCATTGATACCAGAGAGCGCACAGTTGCTTCCCTCATCTCTCTTGGTGCAGCTCCCGGAGCATTAACAGATCCAAGTACCAAATATCCTGCTGGCAGAACACCTGCAGACCTAGCTTCTGCACAGTGCCACAAAGGGATCGCTGGTTATCTTGCAGAATCTGCTTTGAGTGCCCACCTTTCATCTCTTAATTTGGATATCAAGGAAGGAAATAATGTTGAAACTTCAGGAGGCAAAGCAGTACAAAAAGTTTCAGAACGGATTGCAACTCCTATTGGTAATGGGGATTTAACAGATGGGCTTTCCCTGAGGGATTCTTTAACTGCTGTCTGTAATGCTACCCAAGCTGCTGCTCGTATTCATCAAGTGTTCAGGGTAAAATCTTTCCAGAGAAAGCACATGATAGAATATGGCGACGATAGATTTGGAATGTCCGATGAAGATGCACTGTCACTCATTGCAGTTAAATCACACAAGTCAGGGAAACGTGATGAGCATGCAGATGCTGCTGCAATACGAATACAAAATAAGTTCCGTAGTTGGAAGGGTAGAAAAGAGTATCTGATAATCCGTCAACGTATTGTCAAAATTCAGGTTTGTTGCCATGATTCTCTCTTTAAAAATTGTTGTGTAGCTTTCCAGGCACACTTTATCTTCCTCATATTTCTTTCATACGCATTGTTCCTTACTCAAACCTATTCTTGAAATCTGATTTCTATTTTCGTGGTAAAAGGCTCATGTAAGAGGCCACCAGGTGAGGAAAAACTACAGAAAGATAGTGTGGTCTGTGGGAATGGTAGAGAAGATAATTTTGCGTTGGAGACGGAAAGGAAGTGGTTTGCGTGGGTTCAAGCCAGAGCCACTGACAGTGGGACCCAGCCTGCAAGTTTCATCCTCAAAAGATGATGACTATGATTTACTGAAAGAAGGAAGGAAGCAAACTGAGCAAAGGTTGCAAAAGGCGCTTGCTAGGGTGAAGTCCATGGTTCAATATCCCGAAGCCAGAGACCAGTACCGCCGGCTACTTAATGTTGTCACCGAGATACAGGAAACAAAGGTAAAGAAGAGAGTCTATGACGGTGCCTTGGAATTGAAATTTCTAAATTTTACTTTATAGGTCTGATTTGAATCTGGAGTGATGTTGTTGCAGGTGGTATCTGATAGCGGCATGCATAATTCTGAAGGGAGAGCTGATATGGATGATGACCTCATAGACATTGAAGCATTGTTGGATGAAGACATTTACATGCCAACAGTAGTTCCAGAGTGATCTGTGGTTTGCCCTTTATATCCTCTTTGTAAAATCTGCACTGCATTGGTATTGGTACATAGATTGGCAATTAATTCATTTTAACTAGAGCTTTAAAAGCCTGTCTTATTGCTTTTGTATATGCTTAGAAAATTAATAATTTATCTGAAAAGTTTAAAATAATCAGTTGATGTCCTTTGTTTCTTTTGGCCTTATTGCATTTGCATTTAATTTTTCCAGACCTCAGTGCTGTTCAATTTATCATCATCATCTTCATACTTCACCTTGGGAGAAGAATTGCTGGTAAGAAGGGGAAAAAAATATATATGTTCAGACAATTTTCAGAAAATGTTTATCTGAGTATTCCGGCGGAACGGAATATTGGCAGAACTGAAAAATTTGCTCGTATAATGAAATTGCATTCGCATTTTCATATTTAGAATACGTTGAAAATAAAAATGATCCCCTTAAGTTCAATTATGATGGCAACGGTAATGTTGAGAAGTGAGACTAAGCAAAATTGGGACGAGCAGCTTCAAATTCAATTGCATGGCAATTTAAGTGTTTAACGTTCCCCAACTCAACCAGCATGATTCGTGAAGAATACTGTCTTGTCTGAAATTTCTCACCATGTACACTAGTCTCCTTTTCCTTATTGTTAAAAACAAAGAGAAGAACAAAAGAAAAGGATGATGTGCTTCCACCATCCGCTGTACATGCGAACCACCTAAGTATACATTTTTTTCACAACCCATATAATCATCATCATCAGAATTTCATTGATATTTGACACTTCTTCCCACAGGTTGAAAAAGGGGGAAAGAAAAAAGAAAAATAGTAGGGACACAAAACAGAGGAAAAGCAAAAGTCCAAATGATTAGAAATACCCAACCATCTTAATTCCAAACCCGTCTTCTTCGTCATAATCATCTTAACCTGAACTCTTGTTACAGGTCCCAAGGCTCTCATAGAACAAGATGTATCCGTGATCCGTATTACTCGAATACTCCTGTGCGGATCCAAAGAACGTTTGCACAGCAGACTCGTCAATCATCTCCACATTTTCGTCATCAAAAAATAACCAGTGGTTATGACTTTTCACAAGGCTAACGTAGTGCCCGTGGTTTGGCCCACTTCCAACATGCACAACGACTGCAAATAGAGAATATTCTGATTCTGCATCTTCAACTGTGTTGCTCAGCTTCAGCTCCAGTGGGAATACAACCCGATAAGATAGCTTCTTGTAACGGCCAAGTTGCTCGATGTACTTGAATCGTTTCAGGTGGATGACCAGGATGTGAGGCGGCTTTTTTATCTTCATCCTCTTCTGCGCTTCTTGCAAACTGCAAATGATAAATAAATTAAAACTCACCTTCCGGCTACCAGGCTGGAAAAGGGAATTCTTACTATATAAAACTGATGAAAGTAAGAGTTTCCTTCTTCACAAATGATATTATATACGCAGTAGGCTGTACACGCACACATGGAAACCAGCACCTATCATTTCTGGGGTTACCAAATGCCAAAAAGATTGCTTAGTTTTGACCTAATTGTAAATGACTGCAGCAGAATTGACAGCATAGTCATCTACTGCTCATTCTTCTAATGCTTCAACTCCCACAATTTCAAATATATTCATGGAACAATATCAAGAGTAGATATGCTTAGAGGTTAATGTTAGTAAATCTAGAAACGGGATAAGCACCAGTGATATCAGTCGAAGATATTAACAATGTGCACTTTATTAGTGGAAGCAAAAAGCGCAAATCATCATTAATAAAGGCAAGTGATATCAGTCGAAGATATTAACAATGTGCACTTTATTACTTGCCTTTATTAATCATGGAACAATATCAAGAGTAGATATGCTTAGAGGTTTATGTTAGTAAATCTAGAAACGGGATAAGCACCAGTGATATCAGTCGAAGATATTAACAATGTGCACTTTATTAGTGGAAGCAAAAAGCGCAAATCATCATTAATAAAGGCAAGTAATGAGAAACAAAATTGGCTAAAGGACAACTACCTGCAACATTTATCACAAAAAAACTTGTCCTCAGCATTCAACGTCTCCGTGGAACTGAAGTTTTTCAAACAGCTTGTTATGGAACTGTTCTGTTCAATGTCCAGACTTAAGTCCAAAAATGTTTCATCTCTTGCAGTCACCGTCTCACAGCATAAACACCTTGTTTCATTGGTGAGTATTCCCTGACACGGATAGCCACTAAAAATTATGAGATTCTTAATAACAAAAGCAATGAGACTATTAATCTGCTCTCATATAAAACACAAAGATTGAAGAGTAAAATATTAGTTCTATAAGACAAGAAATTGATTGTTTTGAGAAGAGTGAGGGATAAGAGTAAAATATGAGCGCCACTAATATGAACAATTCTACTACTAACGCTAATTGAGAATCTCGGCCTACATATGTTTCATATAAATGCCATTCAATAACAATACCAGAAATCAAAAGCATAAAAAAATGCAAGCAATAGATAGTTGGGCTTATCACATGTGAATTGACATATACTAGAGAATTACCACAAGGAAAATCTAGGATCGTGTTTGGCAGAGCAAAATCACCTGAAAGTTTTTGTGCACCCAGGTAACTAAGGGATCTTTATGAGAACCATTGGCCTGAGCATTCTTTGGGCCATTCGCCATCCTTTCAGAGGGTGAAGAAGTTTCTTGATTGCTTTTTGAAGCTTGGGCTTCTTTCTCCAGAATGTCAACAAGTTCATTTAGCAAAAAATTTAAGAATTCATGAGCATCCTACAAAACAAGAACAGAAAAGATAGACACATTTATCACATGTATGTGTACTATGGGAATGGACAATGTTTCAGAAACAAGCCGGGGGATATGTAAGTAACATTCAAGCCGGGAGATATGTAAGTAACACTCTCTTAATAGTGGACAGAAAGATTAGAAGGCAATGCTACAAGGAGGCACCCCCGATATACCAAGAGGAATAACATTGTTCTTTTACCACATGCGCAAATGTGTAACAGAAAAAGGAACTTACAACTACATTCACAACTGTTTTACAAAATAAAGATACTTCCGAAAACTGAGATTCAAAATTTGGTCAGATAAGAACCATGCAACAATATAACAATTATCCTGCACAAACACCGACAATCATGAGACTTCGAAATTATGAGGTTTCAACTATTTCTCTAACTGTGAAAATAGGCGAGGATTTACAAAGCCCAGCTCTGTACCATGATTTACAATAACTCCTTTAATGTAAAAACTGTTCAAGTATACACAATCACTTCAAATACAAACAATGGATCAGAAGACTAAACTAAATACTTTAAGCAGGCAAAGGGGCTGACCTAATGTGGATACACTAGCATCCATTACCCACCTCAAATGGCTGGTACTCAGGCTTCCAATGGATGATGAATATATTTTCTATATAAAACCCTTAATAAAATTTAAACAATTAGTCAAAGAAAAATTAATGTTTCAGAAATTTGTTTCTCTAGAAAAGTTACATACCTTAGCACATTTTGGTATTTAGAAGGAAAGACATACCTGGTGCATATAGCTACGGAAAAGCTCATTTTGTTTCTTCAACCTCTGTACAAAACGCTTTGGAGCAATGACCCCTGTTTTCTTCTTCTGTGAACTTATCTATAGGAAACGAATAAGGAAACTGTTGAGCCCAGCACCATGACTAAAAAAATTGTCAAAAGAATATGTTACATCACGTGAAAATTTATGAAACTAGCATCAAATATTTGGAGTATTTTTTTTTGCACAAAAGTCAAGAGCTGTATATACTATGCTGACTTGCATCTTCATTCTTTCATATGAGGTAGAAGAAAATTGATTTGATAAACCACACGCAGGAAGGAAAATGCTATTATCCCCAAGATACATCTTCATGTGTTGGAAGAATAAGAGAAGATAACCAAATTCTTTCCATAGAATGAATTCGGCAGAATGGCGGAATGGTAGGACATACAGTTACAGTAACACCCAACAAAAAAGAAAGAGGTACAAAAATATAGTTAAGGAAGATCATGAAGAACAAACCTAACATGCCAAGGCCCAGCTGAAATAATCAAATTAAGGTAGAGGTACCGTATAAATCTAATTTTTTACCTGTGTAAACAAGTCTGCTAAACATGTCAAGAGATTCTCTTCTGCATCCCCGGTACTTTTGTTGCTGGAATAATATTCTAGCAACTGTTCGCGAAAAGGAACACAAAAATAAAGTGCCTGCGTGAAGAAATGATAAAGGATAAGGCATTGACTTCTAATAAATTTCTTATAGATACCGACAGTAAATGAAAATATGTAGTGGGGCAATACTGGAGCTAATGTTTTCAGGATACAAGGGAATTACATAGAAGCACCAAAGATAACGATGCTCCAGTAGACAAAACTAGACCAAAACATCAACAGATCCAAATTGATTAAAAAGTGATCTAAAGTCATAGAATCACTGATTTACACAAGAATAAGAAAAACCAAAAAGGGACAATAAACTTTGCAAAATAAGAAATACAATAAAGCCCTATAATAAGAAGCAAAGCATCACTAATAACATGCACCTTGGAAAAAAAATTCATTGGCATAGAACAAAGCAACTTATTAGAGGAAAAATAATTGAAATTTGTGTGACGTCCAACAAAAGTCCAATTACACGCTGGATATCTTGAAAGAACATGCCAAAAAACCCTCTTGAAGCATTCAAGTTTGATGTGAACACTGTGAAGGTTATATAAAATATTAAGTTGCAAGGCAAGCCAAGTACCTATCCTAGACCATCATAACCATACTTGACGACCCTTTTATGTCTTACTACATCTGTCCGTTATACAATTTACAGAAAATATCTTAGAAGCAGCATAAATGGAACCTTCATCAAGACATTAAATACAATAATTACCTAGTCCTTAATTCAATCTATCTCAGTTATAGTAAACTGAAATTATAGAGCACCTAAAGGCAATTTCACCCAGCGCTCATCCGTTTAGACAAGTAATATAGCACTCGGTCATTGCATGATGCACTAGACATTCAACAAGTTCATCCGGAACCCAGAAATCAAATTTTGACCACCAACAAGGAACTGAATAGCCAAGCTGCAAATGCTTTGAAATCGGTGAAAAACTTGGGCCAGACTGTAATGTTACTAAACAATGCGATAACCATGTCAACCACAACCAAACCCTTGCTAAACTAGCTAAGCGATCAAGTTAGGAGACCACCTCATGTGGCTAATTCTCCAAGCGTAAATAAAAAATTTCAATCAGATTAAGCTAACTTTCACTATTACTCAGTTATAAACAACGGCGGCTCTCAAAATTTTCATTTGCTTCATGTCACTCTCATTCTACCACAAAATTACGCATTGCCTATAAATCAAAACCCTAATTTCAAAAGTTTACTAATGAAGGATATAGTTTACGGATGTGGGGAGAAACCTGCAAAACGCTGTTACAATAGCAAGTGTTCCCGAAATTCTCGAGTCCAAAATATCGTTCGCCTTCGGGGAATTGGTCGCCGAGAGCCTTTTCGAGTTTGGAGCCCGCAGCACCCATTAGAGCGAGTCAATACCCAATATAATTTATAAATTATCGCCAACGACTTAGATCCTCTTTCACCGATTCAACTCAACGATTCACATGCCATATACAGCCCGGTCGCTCGCTCACCTGGGTCGCTTTCTGTGCGTATGTGAATTGTTAGGGTTTTGTTCGGAAGTTTGAGCTTGAAAAGAATGATGGTTGAATTTCGACAGAGCATGAAGGGGAAGCAAGGAAATGAGAAAATTACTGAATATCATAAATCATTAAATAAATAAATGGAGGTAAAATAATTTAATATTTAAAGAAATGACAATAGAATAAGATAATTAAGCAATATTGACGCAGGACTCCACTAAAGAAATAAAACACAAAACCAATTTGGGTAGATATTGTAAATTTAAGCGACATCTAATATATATATATATAACTATATACTCTCGGACAAAAAATATATATATATATATAACTAAAAAACTAACAGTCATCTGCTACCTCCAATCGGGTATGTAAATCTGGTTTTCCAATTCGACAACATGACCCGACTCAATTTCCTTCATTTTTTATCTGATTTTTACAAATTAATAGTCCATCTTTCTCGTTTTGATCCCAAAAAGGGATTCGTGGGCTCAAAACAAGAAAATGCTTTGATATTTTGACAAATTTCTTTCACCCCTTTAGATGTCGTCAGCCGGAATTTTCGATGTATCGGCGATATATCAGTGGTTTCGATCGATATTTTCATCCATGAATATGCCACATCACCTCTCCAATCAAAAATCTGTTCTAATACCATGTCAATCCGTTCTCATATCATGTCAAGACCCGCTTTATAATATCGTATCAATTGACACTGATATCATATCAAGACCCGTTCTAATATTATGTCAAGAGACGCTCTGATACCTTGTCAAAATTATTGTTAATCCACTATGATACCATGTCAAGATTACTTTCAACCTGCTCTGATACCATGCCAAGATCCGCTATAATACTATGTCCCGCTCTGATACCATGTTAAGACCCATTCTAATATTATGTCCCATTCTGATACCATGTCAAGACCTGCTATAATATTATGTTGTCAAGAGATGCTCTGATACCATGTCAAGATTATTGTCAACCCGCTCTGATATCATGTCAAGTTATGTCAAGAGATGCCCTAATACTAGGTCAATATTACGTGGTCAGGCTAGTGTTCATTCCCCCCAACATCGATATTGTCCCTAACTTCACATAATCATGCTAGCGGTCCTTCCCCCCAACACCACATGTCTAATCCCACATATGTGGAGTTTTACCACAAAAGGCCTCGATGTTGTTCAAGTAGAAACACTCATTATATTGTATTTTCTTTTTTTATTCTTTTAACGTGGGATTCTTCAATATAATAGTTTAGGACACACCAATATGGATAAGGACTAAGCAATAAGATATGGTTATCAGTATGGTAATCTTTTTTTTTTTTGTTAGAATGAAAGTACATATAAATCATCAACAAACTGATTGAGTTGAACTTATGAAATGCGCATAATACTCTCTCATTAAAAAACTTTTATAAGAAAAGTTGAATAGAAAAAAAAAATCATGGCAAAGAAAAAAAAACATGGCAATATGGTAATCTTAAAAAATTAGGATACGGTCTTTAAAAAAAGAATTAGGATACACTACTTACAATAAATATATATATATATATATATTAAAAATGATAATAACATAAAGAGAAATATAAAATAAGTGCATGTAATAATAAACTAAAATATATCAACCAAGTCTATTTACAAAATAGAACTTGCAAATTTAATAAAGGAGGTGTATTCGATTATGACATTTAAATATTTTTAAAGATATTTTTTAAATGACAAATTTTAACGATATTTTAAAAATCTTATAAATTGGTATGGACATTTGGGTATTATCCAAACATTTTTTTTTATAAATTCTATTCTAGACTTTCTCTTTATTTGGACAATTTTGGAAGACATATATTGACGAATTTTTGTGGACATCGTGATTTTTGCATTTTATTCTCTATTCTTGTGATGTTTTCTTTCATCTAAACATTAATGGATGAACCTATCTCTCCATCATCATCGTCATCATCTTGAGTCACACATTCAAAAGAGGTTGGTATCACACACTCACACTTATCACTTTTTCTATTAGAATTGATCTATTTGATGCTTTTGAATATGTTGGATGCTTTGAAATCGTTATAAAGTGGTTCTGGAATATCATACATTTTTTTTTTTGAATTTTTCTTGATTTTCTGGAAAAGCTTAGATTCCTATTAAGTTTTCGTCACTAAAAACTGAATAACACTTTTGGTGACGAAAACCCTAAAGAATATTGTAGTTAAAAAGAGCAAAAATGACAATTTATAAAAAAAAATAATGTAGAATTATACCCCCAAAAATTCGCACTAAAATTAAAAAAAAATTGCCGCCTTTTAGCCTATTTTTCTTCAAATTAATTTTTACTATAGGGTAAACAACGTTCTTGAGAAAAATGTTTTATAAGGTTCAAAAGTAAATTCCCCCAAGAGAGATTTTTTGTCTTATTATTATATATATATATATATATTAACATTAAATCTCACAAAGTCCACAACTTAAACAAATCCTTAAAAAACAAGTCAAAATTGAATACCTCAAGACTTGTTTTGATATTTTAAATAACATTAAAAATCTTAATTGAATACACCAAAACTTTTTAAAAGTCTGTTAAAATATTTAAAAGTCTTAATTGAATACATGATACATCTATATTCTTAAAGTCTTAGAAAATATTTAAATATCCTAATTGAATACACCCTACTAAGTTAAGAGTCTCAGTACTTAGTTGTGGTTTTTGGTTTTAACTAGCATGTGACTTATTAAAAAGCTTACAATAATTAAATTTTGACTAGCAATATTTTTAAAATTTTGCAAAATAAAAGAAGAAGAAAAAACTCAAATTTTCTTCTAATAATACCCTTTTATTATATTGTTGAATGTATCCCAAAAATGTCTCATACGTATTCCCAATGTAACCAAGCCCTATCCAAAATGATACGCCATGTGGCATATACAATACAATATCCCAGTATCCCACCATTATTGTATTGCATATGATACTTCATTTAGTTACACCAAATTTGAAATATCAATGCATCATAGTTGATAGCCCTAATATAAAATTTTGTTAACTGGGGAAACATATATGATACACAACACATTGGATGCGCCTCAAGCATGAAAACCCCACCTTGTTCCTTGGCCTCACTAGGCAATAGACGGTTAGGCAGGAATTCACGAAACAGCCAAGTGATCAAACAACTTATCACGTCTGCATTTACAATTACACGCCTTAGTTCTCCCCTTAAATTAACTCATCCACGATCATAGAGGCTGACTACACAAGAATAACCTAGGAGGAATCAAACCCAACTTGAGACATCTCATACATGATGTACCATTACTACTTGGACCACCCTTGGTGGAGTAATCACAATGGCGAAGTCACTATAGGTTAAATTTTGTTCATAATTCTTGTGGTGACATCGTTGATATGTGATACGCAAAAACTAAGCATTAAATTAACACTTATTGAAAACGCATTCAATTTAAAAAGCCCTTTTTTGTAGAAGTAGTATTGGTAAATAGGGATAGTTCTGAACTGGGGATTGAGGGTACCTAAGTATGATTGTCGTTCGATTGGTTAATTAGGGGTAAAGATTGATTTTAAATTCCTAAGTAATTAAATTAAATCTAAACTAACTTAATCTATTATTTATACGTGATCAACTCATTTTTAACCTAACTCATTCATAAATTATGCCAATTTCAAAATCTATGAAATTACATAACCTTAGTTCTACGAAATACAAGCATATTATCTCAAGTACGTGTCGGGAATTGCCCTAGACACTTTCAATAATCTAGACTCGGGACCCCCTATATTTAATCAAGCATTAAGCACAACATACAAGCATAACAAAAACCAAGATATTTAAACACATGCAAGATTATTGAAATTCATATAATATATAAAACCAGAATTATATTAAAGATCAATCCAACAAAACGATATTCAATAGAAAAAGACAATTACGACATAAAGGGACCGTGTTACATTATTTTTATCTCCGAAATTGCCCTAGGGATGTAAAGTGCCTCGACACTCCTTGGTGAGACAACCAGGAATTGCCCTAGATTATCAAAGATGAAGGTGTTTGTAGTGTAGTATGGTGTAATTGGCTATTACTAAAGAAATCTCAAATTATTGAAAATGGAAATTTGGTTAAACAAAGATTTGGTACAAAAATTGGCGACCCTTTACAAATAACCTAAACCTCTCTATTTATAGGAGAAAATTAATCCACAAATAAATAAGAGTTTACAATTAAATTCTAAAAGGAAAAGGTTTCCTAAATATTTAAGAAACTAATTAAAAACCTTTTCTACAAGTAAAAGGGGTGAAAATAATAAAACAAAAGGAAATAAGATTGAAATCCTAATACAAAATGAAAAATAGGTGTGAAAACAACTTGAAATTACCCTAAAATGTGCCTAAAACTCGGATTTAAAGCTTCATGATGAATTTCGGTGGAGGGCCACTGAAAATGGCAAGGGAAATCAGTGGTCAACTGCGGTCAAAGGGCAGAAGGAGAGGGGAAGGCACTTCGGTAGGCGCACGCTGAAGTCTTGGAAGGACGTTCGGTAGGCGCGTGCCGAAGCAAGCTTCAGGAATCAGGAGGCTCGCGTCGAAACTTTTTCTGAGATGTCTTTGTGAATTCGGTAGGTTCCTACCGTATTTCTAAGTGTTTTTTGGTGGCTTTCTTTTATTCAATCATAACTTCTTCAATATAACTCGATTGGGGTGATTCTTTCACTTAAATTCTCGTATTTCCATGCTTTATCCAATTTTGTACATTTCTCACAAAATATATTATTTTCTACAATTATTTGGTATTTAAACATTAAAAGATAAGCATAAAAGATATAAAATGATGTTTAATTTAAGGCTTATCAAATACCCCCACACTTAGACTTTGCTAGTCCCTAGAAAATACCAAAACAAACTAAGGCTTTGAAAACTCAAAATTGTTTTTTTCTTCTTTTTCTTTTTTTCTTTTTTTTTTCTTAAAAACAAAAACTACTATACCCTTAACCATTTGTCTCAAATTGTATTAACATAAGTATGACATCAAAGATTTACACTAAGAAGCTATATAGCATATGTAATTCAAAAATTAATGCATCATAACAAATGCCTTGACAAGTAAGACAAAGAGTAAACTTGGTGAAATGTATCTCAACATGAATAAGACAAGTATGAATCAACTCACAAGGATATGCACTCAAAATTTCCACTCAATCTGTATAAGGGTTTGTGTTTACACTCAAGATATGTGAGAAAGAAGCTCACATAATAGAAAGTAAGTTACTTCATAAAAATTTCAAACATAAACCATAAGATAGTGAACATACTTGCACAAATGATCCAAACCATAAGCTTATTCAAGTGATAGACTCAACTAATCAAATGTTACTCATCTCAAGGATCACAAGGTCTTTATTTGAAGGTTGTAATGAGGCTAGGTGTAGAGACATGGAATATTTAGGATAATGGTGTTAAAAATATCCCCACACTTAGACTTTGCTAGGCCCTAGCAAAACAAAAAACAAACAAAGACTCAAAACAACTCTAACAGCCCTTAACCAAATGTCTCAAAAATTATTGTAAGTGTATGGCATTATGATATCCAACAAATATGCATAGGGAATTCAAGAGATAATAGAGATATAATCATGTCATGAACAAGTAAGACTTGGAGAAAACAATGGTGATATTAAGTTGTGCATGCTTCGAACAAGTTAAGATCACCTCACAAGAGATGCACTCATAATTTGTTTCACTCATGAAATATGGTTTCACTTAAAGATATGTGAAAGAATAGGTCACATATATCAATAATAAAAACACTTAAACAATACCACATGAATAGAATGAATGACTTGTACAAATGAACCCAAACCATATGCTTATTCAAACAACTTACTCAATAGATCAAAAGCTACTTATTTCATGGATCATAAAGGTCTTAAATTAAAGGTTGTCATGAGGCCAGGGCTAAGGAATTCGGATTTTGGATATGTGGTGATAAAGAAAATTCCAAAGACTTAACCATGGCACCAAAACTTAATCAATTACGAGCACATTTTCCTCCATAGCGTCACCAAGAGCATATGGGAGCCAAATCAATTCAAACACTTACATTCAAAACCAATTGCCAGAGAGCTTTTTTTTTCTTTTGAAACTCTTTCTTGCTCTCATATTCATTTATTTAATTTTTTTTACCTTTTTTTTCTTTTTTTCACTTTTTTTTTTTTTGCTTTTTTTTCCGGCAATCACACAATATATCAAGTAAGTTGGACAAGTTTATCCCCATACACACATTATCACCTTGAATAGAATATCTTCATGCCATTTTAATGTATGCTAGCTTCAAAATCTTCAACCAAGTCCTTAGAATAAAGGTAAGGATACCTATACTAGGCTAAGATTTAAAGAAAAAAAAAAGACTAAACATGGGCTCAAATGGGCTAACTAGGGGTGTCACAACTCGTGCGCACAAAAGGGACACATGGCTATTTAGAAAAATGGTGGAAAACCTAGGTACCTTCAATCATATCCACAATCAAAGTATGTATTGGCTATAAGTTTGCAAATTAAAATAAATAAGTTCTAGCAATCTCTAGTTTATTAAAGCTATTGCAAGTAATCATATGAGTCATGTATAAGCTATAAATGATTTACACTCAAGAAAGAAAGAACATATAGCTCAAAAGCTCATAAGGGTTTATGTGATTCAAAATATAATTCTAACATGCGAATTCTGTACCAAGTTTTACAAACCATATCTACTACAAGCCAAAACACTCAAAATATCTTAATTAGCACAAGAATTCCAACAAAGTGATATGCAAATGCCATAATTTACTTGTTTGTTCCAATTCATCTTTGACTAGTTAAGGGCATCCTAAGACTCTTGAAAACAAATACAAAAAACACAATTTTTAAATTTTTTTTTAGTTTTTTTATATTTTTTGAAAGAAGTAACAATTTTTTTTTTAAAACAAAGAAATTAAAAACATAGAATCAAGTATGAGATATAGTTTAACAAAAATAACTAAGAGAACAAAAGTAAATGAAATTAAAAGATAAGGGAAGAGAATTCAAATCTGTTGTAGACTTCTCCATTAGGTTGCCTCCCAACAAGCACTTAAGTTTAACGTCCGAAGCCTAGACGAAGTGCTTCAATCAACTCATTTGATGCGAGGTCTATGCACTCTTTCGAACTCCACATCGTACACACCAATTTCCTCGAGGTACAGCTTCAATTGGTAGCCATTTCTCTTGAACTCTTTTTTTTTTCATAAATTAAGCTAGTATTCAACTTTTCAAGTTAATTTCTTCGAATATATAAATAGAACTAAGACTATGTTTCCACAATTTACAAGTGTGATAGTTATGCACAAGTATGATATTTACATTATGAACATATTTACACAAACGAAATCACAAAAAAAAATATTTCAATCCCTGATAACGGCACCAAAAATTGATACGCAAAAACTAAGCATTAAATTAACGCTTATTGAAAACGCATGCAATTTAAAAACCTTTTTTTTGTAGATGTAGCATTGGTAAATAAGGATCGTTCTGGACCGGGGATTGAGAGTACCTAAGTATGATTGTCGTTTGATTGGTTAATTGAGGGTAAAGATTGATTTTGAACTCTAAGTAATTAAACTAAATCTAAACTAATTTAATCTATTATTTACACGTGGTCAACTCATATTTAACCTAACTCAGTCATAGATTATGCCAATTCCAAAATCTACGAAATTCCATAACCTTAGTTCTACGAAATACAAGCATATTATCTCAAGTACGTGCCGAGAATTGCCCTAGACACTTTCAATGATCTAGACTCGGGACCCCCTATATGTAATCAAGCATTTAGCACAACATACAAGCATAACAAAAACCACGATATTGAAACACATAGAAGATTATTGAAATTCATATAAGATATAAAACCAGAATTATATTAAAGATCAATCCAAGAAAACGATATTCAATAGAAAAAGACAATTACAGGGTAAGGGGATCGTGTTACACTTTTTATCTCAGGAATTGTCCTATGGATGCAAAGTCGCTCGACACTCCTTGGTGAGACAACCGGGAATTGTCCTAGATTGTCAAAGATGAAGGTGTTTGTGGTGGAGTATGGGTGTAATTGGCTATTGCGAAATAAATCTCGAATTATTGAAGAGAGATTTTGGTTAAGCAAAGATGTGGTATACAAATGGGCGACCTTTTACAAATAACTTAAACCTCTCTATTTATAGGAGAAAATTAATCCCCAAATAAATAGGAGTTTACAATTTAATTCTAAAATGAAAAGGTTTCCTAAATATATAAGAAACTAATTAACAACCTTTCCTACAAGTAAAAGGGGTGAAAATAATAAAACAAAAAGAAATAAGATTGAAATTCAAATACAAAATGGAAAATAGGTGTGAAAACAACTTGAAATTACCCTAAATATGCCTACAACTCGGATTTAAAGCTTCAGGATGAATTTCGATGGAGGGCCACTGAAAATGGCAAGGGAAATCAGTGGTCAACTGCGATCAAAGGGCAGAAGAAAAGGGGAAGGCACTTCGGTAGGTGCGCGCTGAAGTCTTGGAAGGACGTTTGGTAGCCGTGCACCGAAGAAATCTTCAGGATTCAGGAGGCTCGCGCTGAAACATCTTCTGAGATGTCTTTGTGGATTCGGTAGATTCCTACCGCATTTCTAAGTGTTTTTTGGTGGCTTCCTTTTATTCAATCATAACTTCTTCAATATAACTCCGATTGAGGTGATTCCTTCGCCTAAATTCTCGTATTTCCATGATCTATCCAATTCTGCACATTTCTCACAAAATATATTATTTTCTACAATTGTTTGATATTTAAACATTAAAAGATAAGCATAAAAAATATAAAATGATGTTTAATTCAAGGCTTATCAATATGATATTGTCAAACTATCCTTCAATATTTGTGTCTTTCATACCTGAACTTTACCTGTGTCTATTTTCAAATGAATTCCATAAAAAATTTCAAAAATTTGTCAATTCAGATATGTTACACACGACTTTTTTCAACAAAATTGTTTGAAAAATAGGTAAGAGGGACTAACAGAAACATTAGGGTAAAGTTAATGAACGGGGATACTAAGCAGTGTTCCTCGAATTTCGTCCAAGTTTCGGTAGTCACATCCAATTCTGTAGATCACAATGTCTGCCTCCAACCCTATGCAGACTAATCCAAGAAAAACACTGTTATCAGAATCATACGCTTATGAGGGCAACCCATCGCCCGTACAATCCGATCAAAGCGTGAGATCCACTAATCGGTCCCTCGGAATCCGATCCATCAATAAACGTTCCTGTTTAACTCGTTCAACCATTCTTGAACCAAGGTCATCAACAACCCATGCTGCTCCTAGCTAGCAGCACATCCATCCTAGACCAGCGGTCACAACTCCGAATAGTCACCATATTGAGATCTAATCAACCAGTAACTCCACGGCTCCAAGCTGCTGGGCTCATACAATAACCGACTTTTTTCCGGGGTCCAACCCAACTGAAACACGACATCCAATGCCTAACATAACCAAACCAAGGTTCTTTCCCGTTCAACTTTTCTATCTTTATCCTCGTTACCAGGAAGATGATGGGGCTTTCGTCATGGAGGCATCACGTCTGAAACGAAACTATCGTGCACACCCACTGTGTAATCCCGTAGAAAGCAACCAAGTGCTCTTAACCCAAATTGATAGGACTCTCCCCGTAATCCCCTCGATTAATGTGAGAGGACCTGCTCTCGTCTGACATTCCCTTATAAAATGATGCCTCATCCAATAATGTAAACGTACTTATCACGTGTTAGATAATGGATGCTACCATGACCCACTTAGGGTTTTCAGAGTACGCAATTCTACGTGATGCCCTATCCTTCATACCCTCCGTTTTATCAAACATGCATGCATAGTCAATAAAAACATTGTGTTTAAATAAACCGCAATGTATATATAAACCATGGGTTCAACCCGAAATCACATAAATATATAAAGGCCTTCTGGCCTACATTTTACTAAAATCCTATACTCTTAGTTGTTTTCAAAACAATTGTACATATCACGATTATTAATAGCCAAACCTGATCTCGCTAGTCCAACCAGTTTGTTAGTCCAACTAGGCACGTGTCAAACCTCGTCTCGCTGGTCCAACCGGCCGCTAATCCAACTAGCATCCCATTTGTACTATCGCTAGTCAAGTACGAGTCATATAGGGTCCAACCCCGTCGGCAAGTGTGGAGTACAACCCCAACTATGTTCGTGCCCGCCTTTGGGTATCCACGGAGTCCAACTCCGGATATAGTGATATGATCGCCTGAAGTTGACCAATCCAGAAAATAGTATCCAAATTAAAATATATTTTATCATGCGGGCACTAGCCCAAAACAGTTATCATATGGGCACCAGCCCAAAACATTTATCATATGGGCACCAGCCCAAAACATTTAACATTAGGGCACTAACCCAAATCCTGGTTTTCCAAAACCAGCATAAAATCAATATCGAGAATTAACAGTTATAAATATATTCAAACCAATTATGAATCTAGTAATCATCATCATAGTCATAATCAGGCCAAAACCATGCCATAAAATCAATAAAAACATATATTTAAGCATGCATCAGAGTTATGAAAGAAAATATCCACTCACAGTACCGCCACTTGCTCAAAACAAGAGTCGTAAGCCAATCTGAAGCTTTCGGGACATCCAGGCCTTTCAAAGTCATACCCAAGGGTCACTAATAATAGATATATGTCCATACAAGAAACCCCCAAAAATTTTGGAACTAAAAACACATCCAGAACATGCTTCAAGAGGAGAAAAACCTCTAAAACACCAACTAAACGATCATCGATCGACCTAAAACCACCACTATTAGATTTAGGACGTCGAAACCTTTCGAAAAAGACCGGTTTTCACCTCGAAATTCATCCCCACGTGCCCATAGACGCTAGTCAAAGTTCTCATGCGCTTGGTCAACGCTGATATAACTGTTGACGTTACCTACTAACGTCAATTGGCACCTGACACCTGATAGCTTTTGATAGCCTGCCATGTGGGACCACCCGATAGGTGACACATGTCACTACCTGACACGTGCCACGTGTTACTTGCTAACGTCATCTGCTGATATCATCCTGACACATCATCATCGTCAAGCTCTCGCGAGTTAACCCGCGAGCTATGTAACGGGTTGTCCAACTAAAATAGCTAACCCGATTTTTTCTCTGTCTTTTAGGTCCAAAACTCATCATTCTTTCACCATTTTTCTTTACTCGAACCCAGAAATCAATCTATAACCTCAAAATCATGAAAACATACCTGAAATCTTCTAGCCAAGCTTGAATCCTCATAGCCAATGTTCAAGAATCCACTAGAGCTCATCTCTGCATCCATTTCTTCTTCTCTTTTTTTTCTCCACAACCTCGCACAAACTCAAGGAACATGAACATGGAATCATTTTTGAACTCCAAACATCCAAACCAAAACACCATTTTTGAACCTCAAGGGTTTACCTTTTTCTTTGGTTTTCCAGCTAGCCTCCATGGTTGCTCTTGTTTCCATCCTCTGCCTCTCATTCTCAGGTCACTCCCTCACTTTCTAGTCCCCTCAGACCAGACTAAGAATGGTGAGGATGGTGATAAATGATGGGGTGGGGTTTAGAGTGTGTATTTCAAACCAGAGAAAGGCGTACATGGTGTAGGGATATGGGACAATGGGATGAGTGACACTTGTCACTCATCCTTTGGTCATGGCCTAGATATTTTGGGTCTCATTTAAAAACAACTAAAGTCAAGTCGTCTCGTAAAATGTGAAATCATAAAATTTGATTAAACTATCCTTGACTCGTAAAATAACCGTACAATGTCCAAAATCAAAGTGCTGCATGTCTACGTAATTGAAATCCCTCGATCTACGTAATGGACCTCAGACTCTCGAGTATGTCGGCAGTTGGCTTGCCAAAAACGGAGTTCAAACGGATTTTTTCTAAGCCTCGATTATATAAAGGCATTATGGTAATTTGGTAAGGAAGGGAATTTTGGTAATTTTCCTTGTGAGATCTTTTGGTGGCTGAATTGGATCGGAACAAGTGTCCCGTATCTGCTTGTTTGTTGTGCCACTGTCCTTGTGTTGTGTGTGTAAGGGTTTAAGTGTGATTGCGTGAGTTGTGTTTGTGTGTGATGTGGTTTCAGCCGAGACAAGGAAAACAAGAGAAAATGAAGAGAAATAAATAGGGGAGAAGAAGAGAGGGAGGATAAGAGAGTGAGACCATTGAGAAAGGAAGTTAGAAGGAGAAGAAGGCTTGTCGTGGGCTGAGGGTTCGTGAAAAAATTGTGAAACCGTGAAGGGTTCTTAGGTTTGGAACTGTTTATCCAGTTTTCAGCCAAGAACCTTGGGAACAAGGTTAGAATCAAGCTCTTTGAGTCCCTACGACCTTAATAGGCTGCAGAGGCACATTTTTGGACCTTGAGATCTCCTAGACAACACGGGTGGACCTTGGTCGTGGGTTCTTCAACTGGTCGAGCAAGTTTCGTGGTGAGTTTTCTTGTTTTAAACATACAGATCTTCTCTTGAGTTAAATCCGAGTTGGGCGAAACAGGAGTGAAAAAGGTGAAGAAATGAGTGAGAAATGACCGGGTCGGGTTGTCAAGTTGGGCAATCTGAAAACCAGAAAGCCGAACGAGGAAGACGATGAACAATGATTTCAATATAGCATCGTGTGGCTCCCACGTTCAGCCACTTTGGGTGGCGCGTGGGGGCTCTTGAGGAGAATTTTTCGAGGTACAACCAACCTAAATTTTTGTCCTTTCGATATGACGAACATTTTGGCACAAGTTTCAAGTCGATCAGACACCGTTTCATGGTAGTTTTGAGTGTTCGAAGGTTTGGGGTTCGTTTTAAATTTGTTTAAAAATCCCAAAAAATTTTGGGATTAAAATATAGGATATTTGAGATGGTTATTGACCTTTAGATGTGATTTTTGACAGGTCCTAAGGTTTTTGAAAATTACAGGAATGCGTGCAAAGTGGAATTCGACAATACAGACGGTGTGTGAATGGACTTTCTTTCCCTATACTATTATGCATGCATAATTACATGATATAAATGTGGGTTTATGTGATTTTTATGAGATTGAAGTGATTGGAAATTTTATCGGATTTTCAGAGGTTTTATGAATACTTAATTAATATTTTATTTTGCATTTTTTGACGATTTCTGTAAATTTGGTTTTGGTTTCCGATTCTAATGTGATTTTAAATTGAATGTGGATTATGACATGAAATAACGCGATTTGGAATATTTATGATTGTTATATGATTTCTGGACGGTTTTTACGGAATGAAAATTATTGGAACGTTTTACGAGAATGAGGTTGATTATGTTTTGGGCTTAGAGTCGAGGTTTTGATTGTGGATTTTACATATGATGTGTGTTATGTGTTCCTCGGTACTCGTGATGTGTGAAATGTTGTTGTGCTTGTGGTGATTGGATGTGGGTCTCAGACGTCGAGCTAGGGGTTTTCTATCCTGAAACTGGTACTAGGTGAGACTGTATTGTGACAGCTCAGGTGTCGAGCAAGGCTCTAGTTCCTGAGTCAGTGTTAATTGGACGTCGAGCAGGGCTCCAGTTCCCGAGTAGATTGCCTACCGATAGTGCACTTGTGATATGATGATTGATATGGTGATTAATGTGAGGCATATGATGATTGATGCGGTACTTGTGTATTGATGATAAGTTTACTGTATGTGAATTTTTTATGTGTCAGTCAGTGAGGTAGTGGTTTGATGTTTATTATTCTGAGTCGAGGAAGGGTTGACTGTGATATGTGTGGATTTATGTGAAGTTATAGTATTTCCTGGTTGAGTTGGTTTGTAGTTAAAGATTGATTTCCGGTTAAATATCTTACGGATGTTTTCACGGATTGAGATTATAAACTCCGTTTCTTTTTATTCGAAGAGAAATGGTTTTTTTATGCATGCATAGTTTTGGAAAACGGAGCGTAAATGCCAGTTGTTTTCAAAGTATGTTTTTAAATTATTTCTTTTTTTCCACTCACATGTCTCCTTGATTTTAACCCTCCAGGATTGCTGCACGAAAATCGAGGCTCAATAGGCAGAGGCATGAACTAGCGAGATTTACAATTATCCCTTGTCTATCAGGGTTTCTATAAGATAGGAGCAGGGCTCGAGTGTACTATTCTTGTGAAGTCGGGTGGGGTCTTGTCACTAAGCCTACTCAGAGATTGTAGGTACGCTGTAGGATCTCAAGGCTACTCGGAGGTTGCAGGTACGCTACCGGATCCCAAGGCTACTTAGAAGTTGTAGGTGCATTGCAGAATCCCAAAACTACTCGGAGGTTGAAGGTATGAAGTAAGATCCTGAGGCTACTCGGAGGTGACAGATACGCTGCATGGTCTCGAGGCTACTCAGAGGTTGCATGTATGCTGTAGGATCTCGAGGCCGATTGAATGGCATGAATAGTATCTTGCAGAACCTTGAGGTTTCCCAGAGGTGAGTTTAAAGACTTGTGCCCAAGGAGACCTGATATGATATCCCGGAGGTGAGTTTAAAGACTCATGTCTTGGAAGGCCTGATATAATACTCTCAGACATGAGCCACGACCTACAGATGTAAATTTCAAGGACGAAATTTTTGTAAGGGGAAAAGATTGTAAAGTCCCGTCCCAAAAATTGGCGCAATTTCAAAAATTAAATTAGAAAATGATGTATTTACCCTTGTATATATTAAGGATCCAAAAGTCAATTTTAATTTGGGGAACTTCTCGGAAGTTCCGACTCGACTGATGTGTGCGTTGCGAACTCACAAGGTCGTGGACATGCAACATGCAACAACGAAGATTATATGAAAAGGTTACGAGTCTAATTTTCTAAGGGAATTCTAGTAATTTGGGTCATAAGGGCATTTTAGCAATTTCCATAGGGTTGTTTTGGGTGAGCCAGGTGGTGTTCTTTTTTATGGGTGACACTTGTCACTAAATAGAAAGGACACGGTCACCCACTGCTAGGTGATTTCTTTGTATTGAAATGGATTTGTTCTCATTAAGAAAGGCACCTCTCCTCTAGAGGTCTCTCTCTCCTCTAGAGGTCTCTCTCTCCTCTCAACCCTTGTCCTTGTGACTTGGGAGAATTGGGTAAGCTTCATGAGAAGAAAAGAATAAAGTTAGAATGACAGGAGCCGTCCCGATCCCCCCTGGGACCTACTGGGGATGTGCCTTGCTCCCATCGGACAATAACTTTAAAATACCAGAAATACCCTTAATGGGCTTAAATTCTTTCGAATTAAATAAATAAGGTTAAACATCCAACCCTAGAGTTCTACACTGTCAGACCAGGGATAGTACAAATACAAAATGCGAGCACAATGTCGGGTTACAAAACGGTGCTCAACCTACCCAAACAGGGTGTACAGGTTCCCAACAAGGAATCTATGCCTCAGACTCTAGGTCCTCCTCCTCTAACTCAAGTGCACGGCCTGGAGGGGTCAATAAAACAATAAAGAGTGAGTGGGCTAAAATAAACAATGTTTCCAAAGTTAGTTTAATAATATAATAATCATAAGGTTTTACCCATCCGTTTTTAAATTTGCATGCATTTAGTCAAAACATAGGGACTCATAGTAGTATCATAAAACCACATATCCAACATAAGGAAACAATCATAATAATAGTGCACTGTAAAACCTAACCCTGACATCCCTAATGTCTCGCATCCCCGATGCCTAATAATGACATGGTCCTAAGGCTACGCGTGCCACCCGGGGTCTCAAATCCCAAGTCTCCCCAGGGTCCACCTAGGTCAATGACCCGCAGATCCTTGAACCTCCCTGAGGGTATCATCCACATCTGCACTCCTGATCGCGAGCCACCCCTCAGGGTCAACCCTTCTCAAGCAGTGTCTGGGACTACTCTAGGATACTACGAGATGTCTGGAGGAGACAGTAATCATAAGGTAGGTATACACAGTGCAATAGTATCACATTACACAGAACTCCTCGACTTACTTCGAAAACCAATTCGTACATGATAGGTCGTTAATTAAGCATTATTTTATATTATTTTATACACTTTATACATTACTTTTAATATTAAAATAGTAAATAATTAGATAAAATAATTTATTTTATGATATTTTTATTTAAATAAATAAAGTTTGTAATTTGGAGCGTTTTAGCGAAAGAATCTTCTCGATCAGAATTATAACGAATAAATTATGAACGAATTTAGATGAAAATATATAATTTAATTTGCAGCCCAAAAATCCTGTTTTTAAAGCCCAAATCAGATATGTGCAGTCCCAGCAAAACCAGCCCAAACGCCAGGCCCGCATAATAGTCCATCACGCCGGCCCAATTCGCACTGCCAGCCCATGCGCGAAAACCCGGCCCGCGTATCCAGCCTGCGGCCCAGCTCCCTTTCGTTCCAGCCCAGCAAGCTGCGGCCCAAATTCCTTCTCTCCAGCCCAGGTGCCCGCCTGGAGCCCTTCACCGAAGCTTCCTGCCTACGTTCGGTGCGCGCATGCCGAAGATTCCTTGTCGATTCAGCGTACGCCGTCTGAAGCTGCTGACTGCTTGTCAGCAGCAGCTCACCAACCTCCAGCTGCTCCAGCCTGCAGCACGCCATCGACCACACCTACAGCCATCTTCAATGAATTTTCCTACACACAACTACTCCACCCACTCCATTTGTACATCAGAAAATCAGAAAAAAATCAGCTCTAAACCATGCCTAATTTCATCATTAATCATCATTGTTCATCATTATTCATCATTTCATTTTTATTTATTTTTTATTGTAATTTTTATTTACTTTATTTTATTTTTTTAGTAGATTTTTCCTCCCTATAAATAGGGGTTCAATTCACTTGTTTAGGGGACTTTGTTTTGAGAGAGAGCTCCTAAACACAAATTGTATTCTTCCTTTAGAAATACCAAGACTAGTATTTCCGTTGCAATTCTAGAGTTTAAGTTCGCATTCGCGTGTTTATTCCTCCATCTTCATAAGGTTTCTTCTGCTGTCAGAAAATCTTATGAATAACACTTCATTTTTTCCATCCATTTTCGGAATCACAAGCTTTCTTGGATTCCGAAAGTGTAACTTGTTCTTTTCCTTGCTTAAAGTCTCATTGTTGTTTCGGTTTTATTTTCTTTAATTCAATATTGTTGTGGGTATTTTCTTTCTAACTATTGTAGACAAGACTATCATTATAATGTGTTCTACTTTCCGAACTTCATTTACTTCATACATTTGAGTGCTTAAGCTTCAATTTTATGTTAAGTGTTTATGACCGCTGTTCGGTGCACTTAGTAGAAAATTGAAGAGATTTAAATGTTTGACACACATTCAAATCATAAACATTAGGTTAATCATTTTATAAGTGTTTATGACCGCTGTTTGGTGCATTTATAATATTAAAAAAATGTATGCATGAGTGAGATGGTGAAAGTAGAATTTTGTAATATGTTCAAATTTTGCAAATGTTGAGTGTTGGTAGAATTTGTGTTTAAAGAAAGTCCACTTGTATATAGGTTAAACTAGAAATAGAATTAGTTTATTTCTGTTTTTACTTGTTTTGTATGATCACAATCCCTAAAACACCCCCCCACCCATCTTTATTCTTTTATTCCTTTATTTTTTATTTCATTAATTCATTGATTCTCTTATTCATTAATTCTTTCATTCTTTTATTCTTTAATTCTTTGTTATTTAATTATTTAATTATTTGATCATTTAATTCTTTCATTCTTCAATTCATTATTCTTTGATTATTCATTATTCTATTTAACTAACATATTATTAATATTCCCTAATTTCCCCAAGTAAGAACAATCTCTATTTACCAATACTATTATATCTACACAAAAAAGGTTTAAATTGCATAATACTCGAATTATGTATTTAATTTAATACGTAGTTTGGACATTATCCGTACATATATCCAGACGAGTCTCATACCCAAAACATCATAATACGTATGGAACCCCATAATAAAGTATTAAGACACATTCAATCACAATCATGAAGTAAAATAGTGAAAACAATTATGTATGCAATCATTTTGAAATCAAACCGCTCACTCACACACGGTCCTTACTGCTCAACGAACCGCCTAAACCTGTCCAAACACATTCAAAGGTCACTAATTGACCATACTAGGTCTAACATCCAACCCTAGAACAAAATTGGCCCGTGAACGCATCCCAAACACACTTCCAGAGGCTAGATCCCTCAATTTGACCAACATAACGATCTATGATCGACACGAAACCAACACCATTGGATTCGGAAAGTGGAAATCTTATAAATGGTGCTGGTCCCACCTCAAAACTCGCGCCGACACGCCCCCACGGCCGGATCAATGCGTCTAGTCAAAAGTTAACGGTCAACAGTGCTGACGTCAGCATGACATCATCTGACAATGTCAGACTGACACATGTCAGCCTCTAACAGGTGCCACGTGTCATTCTAGGATTAGTCCACGTGTCAGGCCTTGACAATGCCACGGGTTAGCTGCTCGTTGGTCCACCTCACTAACATGTCAATGACAGGTGGTAGCCACTGATTGGGCCACATCACTAACATGTCAGTGCACAGTTAGCACTGACATATGACATGTGTCACGTCGCCTATTGGCCCACGTGTCTGACAACCTAATAGATGGATGATGTCATCAGCTGATGTCATCATCCCTGTCCTTCGGCGGGTCTGCTATTCGGGTCGTACTGACCCGCGATCCGACCTGGCTGTATCTTGGTCATTTTCGACCCGTTTCAAAAATCGTTGGTACCCCTGTGATTGTCTAGGTTCCTAGGTTGGATCTGTGGGTTCAAACCTAGCTTAAATGTAGAGAAATCGTACCTTAGATCAAGCAACCGTGGAGGCCCGTTTTTCTATCTGGTTCTGGGTCTCAATCGACTCATCTTGGTCTTACAGAGAGTTCTGGTTCCTCAGACACAATCAACAAGGCCCCAAAAACCCAACCCAGATGTGACCGATTATGAGGGTTTCATGTTTACCTGAGGATCGTGTCGCTCCATCGTGCACAGCTGTTCTCTTCTCATGCGTCGTCATCCAACGTCCCCCCCCCCCCCCCCCCCCCTCAGTCACTCCTCAGGTTTACTAATGGATACAGAGGGCTTTAGGGAATGAGATCGATGGTTGGGTGTGTGTTTGCAGAAAATGGGTTCACAGTTCGAATGAGAATCGAAAGGGAAAGTGTGTAGATACATGCATCCAATTTGTGCGTAATTGGACGAGTTAGATGAGTGACACTTGTCACTCATCTGATTGGTCCAATTACCTAGTTGACCAATCCAATAATTCCCCCCTTGGCCCAAACCTCAAAAAACGTAATAGTAGCCTTCGTACTCTGTGACCCGTAACTTCCATATCGAACCTCCGATTTCGGCATGTCGCCTTTCTACGGACTTGTGGTGACTTGATCTACGTAACGGTCAAAAGTCCATATCCAAATAGTGTCTCGAGTCAAAAGTCAACATTTTGCCCTAACTAGAGGCAAAATGATCATTTTACATATAATTTTTCAATTTACATTAATACCGAAAATCCGGGTCGTTACAAACTACCCATCTAGCAAAAAATTTCGTCCTCAAAAGTACTCGAACAAGTGTGGGTGTTGTTCTTACATCAAGGCTTCAGGTTCCCATGTGGCTTCTTCTACGAGAGAGTTCCTCCACATCACTTTGACCAACGGGATAGTCTTATTTCTCAAGACCTTTTGTTTCCAATCCAGGATCTGTACGGGTGGTTCTTCAAAGCTCAAATCTTTCCTGAGCTCCAACGGTTGTTCTGCCAAGATATGCGATTCGTCTCGTACATACTTCTGAAGCATTGATACGTGGAAGACCTCATGTACTCGAGCAAGCTCTGGGGGTAAGGCCAATCTATACGCCACTTTACCCACTCTCTCCGTAATCTCATACGGTCTGTTGTACCGAGGGCTCAACTTCCCTCGTCTTCCAAAACGAACAATACCCTTCCACTGCGACAGTTTCAGAAATACCCAATCTCCTACTTCGAACTCCAGATCCCGTCTCTTACGATCAGCATAACTCTTTTGATGATCCTAGGCCGTCCTCAATCTTTCCCTGGTGATCCTGACTTTTTCTTGGGTTACATCCAACAGTTTTGGCATCAACAGCGCCCTCTCGCCTATCTCGGTCCAGCATAAGTGTGTCCTACACTGTCGTCCATATAGTGCCTCAAATGGTGCCATTCCAATACTTTCTTGGTAACTGTTATTATAGGCGAATTCCATCAAGGGTAGGAGGGTATCCCAAGCACCATGGGACTGTAGTACGCAGGCCCTCATCATGTCCTCCAGGATCTGGATGGTCCTCTCTGATTGTCCGTCAGTCTGGGGATGAAACGCAGTACTAAAATGAAACCTCGTACCAAGGGCTCTCTGTAAGCTCTGCCAAAACCTCGAGGTAAACCGTGGGTCAGGATCTGACACAATTTACTCAGGTGTTCCATGCAGTCTAGCAATCTCGTCCAAGAACAACTGTTCCAGTCAGTTGGGTTTAAAAGTTTTGTGCACAAACAAGAAGTGCGCTCACTTCATAAGTCGGTCCACAATTACCCAAACACCGTCAAATCTGCTCTATGTAGTCGGGAGTTTGAAAACGAAGTCCATAGTCAAATGATCCCATTTACACTCAGGGATTGGAAGGGGCGGTAAGGGTCCATACAGTCGCTGCCGCTCGACCTTCACTTACTGACAAATCAGGCATCTACTCACAAACTCCGCGATGTCCTTTTTCATGCCTGCCCACTTGTAGTATTCCCTGAGCATCCGATGCATTTTGTTTCCTCCAAGATGCATGACATAGGCTGAACTGTGTGCCTCCTTAAGTATCTTTGCGCTCAGGCTAGCGTCCTCTGGTACATATAGACGACCCAGCTTTAAAACTGCACCGTCGTCTCTAACGGTGAAATCCTTTCTTCCCCCAGCTTGGACTTCCAACCGAAACAAATACTAGGTTGGACCCCGTAGTTAGGCATCCACAATCTGGTTGAGCAATAAGGGTCTCACATGGTAACTTGCCAACAGAGTTCCGTCGTCATCCATCCCAAGCCTAACTCCCGCCCGTCGGAATTCTACTAGCAACGGCAGGTAAACCAAACGCAAATGGGCCACCGAACCAACCGCCTTCCTGCTCAATGCATCAGTCATGACATTCGCCTTTCCGGGGTGGTACTCGATAGTGCAATCATAGTCCTTGATTAATTCCAACCACCGCCACTGTCTCAGATTCAACTCCTTCTAAGTAAAGATATACTTTAAACTATGATGGTCGGTAAAAATCTTACACATCTCTCCGTACAAATAGTGTCTTCAGATCTTCAGGGCATGAACAACTGCCGCCAATTCTAGGTCATGAGTGGGATAGTTCAACTCATGGTGTTTCAGTTGTCGTGAGGCGTAAGCAATGACTCTCCCAAGCTGCATCAGTACGCAACCCAATTGTAAATCTTGAACTCTCCACTATCATCTGGAAGTGCGAGAACCGGGGCAGTAGTCAAACGATGTTTCAACTCCTGAAAACTCTATTCACACTGATCGTCTCACACGAACTTAACCCATTTTCGGGTCAATCGAGTCAAAGGAGCTGCGATTTCTGAGAAACCCTCCATGAACCGCCGGTAGTATCTAGCCAAACCTACGAAGCTTTGTACCTCCGTAACCGTTCCTAGTCGCTCCCAGTTAGTCACAGCTTCTGTTTTCTGGGGGTCCACACTAATCCCCTCGGCTGAGATGGTATGACCCAAAAAGCTGATACTATTTAGCCAAAACTGACATTTGCTAAGTTTAACATACAACTGTTTCTGCCTCAGTCAGTCTAGCACTAACCGCAAATGTTTCTCGTGTGCTCTGGCACTCTTCGAATAGACCAAGATGTCGTCGATGAACGCAATTATGAACTTGTCTAGATACGATTAAACATTCGGTTCATCAGGTCCATAAACGCAGCTGGTGCATTCGTAAATTCGAACGGCATCACCAGGAACTCGTAATGCCCGTACCTCGTTCGAAAAGCTGTCTTCGGAACGTCATCCTCCGAAATCCTTAGCTAGTGGTAATCGGATCACAGGTTAATCATAGAGAAATACCTCGCTCCCCGCAACTGATCAAACAGGTCATCGATCCTAGGTAAGGGGTACTTGTTCCGTACCGTCACTTTATTAAGCTGCTGGTAGTCCACACACAACCGCAGACTACCCTCCTTTTTCTTTACAAATAGCACGGGCGCTGCCCAAGGCGAAGTACTAGGTCGGATGAATCCCAGATCCACCAACTTCTGTAGTTGAGATTTTAACTCTCGTAACTCTGCTGGTTCCATTCGATACGACGCTTGTGATATCGGTCATGTCCCGGGAAGTAGCTCAATCGTGAACTCAACCTTACGCTGTGGCGGTAACCCCGGAAAGTCTTCTAGAAACACATCTGGAAATTCTCGCACTACCGGAATGTTCTCAACTCACAAGGACTCTTCACGCGTCTCAATAACGTAGGCTAGATATCCCAAACAACCCATCTGTAATAATTTAGTAGTTGCGAGTGCGGAAATTACCTCAGGTGACGAGACTCCTCGCTCCCCCTGGAAGATCACATCTGGTAAACTCGGTCTCCGCAAGGTCACTCGTTTGTTGCCATAGTCTACGATATTATAGTGGTTTGATAGCCAATCATGCCCTGGTATGATGTCGAAGCCGTATCAATCCATGATAATCAGATTGGCCAAACATTCCACTCCTTCCACTTCTACTGGACAATCATTAACGATTTGGTTCACTCTATAGATGACTCCCATCGGTGTACCGACACCCAACTCCTCCTCAAGAGCCGTCACCTCTCGACCCAATAAACTCGCACAATTCCGCGAAATAAATGAATGCTTTACTCCGGAGTCCATCAAAGCACGAATAGTAATACCAGATATAGTAAGAGTACATGTCGTGACACCCAGAGCTGCCTTGGCCTGACGTTGGGTGACTGCATAAACTCGAGCTATGGTTTCTGTTTGATGGCCCCATCCTCACGCTCATCTGTCACCACCACGAGCTGTACTCTATCCTCGACCAGTAGGAGTGTTGGAAGCCAAACTCTGTACTATACTGCTATCTCTAATCACGGATGGGCACTCTGAAGCATAATGGCCCGACCTCCACAAGCGAAACAAGTCAACGCTCTCGGCTGGTCGGAATATCCACGCGATGAACCACCCCTGATGTTTGCTGTTGCCTGGAACCAGACCTCAATCCCGATCACTGAGGGCTCCCATAGCGGATCGACCGCCCACGTCCACCGGATGAAGAAGCTCCTCTATAGTGTCCCCCCTTCGAGCCCCAACGACCCGAAGTCTTAAGGTATGGTCGATCCCAGCGCCGAGTCTCACCGGAAATCCGCTGTCGCTGTATCGATAAACTGGTATCCACTCATGTGGCATCGTTCGTCAAGTCCCACAGAGTTGTATAGGGTTTGGTCGTCACAATCGCCTCTATGTCCCCTCTGTGTCCCTCCTCAAAGCGGCGACATTTATCTTCCTCTGTGCTCACAAAAACTTCAGCAAAACAAGACAGTGACAAGAAGGACTGCCCGTACTCCGCTACAGTTTGGCTCCCCTGTTGGAGTTGCAGTAACTCCCTCTCTCGGGTAGTGCAAAAAGACCTCGGATAGTACTAGTCCAGGAATCAGTCCCTAAAGACCTCCCAAGTGACATTGTGAACAGTCCAACTAGTCATCACTAACCCATGCCACCACCGGTATGCACCGTCGTCGAGTAGAAAGGTAGCTAACAAAACACGCTCCTCAGGTAGGCAATGCATCACTGCGAAGATTTGCCCCCAACACTCAATCCATTATTGAGCCTCCTCGGGGTCTAATCCCCCGCTGAACGGCATAGCCCCCAATCACTAGGCCCGCTTAATACTCGCGCTCTCCATCCCTCTCTCGAACTCCTCCTCAGCTCGTGCTCAAGGCTCACGTCTCGGAGGCATAACCAATTGTTAGGAGGCATAGAATAGTTAAATAACATCCAAAGCATCAGTGTACAAAGTACAGACCGCTAACCTAGTACCCTGACCACTATCCTAATACTTTGATACCATTTTGACAGGACCCGTCCCGATCCCCCCTAGGACCTACTAGGGATGTGCCCTGCTGCTATCTGACAATAACTCTAAAATACCGGAAATACCCTTAACGAGCTTAAATTATTTCGAATTAAATAAATAAGGTTAAACATGCAACCCTAGAGTTCTACACTATCAGACCAGGGATAGTACAAATAAAAAATGCGAGCACAATGTCAGGTTACAAAACGATGCTCAACCTACCCAAATAGAGTGTACAGGTACGCAACAAGGAATCTATGCCTCGGACTCCGGTCCTCCTCCTCTAACTCGAGTGCACGGTCTGGAGGGGTCAATAAAACAATGACCAAAATAAACAATGTTTCCAAAGTTAGTTTAATAATATAATAATAATAAGGTTTTACCCCTCTATTTTTAAACTTGCATGCATTTAGTCAAAACATAGGTACTCATATTAGTATCATAAAACCACATATCCAACATAAGGAAACAATCATAATAATAGTGCACACTGTACAACCTAACCCCGACATCCTTGATGTCTGGCATCCCCGATGCCTAATAATGTCACGGTCCTAAGGCTACACGTGCCACCCGGGGTCTCAAATCCCAAGTCTCCCCAGGGTCCACCCAGGTCGATGACCCGTAGATCATTGACCCTCCCTAGGGGTATCATCCACATCTGCACTCCTGATCTCGAGCCACCCCTCGGGGTCAACCCTTCTCAGGCAGTACCCGTGACTACTCCAGGATACTACGGGATGTCTGGAGGAGACAGTAATCATAAGGTATGTATACATAGTGCAATAGTATCACATTCCACAGAACTCCCCGACTTACTTCGAAAACCAATTCGTACATATATCCAGACGGGTCTCATGCCCAAAACATCATAATATGTATAGAACCCCATAATAAAGTATTAAGACTCATCCAATCACAATAATGAAGTAAAACAGTGAAAACAGTTGTGCATGCAATCATTTTGAAATCAAACAACCCACTCACACATGGTCCTTGCTGCTCAACAAACCGCCTAAACCTGTCCAAACATATCCAAAGATCACTAATTGACCCTACTAGGTCTAACATCCAACCCTAGAACAAAACCGGCTTGGAACACGTCCCGAACACGCTTCCCGAGGCTAGATCCCTCAATTTGACCAACCTAACGATCTCTCATCAACACGAAACCACCACCATTAGATCCAGAATATTGAAACCTTGAAAATAGTGCTGTTCCCACCTTGAAACTCGCACTCACGCGTCCTTACGCGCTGGTCAACACGTCTGGTCAAAAGTCAATGGTCAACAGTGCTGACGTCAGCATGATGTCATCTGACAATGTCAGACTGACATGTGTCAGCCTTTGACAGGTTCCAGGCGTCATTGTAGAAGAGGTCCACGTTACTGACACTTGTTAGGCCCTAACAGTGACACGTTTAAGCTGCTGGTTGGTCCACATCACTGACATGTTAATGACATATGGCAGCCACTAATTGGGCCACGTCACTGACATGGCAGTGCACAGTCAGCACTAACATGTGACACGTGTCACATCCCTACTATCCCATGTGTTTGACAGCCTGACAGGTGGATAACGTCATCAGCTGACGTCATCGTCCTTGTCCTTCGGCGGGTCTGCTATTCGGGTCGCACAGACCCGCGACCCGACCCGGCCGTATCTTGCTCATTTTTTACCCTTTTCAAAAGCAGTTGGTACCCCTGTGATCGTCTAGGTTCCTAGGTTGGATTTGTGGGTTCAAACCTAGCTAAAACATAGAGAAATCATACCTTAGCTCAAGCAACCGTGGAGGCCCGTTTTCCCGTCCAGTTCTCCGTCGACCCTTACGCTGTCGTGCCTAGTTCTGGGCCTTAATCGACTCGTCTTGGTCTTACAGAGAGTTCCGGTTCTTTAGACTCAATCAACAAGGCCCCAAAAAATCCAACCCAAACATGATCCGATTATGAAGGTTTCGTGTTTACCTGGGAACGTGTCGCTCCGCCATGCACAGTTGCTCTCTGTCCTGCACCGTCGTCCAATGTCCCCCTTCAGTCACTCTTCTAGTTTACTAATGGACATAGAAGTTTTAGGGAATGAGATCGATGGTTGGGTGTGTGTTTGCAGAAAATGGGTTCACGGTTCGAATGAGAATCGAAAGGGAGAGTGTGTAGATACATGCATCCAATTTTTTGGGTAATTGGGCGAGTTAGATGAGTGACACTTGTCACTCATCTGATTGGTCTAATAACTTAGTTAACCAATCCAATAATGCCACTTGGCCAGAACCTCGAAAAATGTAATAGTAGCCTTCGTACTCCGTGACCCGTAACTTCCGTACAGAACCTTCGATTTCGGCATGCCGCCTGTCTACAAACTCGTGGTGACGGGATCTACGCAACAGTCAAAATTCCATATCCAAATAGTGTCTCGAGTCAAAAGTCAACATTTTGCCCTGACTAGGGGCAAAATAGTCATTTTACCCTGATTAGGGGCAAAATGGTCATTTTACATATAATTTTCCAATTTACATTAATACCGAAAATCCGGGCCGTTACATAGAAGGGAGGGAATTATAAAAGAAAAAAAAGGAAGGAAAGATAGAAAAACAAATTGTAAACTTTGGATTCGAACTTCTATTGATTTGTGTTAAAAGTCGAAGACAAGGCTATGAGTGTCTCCTTTGGACCTTTTCGATTAAGACTAGCGTGGAAATCGAAGAAAGAAGATACGAGAAAACGTACCAGATGGAACTCGAACTCAAGTCGATGCCCTCAATTGATTATATGTCGAATCGAGGTGATGATTTTATGGTTAAATTTATGTTTATGGGTTGGATTAGAATTGTTTTGATGCTTGGATTGTGTGATTGGTTGAAAAATAGAGAAATATAACCAGTTTAGGCTACTGGATCCTAACCTGATTACAAAAAATCATGTCGACCCGAATAGAGGTAACAAGGGATTGCATTTGCGACTGTGGCTATAGTGCACATGGGAGAGACTCGTCGGTCGTCCACCGACGCTTGGTGGCCTGTGCGGAGGCTCCTTGGAGTCCAATCAACATGATAAGTTTTCCTTTTTGAATTATGGATTCAATGGTACAAATTTTGAGACAATTAGATATGGTTTCAGGGTAATTTCATACGTTCGAAGTGATGGCATTGCAAATCGAAATATGTGCAGTCCTCCCGGGATTTTGGGAGTTTGAGTAGGACTTCCTTATAAAATATTAATGTCAAGATATGACTTAGGAAGAGTCGGCATATTATTTGAGGCTCAGAAGCAGTCGAAGGAGATGGTAAGATATCATGTGATGCAATTCGTCAGGGGTCAGTGAGTTGGTATAGGCACTGACCCCCGAAGGACGAATTATATTAGTTAGTACACTGAGATAAAAATTATGATATAGTTAATCTACATCCCTTGTTTGATGGGTTCTCTAGTTGTATGTGTAATGTCCTAAGGGTATTTTTAGGTACTTTGATTGAGTTGTAAGACGGGAGCATAACCCAACATGGTTATCAAAGTGGTTTCGAGAAGGGTTTTGTCAGATACGACCAATGCATATTATGTATTTTAATATTTTATTAATTTTTTAATATATTTAAATGTTAATACTTTTTTATCTACATTTCACCCATGTACGTTAGCATTAAAAATGGCCCTACAAGCTGTGGCGAACCTAGGAATTTTAGTCGGGAGGGTCAACATATAAAATATCAAAAACTTTGTACATATGAAAATATCCTTTAAAGTTAAAGGATTCTATTACAGTTCATAACTTATGGAAAAAACTACGAATTAAAATTGTTCACTGCAAACTATATAATTATCTTCGTGCCACGACCTGGAAGGTCATCAAAAACATAAAAGGTGTGAGTGTACAAAAATAATGTCGTTTGAAAATATATTTCGAAACGAATCACTTTACCCTCCAGTTATAAAACATGCATGTATAGAGTAAAATACATGAACAACCGGCTTTCAAGCCAAATCACATGAGAATCATCAAACCAGTCACAAAGACCATCGACAACAGTACTAGTCACTAGTACACATATGCCAATCACAACAATCAAACAGCACTTTCACAAGTGCATAGTCAATCACGCCATCACAACGACACTATACATAGGACCACTCGGGAACTGCACTCACGCAAAATCTGAGTCATGTCCGAGAACTGCACTCATGGAACATCCAAACCATGTCTAGGAACTGAACACGCACTTCTAGGCATACACATACTCAGCGACTGCACTCACGCACATCCGAGTCACGTCCACGGACTGCACTCGCATCATCCAGACACGTACTAGTATCCACAATCACAAACACAATCCACACCACAAACACATATCATCACATCAAGTACCACACACGTTTGACTCCAATCTCAAGTCAAACCATTTCAAACAGGGACCTATGCCCAAAATACTGTTTTCACACAGTTCCATAAAATCACATTCAGAAATCATTAAGTAATTCATTAAATCATTCTTGACTCATAATCCAAGCCAAAACATCATTTTCAAACTTGGGCCTAGCCCAAAACATCGGTTAAAGAATCCATTAACTAACCAATTCATCATGAAATCATTGCAACTCAAATCAAGGGAAAAAATATTTAACTATGCATGCATAACAAGTTATAAAACAAATGTAACGACCCGAACTTTCGTAAATATTATTGTATTGTAAAATGACCATTTTGCCCCTAAGGGGGAAAAAGTTGACTTTTGTCCCGGGAAATATTTAGGACTTTGACCCATGACCGTGACGTAGATTGGGACGTCACGAGTCCGTAGGCAGGCGGCACGTCGAAAACGGACGTACGACGAAAAAGTTATGGTCACGAGAGTAAAATCGATTAACCGAACGAACCGAGGTTTGGATTAAAATAATAATATAATAATGTAATCGGATTTAAAAACCAAATTAATCTGGACCCTTGGATGAGTGACAAGTGTCACTCATCCCACACTTCCTTTTCCCTAAATCTAGGATCCTATCCCTATTGGCTACATAATTTATTATTTATTTTCCCTCATAAAATCCTAACCATCTATTCTAAATCCCAAATTGAATCTGGATCCTTGATCCCATCTTCTTCTCTCTTTTAATTGATCGGACCCTCACTCTCTCACCTTCATATTCTCGAAAACCGTGAACACAAGGTTCACTTCCTTGAACAAACACACACACACACACACACACACACACACACACACACACACACACGCACACTAAATCCCAAATTGAATCTGGATCCTTGATCCCATCTTCTTCTCTCTTTTAATTGATCGGACCCTCACTCTCTCACCTTCATATTCTCGCAAACCGTGAACAGAAGGTTCACTTCCTTGAACACACACACACACACACACACACACACACACACACACACACACACACACACACACACACACACACACACACACACACACACACACACAAACACACACACACACACACACACACACACACACACACACACACACACACACACACACACACACACACACACACACACACACACACACACACACACACACACACACACACACACACACACACACACACACACACACACACACACACACACACACACACACACACACACACACTAGACGACCACCCTTCTTGCCCTGCTCCACCTCTAGACGACGGCTAGACCTCACCTCCCACCACCTTCACCAGCCATCACCACCACAGGAACCCCTCCCCTGTCTGCACAACCCGAAACCGCCCAGACTCGAAAGGAAGAAAACCAGCCCAGGAAACACGACCGTCCAAACCACACCCCTAGGACTCGAACCAAGGCAGGACTTGGTGTACTAGGACGGTAGGAGGACGGAGGACTAGACAGGACGACCTAGGGCGGTGACACGGCGGCGATGAGTCAGAAAACCCGAGATGTCTGTTTTTCTTCCCTGTTTTGAAACGACCCATTTTTTACGTTGTGGTTTATGCTTTACTTCTGGGACATGTCCTAGGAACTTAGACGACCAGGTTGGACTAGTGTTCGTGGCCCGAATCAGGGTGAGTCGCCAGAGAAGACGACCGGAGCTTGTAGACGACTTTCCCTTCGAGTTTCAGGTAACTTCTTCATCTCAAAACGTAGTTTTGAATCCATAGAACTGTAGGGTAGGTTGTGACGAGTCTATAGGGCCAAGTCTGATAAAAAATGGTGACCGAAAATGAGATCTATGATCAGGTCAAGCCGCAGGTCAACGGTGACCCGGTTTCTGAAATTCGAGTTGACCCGATTACTGTAGCAGTGGTGACATCATCATGTTGACCTCAGCAGTGACATCATGATGATGTCATCATGTCAGAAACTGTCAGACCAGGGACCAATCAGTGTGTGACACGTGTCCTCTGACACTGTTAGTGCTGATGTCAGCAGTGACGACATGATGATGTCATCATGTCAGAAACTGTCAGACCAAGGACCAATCAGTGTGTGACACGTGTCCTCTGACACTGTCAGCATGCACTGTAGCAGTGTTGACCAGCCTTTGACCGGGCGCGTGGAGGCGTAGCTGAACAGTAAATTTTGTGGGACCAGTACCATTTTCAAGGTTTCGACGATATGAATCCAATGGTGGTGGTTTCGTGTCAATCGGAGATCGTTAGGTTGTTCAAATTAGGATTTGAAGCCTCGGGAAGCGTGTTCGGACGGCTTTCTCAGGCCGGTTTCAATCTAGGGTTTCATGGTTGAATAGTAGTGACTTGTAGTGACCTTTACATGTACTTTAGATATGACAGGAATCGTACAATAGTACCAGGGCAAGGTTATACGCTCGAATTTGCAGCGGGATTATACCGTGAGTGGGCCTTGCTTTCATTACACCCTTGCATGCATAACTGTTTTCCTTTATATATATATGATTCAAGCAAAAACATCTGATTATCTTGAGCTATGATTATGGCACAAATTACGATGTTTGGGCATGAGACCCGTCTGGTTAGTTTATGCATTATTTTGAGTCATATATATGTATAGGGATTTCGATGACTATCTTTAGTACTGCACTGTATAGATCTACCCTTGTGATACTGTCTCCTCCGGATGTGGGTACCCGGAGTGGTCACGGCGCAATGTCTGCGAGGGGTCATTCTACGAAGGGACTGGAGCGTAAGGTGACTCAGGAGCAGGATTGCTATGATTGGACGTCTGGGACGTCAGGTATATGGAATGCCATACCCGGGTTGGGTTGGGGATTTGGACACGGGATTGAGACCCCTGGTGGCACACGTAGCCTTGGGACTGTGAACTTATTGGACGTCCGGGACGTCGGACATCTGGGATGTCAGGGTTGGGATGTATAGTGCAGTGACTGATGTTATGATTATGTTTATATTATGTTGCTTATGTTTATATGATATGATATTATGGTTTTTGATACTGATGCATGCATGTTTGGAAAATGGAGGGGTAAAACTATATATTTTCGATATGATTAACTATTTTATAAACTTTGAGTTTCGGCCCACTCACCCTTATTATTTTATTGACCCCTCCAGGTCGTGCTACTAAGGCAGAAGTGGATCCTGAGGCAGAGGCATAGGTTTACGTTGCACACCTAAACCCCACTGCTGGGTAGGTTGGCACATAGAGTATCTTAGAGTCGTGCTCAATAACCTGTATTTGGAAACTATCCCTTGTATGACACCATTGGTATTCGGATTTTATGTATGACTTTATTATGGATATTTATGCATTTGAATTTATTAAGGGTAAGATTTCTATATTATAATTGGGTGTCAGACGGGAGTAGGGCACGTCCCCGTGTGGTCCTAGGGGGATCGGGGCGGGTCCTGTCAACTTGGTATTAGAGCACTAGGTTATGGTCAGCATGCTATAACGGTCAGTACTTGGTACTTTTGACGTTTAAAGATGTTGTTATCTAATCTATGCTTCTTAAATAATTGGTTATGCCTCCAAGGAGAATTTCTCAAGAACAGACTGACAAGGAAATAGCTAGAGAGATGGAGTGTACGATTATCGAACGGGCTCAACGTTTGGGAGCCACACACTTCAGTGAAGGATCAAACCCCGAGGATGCTCACGAATGGATAGCTAGATGGGAGAGGATCTTTATTGTGATGAATTGCCCACCGAGCGAGCTTGTGACATTGGCGACCTTTTTACTGGAAGACGGTGCCTCCAGTGGTGGTACGGCCTGGAGATGTCGGGTTGGTCCGTCCACACTACTACTTGGGAGGTATTTCGTATGAGATTCTTGGACCAGTACTACCCAAGATCCTTTCGCGTTGCCCGTGAGGCAGAGTTTCTACGGCTTGAGCAAGGTGATATATCAGTGACGGATTATGAGCAGGCCTTTGTGAGACTTTCTCGGTTCGCAACAGCCTTTATGAGCACAGAAGAGGATAAGTGTCAGCGGTTTGAGCTTGGACTCCGAGGGGATATCCGAGCAAGTGTGACAGCTACCAGCTATACTACTCTGAGAGACATGGTCAACGCAGCGGTTCGTGTCGAGGCTAGTCTGGCGGCACACTAGGCACGACAGTCTTCAGGCGATGGGCGACATCGGGATCGCCCATACCTTGGACCTATGGGCCATCGGGGCTCGAAGGGAGGACATTGTAGAGGGTCACCTTCATCTTTGCAGGGTCATGGCTGGTCGGGTCGACATGGGAGCACTTAGAGGTCAGGATGGAGGTCCAACTCAGGATAGCATTCATCATGGAGTGGTGCATCTAGTGGATCTTCGGACAGGCCGAGGACAGTTAACTGTTTTGCTTGCGGAGGAGCGGGCCACTATGCCCGAGATTGCCCAACTTTGTCCAGGAGCAACGATGCAGGAGGCACCAGTGCAATGCAAAGTTCGGCTTCCAACACGGTTGGGGGCCGAGGACAGGGAGGTGATCGCAGTACTGAGTGTGGTGCGCGTAGGCGCGGACAGACTTCAGGACCCAGGGCTCGATTTTTTGCAGTGACTCAGCAGTAGGCTAGGTCAGCCCCAGGTGTGGTTACAGGTACTCTTCATATCTCAAATCTTTTTTTACGTGTGTTGATGGATGTTGGGGCTACTCATTCCTTTATTTCGAGGAGTTGTGCGGGTATGCTAGATTGTGAGGTATCAGCTTTGGATAGGGAGATGAGTGTTGGTACACCGATGAGAGTTGTGTACATAGTGAATCAAGTGATTCGGAGGTGCCCGGTGAGAGTGGATGATGTGGATTTACTAGTCGATCTATTCATTATGGATATTCATGACTTCGATGTTATCTTGGGGATGGATTGGCTGTCGGAGCATGGTTCACTCATTGATTGTTGTAGTAGAAGAGTGATTCTGTGGAGTCCAGGTTTGCCGGAGCTTACTTTTCAAGGAAAGCGTGACGGTTCACTACCTGAAGTGATTTCTTCGCTTGTCGCTACCAAGCTTCTACGGAAAGGATGCCAGGGTTATCAGGCGCATGTTGTGGCGACGCAGATTGATACTCCAAGTGTCGATGGTATACCTGTGGTGCGAGAGTTTCCTGATGTGTTCCCGAAAGATTTTCCTGGATTACCTCCACATCGGGAGATCGAGTTCACGATTGAACTACTCCCCGGTACACGACCTATATCACAAGCACCATATCGAATGACACCGACTGAGTTGTGGGAGCTGAAAACCCAATTGCAGGAGTTGGTGGATTTGGGATTCATCCGACCGAGTACATCACCGTGGGGAGCACCGGTGTTATTTGTGAAGAAGAATAAGGGAAGCCTCTGATTGTGTGTAGACTATCGACAACTCAACAAGGTACTGTAAGGAACCAATACCCCTTACCCAAGATAGATGATCTATTCGATCAACTGCGGGGAGCACGGTACTTCTCGAAGATTGACTTACGATCTGGTTATCACCAATTGAGGATTGCTGAGGAGGATGTTCCGAAGAAGGCGTTATAGACCAGATATGGACATTATGAGTTCCTAGTGATGCCTTTCGGCTTGACGAATGCTCCAGCAGCGTTCATGGATATGATGAATAGGGTCTTTCGATCTTATTTGGATAAATTTGTGATCGTGTTCATTGATGATATCCTAGTGTACTCGAGGAGTGCTAGGGCACATGAGAAGCACCTACGGTTGGTGTTAGGGAAGCTGAGGCAAAAATAGTTGTACGCCAAGCTGAGTAAGTGCCAGTTTTGGCTGAACAACATGGGTTTTCAGGGACATGTGATATCAGCAGACGGGATTAGTGTGGATCCCCAGAAGACCGAGGCTGTGACAAATTGGGCTAGACCGACGACCGTAACTGAGGTACGGAGTTTTGTTGGGTTGGCAGGATACTACCGGAGATTTATTAAGGGCTTTTATTGTATCGCCGCACCGCTGACTCGTTTGACCAGGAAAGGAGTAAAGTTTGTTTTGGATGAACAATCCGAGTAGAGTTTTCAGGAATTAAAACGTCGGTTGACTACCGCGCCTGTTCTTGTTTTACCTGATAACATCGGAGAGTTCGAAGTCTACAGTGACGCATCATTGCAGGGTTTGGGTTGCGTGCTAATGCAGAATGGCCGAGTTATCGCTTATGCATCGAGACAGTTAAAGGTACATGAACTGAACTATCCTGCGCACGATCTGGAGTTGGCGGCGGTGGTCCATGCTTTAAAAATCTGGAGACATTATAGTACGGGGTGACTTGTAGTATATTCACCGACCATTAGAGTCTAAAGAATTTGTTCACTCAGAAGGAGCTGAACATGAGGCAACGACAGTGGTTGGAACTGATCAAAGACTACGACTGTACAATTGAGTATCATCCAAGAAGGGCGGATGTTGTGCAGGACGCACTTAGCAGAAAGTCAGCGGGATCAGTTGCACACCTGAGGATGATGTATCTTCCTTTGCTAGTGGAACTCCGAAGGGCTGGAGTTATTCTGGGGATGGATGAGCAGGGAGCTTTGTTAGCTAGTTTTCAAGTACGACCTGTGCTAGTCGATTGGATCATCGAGGCACAATTTCAGGATCCGACACTTTGTATCTACAGGATTGAGGTCGAAGTGGGTGAGAGGTAGGATTTTATCATCTGAGGTGATGGAGCTCTAGTGAAATTGGACCGTTTGTGTGCACCTGCAGTGGTGACTAAGCCCAAACTACGCATTAAATTAAACATGTAATTCGAGTGTTATGCAATTTAAACCCTTTTTGTGTAGATGTAGTATTGATAAATAGGGATCGTTCTTAACCGGGGAAATTAGGGACATTAATAATGTGTTAGTGGGAGATGAATAAAAGAATAATGAATTAAAGAATTAAATAATCAAAGAGTTAAATAATCAAAGAATTAACAATTTAAAGAATTAATGACTTAAAGAATAAAGGAATAGAGAATTAAAGAATTAAAGAATTAACTAATCAAAGAATCAATAAATTAAAGAGTAAAGGAATAAAAGAATAAAGAAATGAAAGAATCAAAGACTAATAAACTAAAAGTATGAAAGAATAAAAGAACAAAAGAATAAAGAATAAAAAGGGGGGTTTTGAAAAGGTTTGTGATCATGTAAATAAGTAAAAGCATAGATAAACTAATTTTACTTCTATTCTAATTCATGTACAAGTGATCTTCTTAAAACACAAATCTTACCAACACTCTAATAATTGCAAATATTAAATCAATCACGAAATTTTACCTTAATCGTCTTAATTACCTTTATACATTTTTCAATACTATAAATGCACCGACAGCGGACAACACTTACAATATGATTCACCTTTTGTTTTTGACTGAATGCGCCGACAGCGATCAACATTAAGTCTCTTCAATTCTACTTTAAATGCACCGACAGCGGATAAAATACTTAACATTGAATTGAAGTATGAAGCACTAAAATGTATAAAATAACTAAAATTCATAAAGTAAGACACATGGAGATTGCATTTAACACTTACAAATATTAGTAAGAAAAACCTCACATATATTGAACTATAATCAAAACCAATAACAAAAATGAGAGTTTGAGTAGATGGAGAGTAATTGTTACACTTTCAAGATGGATGAAAACAATGGATTGTTATTCATACGATTCTCCGACAGCGGACGGAACCTTATGAAGATGGAGGAAATAAACTTGGGAAATATGGACTCAAACTCTAAACTTTGTATTGGAGATACTTTGCCAAAGTTTCTCTCAAAGAAGGCTCAACTGTGTGCCTCAAAGAAGGTGTGTTTCAACAAGTGAATTGAAACCCTATTTATAGGTGGAGAAAGCTACCAAAAATAATATAAAAATACAATAAAAAATGTGGAATAATGGAATGATGAGTAATAAAGATTTGTGATGATGTTTATAGGTGGTTTGAGTTGTAAAGTTGTAAAATAGGGTTGGAAAGTGGTTGGAAAGTGGTTGGAAATTGGGTGGAAACTGCTGGAAAGAAATCAGCAGAGAGCAGCTGAAAATAACCCCCAAAATTCGGTAGGCTTCTGCTGAAGGGGCGGCTGGGAGTTCGGCAGGCGCGTGCCGAAGCTCTCTGCAGGGCTGAACAGGAAGGCTGACGCGCTGGGCCGTCTGTTCTGGGCTTGGGCCGTGTGGATGCGGGCTGATGGGCTGAACGGCTGGGCTGGGTGGATGGCTGGGCCGAGACTTGGGCTTGCGACGCCTGGGCCAGCTGGCTGTGCGGGCTTGGATTTTTTTAGAAATGGGTTGGGCTGCACAGGATCAATTAATTAATTAATTTAAAACTAAATTAATTATTCCACCGAATTTCGTCCATATTTTATTCGTTATAATTCTGATCGAAACGATTCTTTCGCCAAAATGCTCCAAATTACCACCTTTATTTTTCTAAACATAAAAATCACAAAATAATTTATTTTATCAATTTATTTAATATTTTAATATTAAAAGTCAAGTATAAAGGGTATAAAATAATATAAAATAATGCTTATTTAACGTCCTATCAAGTGGTAGAGCTGCGGGTAGAGATTCTTGAGGAAGCCCATAGTTCGGCTTATGCCATGCATCCGGGAGGTACAAAGATGTACCGTACCCTCCGGAGCCATTATTGGTGGGCAGGAATCAAAAAGGATATTGCAGAGTTTGTGAGCAGATGTTTACCCTGTCAGTAGGTCAAGGCAGAACGGCAGAGACCGTATAGGGCTATGCAACCACTTCCGATTCCTGAGTGGAAGTGGGACCACATTACCATGGATTTTATCTTTAAGTTGCCGAGGACTCGGAGTGGATTCGATGGAGTTTGGGTGATTGTAGACCGATTAACCAAGTCAGCTCATTTCTTGCCTATACAGGAGACATATAAGCCCAATCGACTGGCTCATCTATTCGTGAAGGAAATCATTCGACTTCATGGTACGCCGAATTCGATAGTGTCTGATTGAGATCCGCGTTTCACTTCCAGGTTCTGGCGGAGTTTACAGAATACTTTGGGTACAAATCTACATTTCAGTACAAATTTCCACCCACAGACCGATGGACAGTCAGAGAAGACTATTCAGACCTTGGAGGACATGATGAGGTCTTGTGTGCTGCAGTTTTAGGATTCGTGGGATACTCATTTGCCTTTGATGGAGTTCGCATACAACAACAGTTATCAGGTGAGTATCGGGATGGCACCCTACGAGGCACTGTATGGTCGGCAGTGCAGGACACCTATCTGCTGGATGGAGGTAGGAGAGCGAGCGGCAGTAGGTCCGGATTTGATGGAAATGACTCAGGAAACGGTCTGAATCATCAAGGAAAGATTGAAAGCGGTGCAGGATCGCCAAAAGAGCTATGTTGATCGACGAAGTCGAGACTTGGAATTTAAGATTGGAGATTTTGTATTCCTAAAGTTATCTCCATGGAAAGGAATTATCCATTTTGGCCGACGTGGGATGCTGAGTTCGCATTATATTGGACCATACGAGATCACAGAGAGGATTGGGTCTGTGGCATATCGGTTAGCATTACCCCTAGAACTTGCCAGAGTGCACGATGTATTCCATGTGTCCATGCTACGGAAGTACCTACGGGATGATTCACATGTTTTACCGGAGCAACCATTGGAATTGATGACTAACCTGAGTTTTGAAGAGAAACCAGTGCAGATTTTGGATTGGAAGGACAAGGTTTTGAGAAACAAGACAATTCGATTGGTGAAAGTGCTGTGGAGGAACCATGACGTCGAGGAAGCAACGTGGGAACCTGAAGACTTAATGAGGGAACAGTACCCCTATTTATTTGAGTAAATTTTGAGGACGAAATTTTTGTAAGCTGGGTAGGTTGTAACGACCCGAACTTTCGTAAATATTATTGTATTGTAAAATGACCATTTTACCCTTAAGGGGGAAAACTTAACTTTTTCCCCAGGAAATATTTAGGACTTTGACCCATGACTGTGACGTAGATCGGGACGTCACGAGTCCGTAGGTAGGCGGCACATCAAAAACGGACGTACGACGAAAACGTTATGGTCACATGAGTAAAATCGATTAACCGAACGAACAGAGGTTTGAATTAAAATAAAAATATAATAATGTAATCTGATTTAAAAACCAAATTAATCTGGACCCATGGATGAGTAACAAGTGTCACTCATCCCACATTTCCTTTTTCCTAAATCTAGGATCTTGTCCCTATTAGCTACTTAATTTATTATTTATCTTCCTTCATAAAATCCTAACCATCCATTCTAAATCCCAGATTGAATCTGGACCCTTGATCCCATCTTCTTCTCTCTTTTAATTGATCAGACCCTCACTCTCTCACCTTCATATTCTCTCAAACCGTGAACACACGGTTCACTTCTTTGAACAAACACACACACACACACACACACACACACACACACACACACACACACACACACACACACACACACACACACACACACACACACACACACACACACACACACACACACACACACCAGACGACCACCCTCCCTGCGCTGCTCCACCTCCAGATGACGGCTAGACCTCACCTCCTACCACCTTCACCAGCCATCACCACCACAGGAACCCCTCCCCTGTCTTCACAACCCGAAACCCCCCAGACCCGAAAGGAAGAAAACCAGCCCAGGAAACACGACCGTCCAAACCACACCCCCATGACTCAAACCAAGGCAGGACTTGGTGTACTAGGACGGTAGGAGGACGGAGGACTAGACAGGATGACCTACGGCAGCGACACGGCGACGGTGTGTCAGAAAGCCCGAGAGGTCTATTTTTCTTCCCTATTTCGAAACAACCCATTTTTGACGTTGTGGTTTATGTTTTACTTATGGGACATGTCCTAGGAACTTAGACGACCAGGTTGGACCAGTGTTCGTGGCCCGAATCAGGGTGAGTTTCCGGAGAAGACGACCAGAGCTTGCAGACAGCTTTCCCTTCGAGTTTCAAGTAACTTCTTCATCACAAAACGTAGTTTTGAATCCACAAAACTGTAGGGTAGGTTGTGACGAGTCTATAGGGCCAAGTTTAATAAAAAATGGTGGCCGGAAACGAAATATGTGATCGGGTCAAGCCGCGGGTCAACGGCGACCCGGTTTCTAAAATTCGGGTTGACCCGATTACTGTAGTAGTGATGATGTCATCATGCTGACATCAGTAGTGACTTCATGATGATGTCATCATGTCAGACCAGGGACCAATCAGTGTGTGACACGTGTCCTCTGACACTGTCGGTGCTGACGTCAACATGCATTGTAGCAGCATTGACCAGCCTTTGACCGGGTGCGTGGGGGCGCATGTGAACAGTAAATTTTATGGGACCAGTACTATTTTCAAGGTTTTGACAATACGAATCCAATGGCGGTGGTTTCGTGTCAATCGGAGATCGTTAGGTTGGTCAAATTAGGATTTGAAGCCTCAGGAAGCGTGTTCATACGGCTTTCCCGGGCCAGTTTCAGTCTAGCTTTGCATGGTTGAATAGTAGTGACTTGTAGTGACCTTTACATGTACTTTGGATATGACAGGAATCGTACAATAGCACCAGGGCAGGGTTATACGCTCGGATTTGCAGCGGGATTATACCGCGAGTGGGCCTTGATTTCATTAAACCCTTGCATGCATAACTGTTTTCATTTATATATATATATATATATATATATGATTCAAGGAAAAGAATTTGATTATCTTGAGTTATGATTATGGTACAAATTACGATGTTTGTGCATGAGACCCGTCTGGTTAGTTTATGCATTGTTTTGAGTCATATATATGTATAGGGATTTCGATGAATAATTTTAGTACTACACTGTATAGATCTACCCTTGCGAGAATGTCTCCTCTGGATGTGGGTACCCCGGAGTGGTCAAGGCGCTATGCCTGCGAGGGGTCATTCTACGGAGGGACCGGACCGTAGGGTGACTCAGGAGCAAGATTACTATGATTGGACATCTGGGACGTCAGGCATCTGGGATGCCATACCCGGGCGGGGTTCGGGATTTGGACACTGGATTGAGATCCCGGGTGGCACGCGTAGCCTTGGGACTGTGACCTTATTGGAGGTCCAGAACGTCGGACATCTGGGATGTCAGGGTTGGGATGTATAGTGCAGTGACTGATGTTATGATTATGTTTATATTATGTTTCTTATGTTTATATGATATGATATTATGGTTTTTGATTCTAATGCATGCATGTTTGGAAAACGGAGGGGTAAAACTATATGTTTTCGATATGATGAACTGTTTTATAAACTTTGAGTTTCGGCCCACTCACCCTTATTATTTTATTGACCCCTCTAGGTCGTGCTACTGAGGCAGAAGTAGATCCCGAGGCAGAGGCATAGGTTTACGTTGCACACCTGAACCCCACTGCTGGGTAGGCTGGCACGTAGAGTATCTTAGAGTTGTGCTGAATAACCTGTATTTAGAAACTATCCCTTGTCTGACACCATTTGTATTCGGATTTTATGTATGACTTTATTGTGGATATTTATGCATTTGAATTTATTAAGGGTAAGATTGCTATGTTATAATTGGGTGTCAGACGGGATCAGGGCACGTCCCCGTGTGGTCCCAGGGGGATCGAGGTGGGTCCTGTCAACAAACGTCCACTCACATACCGTCCAAACTGCTCAATCCCTAGCTATACACTTTTCCGTAATTTTTGGGAATCACCAATCCTCTCAAAAACCATAACTAAGGGTCACTAACATTCCAAATAACCTCACAATACAATCCCTTAATTTTCCGGAATTTGAATACGTATTAAAAACGTAATATAACACTTCAGACCCTCGAAACTATATCGAAACGGTGTCCGATCGACTCAAAACCTGTGCTAAAATATTTTTTACATCGAAAGCATCAAATCAAATGTTGACCATACCTCGATATTACCATCTACGCGCCCTCACATGCCCCCGTAAGCGGCTGCGCGTGAGACCCACGCGCCTGACACTGTTCACTTCATTCCTCGCCAGTTACTTTACAAAACGGATCCTTCGACACGCGTGTTCGACCCGGATTGAAATCGTCCAATTCTGCATCAATTTTAGTGTTTCAATCATCTAATAGTATCTAATTCATCTCCATTGAGGATCCATAAGGTCAATTACACGAATCCTTACCTCAAAGTGGTCCAACACGAGCTCGAGAATTCGAAAGTATTGCAGGTCATGTTCATCATTCAATTTCAATTTCGATTGTATTCTTCATTCTAATCGGCCAGAAATCATCTTAGGATCATTCTAAATATGAATTCAAAGTCAATTTTGTGCTTACACACCTTCAATTACACAAACTCAGGCCCAAAATTTCCAAAATTTCACGGGGTTTGTTCTTGGCTCAAACGAATTCGAAACTCAGTGCTTTCGACTTGGATCGACTCATAAGGATCCCAGAAGGCTCTAACTCAAATCAATTTGTTAATTCAAGGGTCAATTTCTGTTTTCCAATTTTTGAATTTTTTTTTCAAATTTCTTTCCGGGTTGGGTTTCGGGTTTCAGGTTCTTCTCATTTTCTTCCCTTTTCTTTCACATTTTTCTCTCCTAGTTACTCTGAATTTCTCAAGTTTTCATTTGGTCTCACAATTTGTTATAAGTGAAGAAAATCGAAGTGAAGGGATTTGAAGTTTGTTCATCCCATTTTGAACAAGGAAGCACCAGAAAACACCTCACCGTGCCACCAATCTCACTATGGGGATGATAGGTGTCACAATCTCTAAGACACAAGATGACTCACCAAAATCCAGCAAAGAGACCATTTTGCCTTTCTTGGCATAATTACCAAAATTCCCTTGATTGTTTTAGACCCGTAATTCTCACATCTAAACTCCAATTTTGATATGCCACTTGTCTACGGACTCAGCGTCTCGAGACCTATGTTACGGTCTTCACGAAAAGTTCAAAAAGCATCCCGATCAAAAAGTCAACTTTTGACCCCATTAACCAAGGGTAAATCGTCATTTCCTTTCTAAATTTTACGATTTCCTTTTTTCAAATTTTCAGATCATCACAATTGGATCGTTTGGATTGGATATATATTTTCATTAAGAGGGTAAATGTATATTTTAATCGAGTATGGCCGACCACTTGGATTGGATATGTCATTGGTACAAAATTTCAAGCTTTGTTAAAATTCTATTTCTAATAGAAGACCAAACAACAAACCCAGAGGCCCCTCTATAGAGGCTTAGAGTGAGACTCAGAGCAAGAGGTAGAGAGACACGCCACAGGCTCGTACAAGCTTTATACTCTCTTTCTCTTATGACTGTTGATAACATAAGTTTTAAAAATTTAGGGTTCAATTTGAATTGCAAGAAATTAGTTCAACAACAAATTGAATTAAGCTTAATGAAAAATTAACTAACTTTTCAACCATCATGGGATTTTCTTTGACCGCACGTGTTAATATATTTTGCAAGAATTTTCAAAAAATTACAGAAATTAAAATTGTCGCCAATTAATTTTCTCTGCAATATTTTTATACCTATATTAGCCAAAGCAATCACCTACGTTATAGCTGGTCCTCACTCCTCCTCCTTCATAACTGATAAGGCTAGTTCTCTATGACAATTAGCCAAACCCCCAAGTGCCCAAGGACAAATTATCCAATGATATTCACTATTTAGCTCTCAAATTTAACCAAAAATAAAATTCATACAAAATTATCTTTATCATCTATCCCGGAGTCCAAACATAGTAATATAAAAATTTCAAATTAAATATCAATTAATCAAAGAGAATTAAATTTAGGAATAAAATTACTTTGATTTAATGGAAGCAACGATCGACCTCTACAACCTCCATATCTCTATCTGTTGATTTTGGTAACTCACTAAGACAGACGATGACAGTGGGAAATGGAGATGAAATCGCGAGCTTTGTGCCTCCGTCGAGTTCCATGGCTGCCTTTGAAAAAAAGTGTTGGGCGGTGGCGTTTCTTCATTTTGTTGATTTTGTTTCATTTTGACAAAACGCCTTCGTTTTGTTAAAATAAAATAAAAATGAACTTACTAAAACAGTGTCGTTTTGTCTGAGGTAAAAACAAAAATCAGAATGCTTTACTCTCCACTACATCTCTTCCTAGCGGCATTCCGTCAAACACCTGGTAGGTAACCCAGGTCAAGCAGCTGAGCAGAAGATAGGGGTCAAACCTTCTCCACATGAAGAGTTTTCCGGTGGTAAGAGGGTGTAGTGACCCTCCTTGCCCCTTTCTCGGTCCGCCACTGCCTACAAGTGTCACTTAGGCACTTAAAAGATTTTTTTTAACAGATTGTTAATAGTAAGTACCAAAATGTTATGTTTTGAATTTTGATAGTTAGGGTACCGAGAATCTAATTTCATAGTTGGAATATGAATTTAAAATGACTTTATAATTTAAGTACTTTTTCGTAGTTTAACCAATTATTTAATGATATATATTGGTGTAAGATATACAAGTAGAGATTATGATGGAAAAGAATCACAGAACGAGCATATGACCTTTCAGGCCCTTTTGTGGCTTTAGCACTGTGTTCATGCCCATGATATTTACTAATTTTCAACTAAGGTTTTCCACTGTAATTCAGGTGAGTTTGATTCCTATAAGTTAAAAATTAAATTATTTGAGTTTGATTCCCATACTAATTGGGTTTAAATCGAAATCACCATTCTATGTTTGGATCATAATTTTTTTTTTTACAAAATTACCTAATATTTTAAATTTTACATTTTTATGCTGGTAAAGTTTGAGAAGTACTTAAATGTACCTAAAACATATGTCGTGTGTCTTACTAAGTGTGGACATTAATCCGTCAAAACTACTAATCGATTCGCTTCAAACTATTATTTATCTAACAGTTTAGGTTTGACCAGATAAAAGTCAAACGGTTTAAGAATTCAAACCGCTCTCTTAGTAACAATTTGGATTTAGATTTTCATTTTGAAAATCCGTTAAATCCAAACCCGACCGTTATGGAATATTGTGACGACCTGGAAATTCGAAAAAGGAAACATTGGAAGAAAATGACGATTTTGCCCTTGGTTATGGGGGTAAAAGTTGATTTTTTGTTCGGGACACTTTTTGGACTTTTGGCCATGACAGTTGGGTAGGTCTCGAGACGCTGAGTCCGTGGATAGGTGGCATGCGTAAATCGGAGTCCGAATGGAAAAGTTATGGGTCTCGAACGGCGAGGGGCATTTTGGTCATTTTGTTGGTAAGGGTAAAATGGTAATTTTGGCTGGGCTATTTGATGAATCAGCAGTGGTGACTTAGCTGGCCAGTAAGTGACACATGTCACTGAAATTGGATGGACTGGTGGCCCTGTTTGTGTATGAACACTAACAAAACCGTAAGCCCCTTCATCCAATCTTCAATCATTTCGATAAGGATACGACTGATTGTGCAAAGCTGAGATTAGGAGACAATTTAAGAAAGGAAAACGAAGGAGAACAAGGGAAGAAATGAGGGAAATTGTAAAGGAAACCCGAAACCCAAAATCGTGGGAGTTCAAAGCCTACAAAATCAAAGATGAATTTATAGGTCGTGATGCTTCAAATTGAGATTGAATTAAGTCTTCTGGGATCATTTCGACTAGGACCAGATAAAGTGTGAAGAGAATTGAGGTCGTTTTGCCTTAGAACAGAAGGGATGAGGACTATGGATTTTCGAGTTTTAATTCGAGTGATTGGAGGGGTTGAAAGCTGAAATTGGACTTGGAAATATGCTTAGTAGGATCCAACGAAGCGTGTCGATGCATCAATTGAAAGAAAACAATCGAGTTTGAACGAAATTGGAGGATGAACAGTGCTTGGGTGTTCGTCGAAAAGTCGAGATCGAATGGAAGAATTGAGGTAAGTTGCCATGTAATTGAGTTCACAGAACTTTAATTAGACTTACAAATGATGCTATTGGCTGAATCAATTGAAGAAACAGAGTTGGAATGAACAATATAGAATCGAGTTGTGTCGCGGGTTGCAGGATCCGTTTAACAGAGAAACGGGCGAGGAAGGTGACTGTAGCAGGCGCGTGGACTTCACGCGCAGGCGCTTGCGGCGGCGTGTGGGGGTGCGTGAGCGGGAATCTCGAGGTGAGGTCAACGTGACTTTTGTTCCATTTAACGTAACGAACATTTTAGCGTTGGTTTCGAGTCAATCGAACACCGTTTCGATATTGTTTCGAGAGTCTGAAAGCTTATGTTATGTTTTTAATTCGTAATTAATTTCCAAAAAATTATGGGAAATTAATATGATATTCATTGAGTCATTAGTGACCCTTAATGATGATTTTGGGCAGGCCTTGGGATTCCTAGAAAATGTCGAAAATTACGGAATGACGTGTAGCTCGGAAAGCGAGCGGTTTGGACGGTGTGTGAGTGGACGTTTGTTTTATAAACTGTTATGCATGCATAGTTAAATGTTTTATATGATTGATTGCAAGATTTGGTTTGCAATGATTTCATGGTGATTTGGCATGATTATTTGTGATTTAATGATTATTTTAATCAGTCTTTCGGACACGTTTTACGAGGAATGTGCAAATGATATTTTGGGTTAGGCCCGGAGTAAAAAAAGTTTCAAGAAGGATATTTTGACTTAGTTGGTGAGTCAAGAATGATTTTTGGATTATTTTAGTATTTTCAAATGAGATTTTACGGATTTACGTGTAAATGACATTTGGGTTTGAGACCCTGTTGGGAATGATTTTGACTTGGTTTAAATTCAAGGATTTGATTGAAATGTTTTGGGATGTAATCCCGGGATGGTTTTTGACAGGACCCGTCCCAACTGGACGTCAAAAAAAACCGTACCCGGTCCTGCTCCCGTCTGACAAGTCAACTAAAGGTCTGAAACTCCCCTTCAGTGCTTGCCAGACAAGGGATGTTTGCGCGGATTTCTGCTGCTGTCACTGCCTCACGATCAGTCCCGAACGTCGTACCACGGCCTGGAGGGTCACAAAACAGAAATGGTGTGAGTGGACAAAAATGACCTCTTATAAAAACATTTATCAAAATACAATCTTACCCTCCAGTTTTCACAAACTTGCATGCATATCGTAAAACATGAGTGACCGATAAAATTAAAACATATTTTCCCATGGTCCATAACACTCATGTTCACCAAATTAGTTCATGTTATAAAACATCAAATCCCGGCTCTCAGGCCAAAACATGTGAAAACATAATCACTGGCCACAAGGACCAAAAACCCGTACTCCATACCAGTACGTCATCACAAATAACATCAATCAGCACTAATCTCAAGAACACAATACACATATCAATCCAATCAATCCGCACTACTCACGAGTGCATAAAATATCACCAATCACATCTGCACTACTCACAAGTGCACAATCAATCAAACTGTACTACTCACAAGTGCTGCACTACGCGTAGGCCAATATCCAGTCACTCTCTCGGGAATAAACACCTCTGGGCTCAACCCCCTCGGGCTCAGTCACCTCTGGGCGAACACATCCCCAGGATCAGACACCTCCGAGTGGTACATCCAGGCTCAGTATCATCCGAGAAGCTGACTACCATAGGATCAACTCCCGATCCTACAATCACATCCCCCAAGCTCCGGTCGTCTGGGTAATCCCCCCCCCCCCCCAAGCACCGACCGTCTGGGAATATCACAATCACAATGAACACCATCCCGGGAATTACATCCCAAAACATTTCAATCAAATCTTGACTTCATACCAAGTCAAGGTCATTCTCAACTGGGTCTCAAGCCCAAAATACCTTTTACACATAAACCGTTAAAATCACATTTAAATCAATAGAATAATCCGGAAATCATCATTGACTCACCAACCAAGTCAAAACATCATTTTAGAAATCATTTAGACTCCGGGCCTAGCCCAAAACATCATTTGTACGTACCTCGTAAAACGTGCCCGAAAGGACTGATTAAAATAATCATAAAATCACAAAAATCATTAATTTCATCAAATTCACAAGTGACTCCAAAACCGAGTCAAAATCACTATTCACTTGGGTTATCATGCCCAACATATCATTATCACGCAAATCCTTGCGTTGCAACCTCCGTTGCCATTTTCACACAAATCCACAAAATTGACCCTCGACTCATTCCCGAGTCACCACATCATCTTTCAATCCATGACTCAATAATCCGAGTCCAAACATTATTTTCAATCAATTTCAATCCCGGACTCATAAACCAAGTCCAAACATTATTTTTACCAAATTTCGAAATTTCTCGAAAATCGCCCAAAATAATAATATAATAATCATAAAACCGAGAAATTACCGGATTGAAACACAAATCATGCCCAAGCATATAAAATCATATAATAAGGCATTAGAAATCATATATGCATGCATCACGGTTAGAAAACAAAGTCCACTCACACACACCGTCCAAAACGGTCCGTTTCCGAGCTGCACGTTTTTCCGTAAAATCTGGAAATCACAACTCCTGTCCAAAATCATTATAGAGGGTTACTAACATCTCAAAATATATCATATAATTTTCCCCAATTTTTCCGGGATTTAAATACGTATTTTTAACGTAATACAAAACTTCGGATACGCGGAACATTATCGAAACAATATCCGATTTCACCGAAATCAACGTCAAAATGTTCGTTACACTGAGAGGATCAAAAGTCATGTTGACCTCACCTTGAGACTAGGCCGGACGCGCCCCCACGCGCCGCCGTGAGTGGCTGCGCGTGAAATCCACGCGCCTGCTACAGTGTCACCGTCCCAACCCGTTTGTCTGTAAAACGGGCCATTTAACCCGCGAGGCGACCCGGTTTGTTTTCTGTCAATTCGACATTGATTCCACCAATTGAACATTCAGTCAGTTTCGATTCAAGTCTAATTAGAGTTCTATGGACTTAATTACAAGCAACAATACCTCTAACCTCACGATCACAGATGATCAATCGAAGAACATCCGGCCACTGTTCATCCTTCGAAAACCATCAAAGCTTCTTGATTTCGTTCAATTGATTCACCAGTAAGCTTCAATGGACCCAGGTAAGTATTTTCCCCAACTCAATTGCATCAATTCGTGGCTCAAACGCCACGACTCAAACTCGAACATCCGTACACTGTGCATCCATGGAGCTTCATTAATCTCCAGTGTTTCCCTTCAATTGGTGAACCCAGAAGCATCGTGGGATCTTCAGGAACACAATCCCCACATCAATTTCGTCAATCAAAGCCTCAATTCCCTCGACTCAACCTCGAGATTTCTGAAAGTTTCCTCCCTCAGTTCTACCTCAATTCGACCTCAATTCCACTTAGTTCCTTCTACAAAATGGATCGTAGTAATCCCAGAAGACAGAAACTGAACCCAATTTCGATCAACAAGGCTCAATTCATCCAATTTGATTTTTCCTCCCAAAAACCCAATTTCGAATTCCTAGTTTTCAGCCACTCTCAACCTCCCGTGTTTACCCAGTTGAGTTAGTCTCAACAAACACTCGATTTTGCCCTCAAAACCAGTTAGGAATGGCAGCAAACACTCTCCAATTCTGCTGCTCAATGCTCACGGGTAAGAAGAACAAAGAAGGAGAAAATTAAGGAGAAAATGGAGGAAATGATGAAGGATAAATGATGATGTTGTAATGATGGTGTTGGGAGGGAAACATGGACCAGATTTCAGGGGATGGGTGACACTTGTCACTCATCCGAATGTGTACAGTCACCGGGTACTGTTCATATTAAAATATTATTTTAATCCCGGTTCGTTCGGTTAATCGAGCCCGATTCCGTGACCATAACTTCGTCGTTGAATCTCCGATTTCGGCATGCCGCCTGTCGTTGGATTCGTATCGACGAGACCTACGTAACGGTCCTTGGCCCTCGTCCATCGGACCTCCCGATCAAAAAGTCAACATTTGGCCCCTAATATGCCAAATTACCAAAATACCCCTCAACTTCCGAACATCATAACTTTCTCTACGAATGTCGGAATCGAACGTGCCACCTGTCTATGAACTCGTGACGTCCCGAACTACGTCACAGTCATCGGTCAAAGTCCATTTGACCGCCCGAACTAAAAGTCAACATTTTGCCCACGCTGGGGGCAAAACGGTCATTTTGCACGTTTCGTCCGATTTCACTCAACTAATCCCCGATTAGTCATTCTAAATCATAATTAATTAATATTCAGTCCCGATATTCGGGACGGGTCATTACAGTTTTCATTGTGATTGTGAGTACCCAGACGATCGAAGCTAGGGGATCACCCAGACGACCGGAGCTTGGGGGATATGTTTGTGATTGTTCCCAGGTAGCCGATGCTAGGGGTACACCTAAGCGGCTGGAACTCGGGGCCCAGGCAGTCGAAGCTAGGGGATTACCCAAACGACTGATGCTCATGGTTATGCGTGCTGGGACAGTCGGAGCTAAGGGTGGCTACCCAGACGACTGAGGCTTTGGGCACAGGATATTGCCTACGCGTAGTGCGGATGTGATTGTGTGATTGATTGTGCACTTGTGAGTAGTGCTGTTTGATGTTGATTGTGATTGCGTACTGGTATTGAGTACGGGTTTTGGTCATTCTTTGCGTACTGGTATTGAGTACGGGTTTTGGTCTTCGTGGTCAGGTTAGTGTTTTCATATGTTTGGCTTGAGAGCCGGGATTTGATGCTTTTCATGTGATTTGGCTGGAAAGCCGATGATTGTTATTCATATGTTTTACCCTATGCATGCATGGTTTGATAAACTAGAGGGGAAAATGGTCTATTTGAAATGTATTTTCAAAGGCTATTATTTTTGTCCACTCACACCTTTTCTGTTTTGATGACCCTCCAGGCCGTGGCACGACATTCGGGGCTGATCGAGAGGCGGAGGCATGAGCGGAAATCGGTGCAGTTATCCTTTGTCTGACAGGTGCTGAAGAGTAGTTTCAGGACTTCAGTTGACTTGTCAGACGGGAGCAGGACCGGGCTCGATTATCAATGTCCAGTCGGGACGGGTCCTGTCAAATATATTAATATTTATTAATTTTTAAATCTACTATTAATACAAATTAAAAATAATAAAAATAAAAAGATACCCAGATATATCCAGATAAATACATGTATATCGAGATAAGAGTATAATAAAAGATTATTAAGTGATAATGTTTGTTTGATAAATCTTAATATGGTGATAATGGTTACAATATAATCATCTGCAAGCTTAATATACAAATTTTGAATATTTATTCTTTTGTTGTTTTTTATGTCTTTACTTTTTATTTTTAATAGCCTTGTTTTTTTATGTTTAAACGATTTCAAACCGTTTTAATTCAGATCGAATTGTTAGTAAAAATTTGGATTGAAATAGTTTTATTTCAAATTTTAGAAAATTCAAACCGTATCGAACCATTAAAATTTTAATGATTTGAATTTAGATATTACCAATATTAGTATCGAATCGTAGCGTACTCACCCGTACTTCTTACTTCATCCTCACTTCATCCTCAAAAGACATGGTTGAATGATATAGCTTCTTGTTAGGGTACAAAAACATATCTACAAGTTATATTGAGACTAAAAAGATATACGGACACGTGGTGTTTTAGGTACATAAAAGTATCTCTAGAAAATTTGGTCATTTTAATAATAAAAATATATAATTAAAAAAAGGCTAAATGATAGATCCCTAACAAGTTTGAGAGTTATTGAAAAACTTGGAATGTACTCTTCGGTCCTCCATGTTTGTTAAACTCTTCAATACTTCATTTCTTTCATTTTTTTTTCGTTTGGCCTCTCTTGTTGCTTTTTTTTCCATGATAAATTCTCTCATGTCCTCCTTCAGTCATGACTGCTTACAATAAATGTATATACAAGGCTAACTGCCTTGAATACCATTATGCCACTTCTCAAAAATCACTCGCTTTTTATTTATTATTTTAGAATAAATTATATAAAAATATTCAAATTATAAAGTCAATTTCAAAAGATATCTAAATTAAAAAAAATTATATTTTCATATTCAAATTATAATGTGATTTTAAAAAAATACCTCTATTAAGTTTTTCATTTAAAACTCAATTGCTGGTCTATGTGACATATGTTAGTTAAAATGGGTATTTTGGGAATTATTTTAATTCATCTCACTGCTTTCTCTTCACCAATTGATCATCCTCCTCTTCCCCAGCCTAATTCATCATCTTCATCCATCCTCAATCATCATCTTATTTTCCCCAATTCTTCATCAATCATCAATTATCTTTCCCAATTTTACCCAAAATCTTCAACCCTCACATCCAAAAACCCAGAACCCATTAACTCATTAACCCAGAACCCAATTTTAAACCAAATCTCATCCCCAATTCCCGGGATTTCTCGATAACCCCATCTTCATCGTCTTCATCATCATTATCTACATCGTCATCATTGAAGCCACCAAATCCGTCGACGATGACCTCAAACCCATCGTACACCATCAAAGGCAATGGGTTGTCAGTGGATGGTTTCTAGATTGCAATCGCGATCTTGCCGTAAATGTTCTCAATGACGAAGAAGGCCAAGAAGATTAATGGGTTCTGGGGTTTTGGAGGAAGCTGCATCCATAGCCTCCAAGCTCTTGAATATCGATATGGGCGCATGGGGGTCGACAGGGCGAGTTCTGGAAAATTGGGCACGTGAAGGTATGCAAGAGGGAAGATGAGGAGATGGACGCAAGGTCATGGACTCAGGTAAGAATTTTAATGGACTAAAAGGTGAGAATTTTAGGGCGAAAACATGTTGAGATCTCAATGGGTTGCAAGATATGAGGCTAAATTCGCTACAAATTCCCTTTCAAGCAAAGATCAAATTAATGTTTGAATTTTTGTCTATGGGTTGTTTCTCCTTTGTGTCATTATCCATCGTCTCCAGGTAGCAATCAGCAGCAAGCCGATCAATTCCACTTTGGGGCCACCCTTCGGCTTCTCTATCTCTCTCTCTCCCCCTTTTATGTTAAAACCTGAAAAATGGTTAATGGATAAAAGAAAAAACAAAATCAAAAGAAAAAAAACCCATTATAATATTCAAAATCCAAAACTCTTTTCTTTTCCTTCTTCTTCGGATTCCTCTTTACTGTACGAATTCGGTCGTCTTCTGTTCATAACCAAATTGGCAGCTCCGTTGTAATCTTTTTCAACCCACCCGTTTTTTTTTTCTTTTTGAGTCATCTGCATCACTATCCTTTCACCAAACATCAATCTCGCCCTCTGCCACCTTAAATTGGAAGGCAAAACCCACCTCTTCGCTCTCAGTCACTCTCCCGGAGTCTCACTCTACCAGACAAAATTTAATTAGTCTCATAACACCAATTAGATTTTGGTGTGGTAACTCCTCCTTGATCGCCGCTCATTACATTCATTGACTAACATGCTTCTTCTTAAGCTCCTCAGCCTTATCTGATATATTAGATTCTAATGGAATTAAACTGCCTTTTAACAACAAAAATAAAAAAGAAAAAAAGAAAAATTGAACTGCCCTATCTTTCTTTGACTGAGATTTAAAATTTGATAACCTGAGGAAACCCTAGATTTTAGTGGTTCAACCAAAAAACGACGCGGTGTTTCACTTTTCGATGGTGCAGATCCACTTTTAATCTTGGCTACAAACGTCTTTGCTCCTTTCAATTTTGTACAATTTGGAGAGTTTTCATTTAGATATTGGGTTTCGGGTTTGAAGATAAGGAGGAAGAAGAAGAGAACGGAAGGCTGCAAGTCATGAAATTCATTGAACTGGGTTTTGGGTTGAATTTTATTTTGTTTTTAATTGTTTTTAATTGTAGTGCTTGTTTGCCTCCCATTCACATAGACACTTAATTAAGTTTTGAATGAAAAATTTAAAGGAGGTAATCTTTTCAAATCGACACTATAATTTAAGTATGAAAATATAATTTTTTATAATTCGTGTATTTTTTGAAATTGACTCTATAATTTGAGTATTTTTATGTATTGTCATTTATTTTAAAATTTGGAGTGTTGTTACTCGCATGACTCACTTTGAGTTTTTATATTTTATTCTTTTTTGAAAATTAGGTAATTTTTTATTCTTTTATCTTTTTAATATTATTTTTGCTATGTTATTTTATTCTTTTATGAATGATTATTTTATGAAAATTAGGCAATTTTATATTCTTTTATTTTTAATATAAATTTTGCTATGTTATTTTATTATTTTATGAATTCTTTTGTTATGTTATTCCATGTAGCGCAATTTCGGTCATCTTGAACATATAGCACAATTTTGATCATTTTAGATATATAATGGCTTTGATCATTTTAGATGTATAATGCACTTTTCAATTATCTTGGACATGTAGCACATTTCTATTATCTTGGACATGTAGTGCAGTTGAACATATAGCACATTTCGATTATCTTGGACATGTAGTGCAATTTCAGTTATCTTGGAAATTTAGTGTAGTTTTGGCCAACTTGGATGTATATTGCAGCTTTGGTCATTTTGAACGTATAGTGCAGTGCCAGTCATCATGGACGTATAGCAGTTTTGGTTATGGTGAAAATATAGTACAATTTTTAGTTATCTTGAAAATATGATGCAATTAATATTGTACATATAGTTCATTTTCAGTTATCTTAGATATATAGTCATCTTAGATATATATTGTAGTTTTGATCATCTTGGAAATATAGTGCAATTGCAATCATCTTAAACATATAATGCAGTTACGATCAAATAGTTATGGTCATCTTGGACGTAAAGTAGAGTTTCAATCTCTATTAGACATGCAGATTCAATGAGATAACTATATCCTAATTCCTAAAACATAAGCTCCACCCACATCAGCCAAAGAAGCATTATGAAACTATAGAAATGAGATATATCAACCATTTTGTTAATCCATATTATAATACATTCATGTGTTATATTTCTAAACGATCAAAAAAATATCATTTTATCTTACTGACATATATGTAAGTGTTGATTTAATATTTTTCCCCTTTATAGTTTATAAAAACATTAGTACTCCAACTTATAATACTTTTTATTTTTATTTTAAGGAATAATATAAAGATATTTCAATTTAAAACAAGATAATTAAGAGAAAAAAATTATTCAAAAATATTTTTAAACTTTATTATCTGATTAATGGCTTATAATTTAGAGTTTAATTTTTGGATTTAATTGGCACCCTCAAATTCTTTCTAGGCCTTATCGTTAAACTCATATAACACCAATTTCATTCTTAATTTCAATGAAAAAAATCAAACAACCAAAATGTTCTCATAGCAAAAAAAAAAAAATATCACAGATTAATCTTTTCTTTTTGCAGCAATCTCATCGGCAGCAATATTGCATTTTCTGGGTACATATCGCAACGTGGCTGCTTCAAAGTGTGATTGCATGTCATGTGTCAAGGACTTTATAGTAAAAAAAAATTGTTTAAGGTTTTTACTTGTAAATAAAGACACATGTAAGCTTCCAATGAAAACTAGTGGTTGGCTAGTTGGCTCGTTAAGGTGTTGGACCGTAGGTAGTAATTTTTCCACCAAAAAAAAAAAGCTCCAAAAAAGATTTTTTTTTTAAAAAAAAACTAAAAAACTTATCGAGAGCTTATCTACATCGAAACCCAAAAGCAGTGGAGTGGAGAGCCAGAGAGAAGCCGAAAAACGATGTTGGGCGCGATCTCCATAGCCCCACCTTCAACGGTTACATTCCCCGCAAAGCTACCCGCGCCAATCCCCAAGTCCTCCTTCAATGGCCTGCGAATCCAACGCTTGTGCCCAAACATTGGCGTTCGTCTTCCTACGGCGTCGTTCAGGAGGCCTTGCTCGTCGTCTTCGGTGGTGATGATGGCCAAGAGAGAAGAAGAGATGAAGGAAATCAGAACAAAAACCACGGAAGAAATCAACGAGGAGGTAGTTGACCTCAAAGGTGAGCTCTTTATGCTTCGCCTCCAGAAATCTGCTAGGAATGAGTTCACTTCCAGCGAATTCCGTCGAATGCGCAAAAGGGTAATTATTCGTCTTTCTTTTCTGAAATTATTTATCATAAATTGAATGAAGTTAAGAAATGTGGGCTTTGTTTTCTTCAAATCGTCAAAAAAGAAAAATATGTTTGTTTATTAAAGAGAGAAAAATGGCGGTAAAGGTCTAAAGGAAATGGGAATTTTCTGATTTCTCATTGTCAGGGCATACTGGTAGATTAGATGAAACTGCAGTTGGTTCCACTTCAAAGTAATCAGCCTAGTCTATTGATTCTGCGTGTGTTGTTGCCGGTAGAAATCTGAAGGAGCTTCTGAATTTGATGTTGATAGTATGAAGGCCTTTTCTAGGTGAAGTATAACTTGTTACAAATTATAAATAGTACTTGTTAGTTGTAGTTTATTCTGCGCGTTGAATGAGGAACTTCAATGTTCTAAGGAATTTAGGCTAAATTAGTTAAAAATGAGGAACTTTAAAGTGCTAAGGAATTTCCACTGATTAGATCCACGCCATTTAAATGGGATTTGTAATTGACACCTATCTATCAAGGTGTTACTTTGGATATCCTAGTTGTTTTGCTATGCTGATTTGAAATCCCTTGGCACTTTGAAATTTCTCATTTTTAACTAATTTAACCTAAATTCCTTGGAAGTTCCTCATCCAAGCGTATTAGGGTTTAGGTGGGGATGGGGATTATATCAAGAAACAAATGGAAACAGTACCACTCGATGCTTGCACTGAAGTTTGGAGGTTGCTTTGGAGGCTTCACTTGTTAATGTTTTAGATCAGCTTGGGATTTTAGACTTCAGTATCATACTTATGTGAAGTTGGTTTTGAACCGTAGGTTGCTCGCTTGCTTACTGTTAAACGGGAAAGAGAGATTGAGGAGGGAGTTGGTAAGAGGTTGTCAAGAAAGTTTGATCGACAATGGAAGAGAAGCATTATTGTGAGACCACCTCCATCGTTGAAGAAGTTACAAGAGGAAGAAGCAGCTGCAGAAGCTGCCGAGAAGGCGGCATGAGCCATTTGTTTAAATTGTTGTAGCTAGGATACTGAGATGCTTTTTCTTATTAAGACCACTTGATGTCTTCTTTTCATAACTACTGAATTACTAAAATGGCGAATGGCATTTGAAGCATGTGTCTACTTCCATTTGAAATTGATACACAGTTATATTGATTATTGCCTTATTGGTGATGTTCCTATGTAGCTTTATTTAGTTATTGGTTATATAAAAGCACAATCCTGGAAAGCAAGCCAATCTGGTTTGGTAGGCTGATGTGTCCTTATCAACTTACTTGAAGGCTGCTTAGAGCTAGTTTGGTTGGGAAGATTTGTATTGGCATGGTTAACTAATCAAATTTAAGGTATTTTGAAGGTAGAAATGAATGGTTTATAGTTCTAACGGGATTAGACATATAAGGAAACTAATGTTTTCTTTTTTTGACCCGTCATTTTGAGGGGCTTGTATTGGGGAACTGTTCTTCTGAGTCTAATCCATTTGATCTCCCCTTACAATGAAACAATATTTCCTTCCACTTCAAAAATAACTTGAATTTGATGAACTATTGAATCATATACAATTTCTCTCATCAAATGTGGCCTAAATGACCTGAATGCTAAATCCCTTAGCATGAATGATGGATCTAGTTTTCCTTCAAGATGGAACCAAAGTTATGTTTATTATTTCAAATTTGCAAGTGTCCTGGATACGCTAATGGAGCTTGACTTGTGCTACATTCAGCTTCAGCATGTCTCTAGAGAAGGCATGAAGTTAGATTATGAATGCACTTTTCGACAGGTGCTAATGACCAAATTAAAATTTAGTACCATATGTTTTAATCAAATTTCAAAAACTATGTTTGATTTTAAAATTTTGACACGAACTTTTTAAAACATTTTATCCAATCAATGTATTTTTTTAAACAGAATTTTTCTTAATTTGATTACGTAGTGCAAGTAGAGCCCACTTAAAAATAATTTTTGTGAGTTTAGGTAAAATTATTTAATTAATTTTTTATTATCACTTGTCAACATTTGATAAGGAAAAAATCGTGAGCTAATTAACCGAAGGAAAAGGTATAAAATGGCAAACCCAATCCCTCTTTTTGTTCATTGTCACTTTCTCAAGCTACAAAATCATTGCTGCCATCGATGGAGAGTGAAGAAGCAGCAGCACTCCCATCAAACCCTAACCCTCTCGATATCGATCCAGCCCTCCAGAAGAAGCACCAATCAATGCTGGATCGCCTCACCAATCGTCACCAAATTCGCGTAGACAACTCACTCACTCGCCAATCCTCCCACTCCGATTCTTCTTCTTCCCCTTCCATTGAGTCCACATCAACATTTCTCTCCCGTTTTTCCAACTTCAAATCCTCCATTGACTCCCAACTCGCCCAATGTCGACTCTTCCAGCCGACGCAAGTCAAACCCCAACTCGACTATATCTCTTCTTCCATCGCCGACCTCGAGAAGCTCGTCGCCGAGAACTCGTATTTTTTACCCTCCTATGAAATTCGTTCCTCACTGAAAACGATATCAGATTTGAGACAAAGTGTCGACATTTTGAGCTCCGAACTATTACCCAAAAAGAAATTCTCTTTCAGAAACAAACCCACCAGAAAAGACCCAATCATCGAAACAAAAGAGGAGAAGGAGGAAGAGAAAGGACCAGAGAAATCGGGTTTCAGGGTTCCGGACTCGCCGGGGTTTTGGAACAAGGAAGGCGAGGTTTTGGTTCATAAATTTAAGGATTCGGAGGTGGGAGAATTTACGATTTCGGACCTTGATTCTTGTGAGGTGAGGTTGATGGGTTCTGTGAGAGCGCTTTTTATTCATAGATTAAGGAACTGCAAAGTGTATACAGGCCCTGTAATGGGTTCGGTTCTGATCGATGGGGTTGAAGGGTGTGTTTTTGTAATGGCGTCACATCAAATTCGGATTCACAATGCCAAAAGGAGTGACTTTTATCTGAGGGTAAGAAGCCGGCCTATAATTGAGGACAGTTGTGGCGTAAGGTTTGCGCCGTACTGTTTGAGTTATCGAGGGATTGAGGTCGAGCTTAGGGAGGCCCGTCTTGACGTGGAGACGGAGAATTGGAGCAATGTCGATGATTTCCTGTGGTTGAGGGCAGTTCAGTCCCCAAATTGGTCTGTTTTGCCAGAGCATGAGAGGGTTGGCTTGGTTGATATTTCAAATGCAGAAGAGAGTTAGGCTGTTACCCATTTTGTTTGTTACTAGTGTGTGCTTGGAGTAAAAGGTGACATCCTTTCTGTTGTATTTGGCATTTAGATATGGATTCTGGCAATGTTAAGTGGATTGAATGTGATTTGCCTTTCTCTAACATGCTGATTGCTAATTAGTGTCCTGTTCTTTACAGATTTTTGTAAATTTATTTTTGTATCTCTTGCCATTTCCCAATTATCTGCCTAGATGATTATGATGTCACAATGTGAAATTGTGGAAAGTTGGTGGTAGCCTTTCGTGGACGTGATTGATACTGGATGGGGGTAGCGAGAAGAAGACACTGGCCAATCTCGTTGCTCATTTGAATCGTCTACTATCAATACATTATTTAATACTTTGCTATGTTTTGGAAATAAGGATCCTGGTTTTTAAAGATATTTTCCTTGGCTACCTTGTTGTGACTGTGATGCCCTGGATCTTGGATTGTCCACGGTTGTAGGTTGTTCATTGGTTGATGTTTTAGACTTGTAAGCTTGAAGCATAAAATTATGAAGTTTGTTTTTTCTGATGTAGTAAGGTGATTACTTGGTGAAAAGTAGTTTGAATCCTGGTGGTGGATCAGTTGCCCAAAATGACAAAAAGATGTTTAGAATGGGCAAGGAAATCAGAAGCCAATGTTGATTTTCAAAAAGATTAGGTAAGTTATAACAGTCATGTGACTCATATCTGTGATTCTTCTAGCATTTTCCCTTATGTTATTTACGCTTCATGTGCATAGTTCTGTGTTATTTTGTGAAAACTGAATTAGATTGAGTAGTACTGTTGGAGAGTGTAATAGACACACATTTTGGAGTTTGGAGTATGAATGTTCACAAGAAATCATGAACAGTAGCATCCCCTCATCTTTCTTGGGTTTTTTTACATCTCTTTCTGTGTTTTGTTCTCACTAAATCGGTGGTGCTTGTATGATTTTTTTTTTTACTTGGTTCTTCCGTAGCATGATTTGGAGAAAAATTTATGCTCATCTCTAATGCACATATCACTGTTGTTCTCTTTCTTTGGTTAATTTAAATACTCTTTAAAAATTAAAATCAAATGGCACTCAGTTCATATCTTTAAGTTCAATCATTGTAAAATTAGTTTCTTTTGATTTATTGTTAGCCGTTTGCTGATAGGATCCCCATTTTCCATTCATTATGCGTTTTAGGGTGCTTTTGTATATGCCTCTGTGCATGAGCTTACGCAGATTATAAGGAGATCCAGTTGAAAGCGAATCATATTACTAGATTACTACTAATTCAAGCTGATATCATTGCGTGAAACAATCTGTTTTTTTTTTAAGAATCAATTTCATATCACAAATTGAGCATCTCGTATATTTTATTTTTTCCTAATTTATTTAAGTTCTTTAACCTGAATAGTTTCAGGTATCTCCCTGCTTAATAATTAGGTTTATGTTTCGATAGAAATTTAAAAAATTCGGATCAGTTAATCACTTTCCGTTTGATTAATATGGATATTAGGGGAAGTGCTTATGTTTTGACTGTTGATGGTTAAGCTTTTGTCTCTAAGGTTTCCTGTAGGAAAACAAATTCATTTTTAATTTAACTTTGTATGGTTTTGTATGGAGGGTCTCTGTAACAATCTTTCCTGTGGGGCATATTACCATATATAGTGACGTCCATATTTATACACTTGTGGGTCCTCATTATATGAATTTTTGTAATTAGTATAGACCATCAATGGAAGGAAGGAAGGAGATGAGCAGGCAAAGCATATGGGGATGCCCTGATGGTATCCCACCCTCGTATATCTGTTAAAGACTTGTTTTCAAGCTTACCCACTCCAACCATGTGATTATCAGCTTTGGACAGAAATTGTTGAGCTTTGACTAGATTCTCTTAGGTCATATCTAATCAGATGGTATATATATTCATGGCTAGATCTATGTGATGGTAATCTGTTCCCACTCCACATATATATATAATATATATCATGTGACTTAGATCTTTCCATGCAGAGAGGTTTCCAATCTGCAGAAAGGTTTCCAATCATTGAGCATCTTCTCTTTAATCTTTTTTTCTTTAACCAATCAACTAAGATATGCATATTTATAAGAGACATTGTTGATGCCTGATCATGATCTCTTCCCCTCCTCTCTCTTCTCTTATACACAGTCTATTATCTTAAGGTTACATCTTGATCCAGTACAATGTTCTTGGGTTGTCCTTGCTGTGGCTCCATGCTCATTTCTCTTATTGAGTGATGAGAGAAGATCAAAGATGTTAGATGGGATTAACGAAATGCATTAAGGTATGTCCATCTCCTATAATATTTTCAAGTATGATAATTAGATATGTCTTGATCCAGTGCTATACTTGATCCAATGCTCCTGGGGCTCAATGTATTTCTTGAACACCTTGCACGCATTACTTAGTAATTGTCATTGTGATGAGACGATTTGGTTGGTTGTGCGAATCCCAGAATATTTAGATGATAAGCTTACTATAACTGAATGATCTTTTTAGTTTCATATTCATGAGCTTCTTGTGTTTGAATGCAATTGGATACACGTTTGATAAGTACATGTTAGTTTAGAGTTTAGACGACTGAAAACAATAGTTCATTTGATTATATGCACATTTGGTTATCGAGATCTCTCTCTATGAAAGTCAAATTAGATACCATCATTGCATAGCTAGGAAGAATATACCGAAACGTATTTCTAGTAGCCAAAACATATTATGAAGCAAAACAAACCCTAAGGTTTGTCCGTGTTGGTCAAATGGAGGTCATATTCCTTTCGGCTAGAGGCTAGAGCCGATCAATCCATACTGGGCCTCCCTTTGGGGCCCGACCCATATTGGACAACTGGGCCTTTAAATGATGTATTTGTGAAACTTTAATTTGACAACCATCACTGTTAGCTTTCATAATTTTGTGCTGTTGATTTCAGCTCTCTATCCATATTCCTTACCAATGAAGTAACCCTTGAAATAGCAAGAGTACACTACTACACAAATGCTCTCTGAAAGTATGGTAGATTTCATTTTGCTCTCCAAAAGATAAAGATAATGCATTTTGCCCCTTGGATCAATGTTGGTGTTCCACTTTCACCCGTTACCTGTTTGTTTTGGAATGGATTTGGAATATGCATATTAGGATTTGAATAAGAAGAAAAAGTAAAGAAAGTAATGGATTTCAAATCGTAAAAATAAGTCAACACTACTCAATGTGTTTGCCATCTATGAGCAACAACAGTCTGACCTATCAAACCCAAACACAATTGTACCGGATTGGTGTGACTGGGGTCTCCGTCACCACGCCTCCCATAGCGACATGACTCATGACTTCGATCCATAAATTGGGATTTGCATTGTCATCTTCAGTGGATGATATGAGATAGGGAGGAGGAAGTAGGGAAGGCGAGAGATTGAGATTGAAGAGCGAAGAAGGCAGATTGGAGGAGAGACTATAAGGTGAGAGTGATGAAGAGAGTCCGAGGGTTGGGGACAAATTAAATGGTTTACTATGGAATTTTTTTTAGGTCTCAAAGAACGGAAGAGAGAACTTTGTGAAATGACCAGTTGTAAATGTTATATAAAATCCACAACTTTGTGCTTATGCGATCCATAGATGATTTGGGTGAAATTTAAAATCTCATAACTACTGTAATACAAACAATAGAGTTCTGATTTGGATTTGAGCTCCTTGTGATGCCACTTTGTAGCTGATACTCCTGTAAAATTTTTATAGGTTAAATCTAGGATTTTGAAATGATTTTTCAAACTAAAAATTTAGGTGGAGGTTTTCTAGTAGTACAAACGTGTCTCGTCCTCTTTTTTTGTTCTCTTCCTTTTCCCCTCTAATCCGTAATAAAAAATGCTACCGTTTCTATTAACCTTATAATTCAAAAATCCAACCCCAAAATTTTGGGAAAAAAAATTTGAACTTCGAAACCATAATCTCGTATTGTGAAAATTCACATCAACCTTAAGATTGAAAAACTAAACTCAAAAGAGAGAGAATTCAAAATTCTATCTCTAACATGTAATATCAAATGTTAGAGTTGATATGAATCTTATAATTCCAAAAACCAGATCTCTAAATTTTGAGAAAAATAAATTTGAACTTTGAAACCCCAATTTCGTATCGAGAGAAAGCTCACATCAACCTTACTCTAGAGAAACCAAACTCAATATATTAACAATTCAAAATTCTTTTTCTAATCTGTTGTATTAAACGTTAGAGTTTATCTTAACTTTATAATTCCAAAATATAAAGTTGAATTTTAAAGGAAAGAAATTGAACTTCGAAACTCAAATCTCATATTGTGATAGTACTTCACATCAACCATACCACATAAAATCAAACTCAAGAGGAAAAAAATAATTTTTTTTCTCTAACCCGTAATATCAAATGTTGAAGTTCAAAGGAACTTTATATTTCCCAACTTAAACCTTGAAATTTTGAAAAAATATAATCGAACTTCAAAAATCTAATCTCATATTGTAAGAGTTCACATCAATCTTACCATAGAATGACCAAAATTAAAATGAAAAATCAAAATCAAAATTCGTTTTCCAATCCATTATCAAACGCTAGAGTTTATAAGAACCATATCATTCCAAAATACAAGCTCGAAAATTTGAAGGAAAAAAATATTGAACTTTGAAGTCCCAATCTCATATTGTGAAGTTCACATATCGATCAACCTTACCATAGAAAATAAAACTCAAAAGGAAGAAAAAAAACAAAATTCTTTCTCCAAACCGTAGTATTATCAAAAGTGTTCATATTAACCATGTACTTTCTAACTATCAAGATATTGAAAAAATAAAATTGAATTTCGTAACTACAATTTCGTTGTATGAGAGTTCACAATAACCTTACCATAGAAAAACTATTCTCTAAAATGGAAAAAAATTCAAAATTCTTTCTCCAGTTCGTATATCAAACGCGAGAGTTCATATGAACTTTATAATTCCAACATTCAAAGTCGAAATTAAGAAAGAAAAATATTGAACTTCGAAGCTCCAATATGATATTGGGAGAATTAACGTCAATTTTACCATAGGAAAATCAAATTCACATTATCTCTAACCCGTAATATCAAACCACTAGAGCTCATATGAATCTTATAATTTCAAATTCAAACCTCGAAATTTTGAGAATATAAAATTGAACTTCAAAAATCCTAATATCATTTTGAGACTTCATAACAACCTTACTATATAGAAAAATCAAATTTAAAATGAAAAATATTCAAACTTGCATTTCGAAGAAAAAAAAAATTGAACTTCAAAAATTCCATCATATTGTGAAAATTTACATATAACACACCTCAACTTAGGTGGACCTCGTAATCGAGACGTGCTAGCTAACACATAGGCACTAGGCCCACACCGTTTTAGAAAATGAGGAAAACATCAAATAGCAGTAAAAACAAGAAAATAACCGCTAAAGTCAAAGGTGATAGTGTAGCATGATATAAAGTACAATAAACAATAAAAGTGCACGATGAAACTTACTCATTTTGTATTATTTTAGAATTTAAATTGTATTTAGTCCGTTATATTGGGAGTGAAAAATGTTGGAATTTTTTATTTATTGATATGTATGATTGAAATGTTGATATAAAATAATGGAATTTCTGAAATAGTGAAGTTTTAGAGGAGGCTGTTTTTCAATAAATTATATAATTTTTTTTTTTATATCTAAACCGTCCAAATTGATCCAAATGAAACCATTATTAACGGTTTAATTATATTGTTTGAAAATTCAAATCCATACCAACTATTAAGATTTGATTTTAAGTAATATCCGTATCGATCCAAACCGTGCTAACTTCTAGCTAGATATATGTGGTACAAATTGCTATATATCTAATATATGTATATATATATATATAAAAATATATAATAGGTGCATGGAAGGAAGAGCTGACGCGAGTAAAGGAGTTCATCCTTCTTTAATTGGTTTCATGTTCTAATTTACTAGAATTAGAACATTCAGTTTATTTAGATATTTTTGGTGTTTAATTAGGTCTGTCTCGTTAGCTAGAGATGGGCTCCTCAGTATATGTCATGACCCTTCAAGAAGTACACTAGCTAGGTGTACCTTGGCAGTCAGCTAATTAGTCCACAATCAACTGGCGATGCCCAGCCTTACAGCAGAATACCAAACCTGAATATCATGTAGAATGTTAGCGATGGGCTCCTCAAACTCATATTTTTAAAAGAAATAATATTACATTTTTGCCTTTTTAGGAGATAAATATTGTGTATATATATATATTATCATTTCATTTCATGTGCTACAATATGGGTGGATGACATGATTGACCATATGTCCCAATATTAGGTTTTAAAATGTCTCTTTGGAGGATTTGAAGTCAAGCTTATGACTTAGGGATACGTCTCTAGCTAATTAAAAAACTCTTCCTAATTATCCCTAAATCATAAGAAATTAATTTGATATTTTGAAAATGGCATACTTAAAATTGATAATCATAAGATCGAGCATCTTTAGCAATAATCTCCATTTTTGTGTGCTTCTCACCTGCTAGTTAGAATGTGCAAAGTCTGAAGATGAAAGTTGTTGATAGTTGAACTTCATTATTTATTTAATTTTTTTTTTTATAACATTGCTAAGTTTTTATTCTTCTATCTTGTCTTTCTCTGAACTTTTGCATGGCTAAATTGCGTTCAAAGACTACTAAGGCAAAAGGATGAATGATTGGTACGTAAGTGAGTAATAATTAATGAAATAAGTATTGAAAAAATTACTATTGAAGATATAAGTAATTAGTAATTCCTATTGATCTGTTTACTAACTATTCGAAATTAAAACATAAATTAATGAAATTAATTTGTATTGTTACTGTTGACTAATTCTTAATTTGGCGTGAGCCTTCTATGTACGATCAACAAAACTAAGAACTTAACAATAACCGAAATAAAGCCCAAGATTCGTAATCTCAATAAAATAATTCGTCATTCCTTTCCAACAAATCATAATCTTCATATATAAAAATTTCATTAATTTAGATCACGTTTACTTAATTATCAATAATGATAATGAAATAAAAAATAATGATCATTACTTACTACTACTGCAATTACTTGCGAAAACAAAACTATTCAATGTGTGAGTCCTATCTAAAATCCGGCCGTAATAATTTGATTATAGTACTGTTTTCAATTTCGCGGCCATTATAATTTAATATGGGCTGTGAGCTAGCAATGAAAGATGAAAAAGTTATTGTTGTTCGAAGGTTTTTTTTTTCTTTCTTTCTTTTCTTGCTATTAATGAGAGTTAGTAATAATAAAATTGAAAATTAACTTCATTAATATTCTAAATCTATATTATTAGTAACCAGATCAATAAAAATAATTACGTGCATATCCGATTACCCACTTTTCCGATTATCTAGTTCTCCAAGTGCCTAGCTACTTTCTCATTCATGTTAAGTAACATACCTTTATATATTATAAAACAACTTAATTATATGCTAGCTAATACAACTAGTCTAGTACGTATTATTATATACGTAGATCCTACCTACTCCATGATGAAATTAATGAAAGAGATTTAAAGTTCGACTCTCATAATAAAAGAACATTCATACCTATAGTCCTCCAATATGCTATGGCACCAGATAGAGTTTAACTAGCACGTACTTAATTACCGGACAAAATTGTCACAGAGATTTCGAACAGGGAAAATGCTGTTCCACCGTAGGCCGGCTTGCTTTTGAGGCATTAGGGGTTGCAAGATATTGGGATTCAATTTCATTTATTTTTTTAATGTCTTCCAATTAATATTATATAATAGAGAAACTCTTAATTTATTATACAACGTGTAGAATATAGGTAGCATATGAAAAAGACAAATTCGATATTAATTATATTCCACTATGAATGTTAGGCATAATGGTTGAGAAAATTGGGTGCCTCGCTTGTTGAAAGTATGCATTTAAGGAGTGATGAAGAAGCTTTCACCCATGGTTGATCGAGCTTGAGCTTGATAACATAAATATTGTGAAAATATGGTTCCTAGTCGATCAGTCTTAGACATGATCGAGCTAGCTAGTTTATTCATTATTAATTAGGAAGAAACTAATAACCATATAAATACATATATGATATTGTAATTAATTAAGTTGAGTGTTAAGTGTTTTATAATAGTTATGCGGTCAATATGTAGCATATACAATAAAACGGTGATATGTACATTGTCTTCCTTGTTCGATCATTCGCCTAATCAAAACCAATAGGGTTCCAATTGAAGGTAGGAAAAAATACATAAAAAATTATCTTTTTTAAGGAAATTAAGAAATCGTTTTTATGGACACGTAACTTTTCGATTCAAACGGTAAAGATATGATGATTTAGCACAGATTTCGAGACCCCACTTCTCAACTTAATTATTTTGTGATTTGTATTAGGGTTGTTGAAGTGCATATTATAAGATGAATGATGATCGACCATATATATATATAGGTCCATATATAGTCATAGATCGAGTGGAGTGAAGTTGTTGTACGTATGTTGGATATATATATATATATATGTATGCATGATGAATCCTTGATCATGGATCGATGTTCGATACTAGGCTAGCTAAGCTAGGTTAATATATATTTCTTCTTCTTGTTATATATGTGTACAGAAATCAAGTTGCTAGCATGAATAATATTGCTGGTTGCTTCTGGATCTGGTGCAGCCTCTATTAATTTGTTAATAATTGATCAAGCACTTAACAAATAAGTGTCATTTTCGATAATTCATAAATAAATGAGAGTAAAAGAGATGAAGAGATATATAATGGAAACCCCACCAGGAACTAAGGTCAGGTGGCCAATCTCAGTTTTTTTGTTTTCAAAAAGATCGATGTGATCATATTTATAGCATATATATATATATATATATCCTACAACCTATTACCACCAGGTTTTTGACTCTGATACCATTTCTATTGTGAACAGGTTAAAATCGTCGGAAGCGACGTTAATCCTTTTTGTATTTATAGGCAGGTAAACTATAAAGATATAAACACAAAATAAAAATCACAAAACTTTGAACAAGACAGATATACAGAAGTGAGTGAGAATAAATTGAAATGAAAAGAGAGATCAGATGCATGAGAAAGACTTACATATATTATTACTGACAATCTTTCATACAGGAACAGTACTCTTAAACAGCACAGCACACTTAGACTGAGTACAATCACACTCTCACACTCACACTTACACTCGTATGTTACAACACTCTTGCACACTTGTTTACAACTGAGCACTGAAGGCTCTTAAATAGCCAAGAAAAAGGAAAGATAAGGCCAGGTGTCAGCAGCGGAAAGGACGGAGCAAAAGCAGCCTACAATTATGAGCGGCATCTTCATTTTTAACTGTTTCCTTTCACGGGCAGAAACTGTGGCCGACAGGAAATAAAGTGCTACAGGATTCTGATAAAAAGTGTACAGGATCACGATAGGATCGAATCTTTCAGACGCAATCTTATCATATCCTGATGATACAACTGTATGCATTTCATGTTCATGCTGCTTATTTTGTTTTTTGTTTAATAGGAGGGAAGATTCCAAAGCAGTCATCTTCATTATCGAACCAGTCACAGCTGTTAGCTGTATCATGTTGAGAGGTAGCGCCTTCGGACTTCATTTCGATATCATCGTCGTCCATATATATATATATAGGAAGGAGATCGATCAACCACAACTAATACAAACACATGACGATGCCGAAACACCCCACTATAATTAAACAAAATGAACCAGAAGTAGGACCAAGCTATAATAATTAATAGGATTTTCATTTTTCAACATATAATATACATGGAAACTCTCAGCTAGCGTCTCAGCTAGCTAGGGTTTTTTGATCAAAAGAGCTAGCTAGGGTTTTCCCAGGCAATCCAGCCCATGTATTCATCGTAGCTGATCCATGCATATATCATGGGCTTAATTTGTATCATAATTTCCTTTTTTTTCCCCTGCAGAATTTAACCTGAAAAAGCACAACTGTACGTGCGCGCGCGGGATTGAATTCTTGCTCATCGGTGATCGATCTAATTAATTTCAGCAGCTTTTCATGGTTTTAATTGATTTGTTTATTAATATAACTGATTAATAACAATGAAAATGAAGTGTCGCTATATATTATATATTCGAAGTAAGTCAAAATATGGTTTTGTTTCCAGACGTTTCGAAAAATATATGAAAGAAAGCATCTTCAAATTTGCTATTAATTGCATGAGAATGGTATTATTAAAGGAGAATTATTTCTAATTTTGTTATATGTGGTCCTTGGAGATGGAGTAATTTATGAACTAATTAATGATTATCGAAGAGACAGATCGAAAATGATATACGTGGCCTGAGACAGACTCATGATCGAGACCGACTTATCAGACTCAGAGAGAGAGAGAGAGAGAGAGAGAGAGGTCATAGAAAGTCCGAGTTTAGATGTATCAGGTAGAAACTTGAGGGAGCAAGCAATTCAGTTGTTTAGCTGATAATGCAGCTATATCAACATTACTCTCCATGCATCTAGTCTCTTTTACTGACATCACTACACCTATAAATGAATTGTTTTCTTGCAATCAAATCAATTTAATTAATTACACTTTCAAATACAACGAAGAGTTTAAATTAAACTATACTATCAAAAACTAATATTTGCATTTTTTTTTTACGTCAAATTAACTAGATCTCGAAATGGATATACATAAATTTTATCCATAATGATCGATGATTTAATATAATATCAATATAAATCGTATTGATATTGGTAACTGCATCGTCAGTTTCTCATTTTTTTTAGAGAAAGAGAATGATATTTGAAACATCTTTAATCAACGATCAATTGAGTCATCTGATGTGAAAATTAATAAATGATATTATTTCAATACATTAAATCCACATCAATTGTGGTCAATTTTAATGTTGACAAATAGCAGCTGTACTCTTATATATATATATATATATATATAATGGTCCACCCGACAAGGAACCTTAGTTGAACTCAAGAAGCAATCTAGCTAGGCAGCTAACTTTATTATTTTGTGTGTAAAAATTACGAATTGATTCTGTGCTAACATATAGCTAGGTATGTTTCTGAATTAATTATACATATATATTGGTTTCGTGAAGATGTTGGTGTTCATTTAAGTTAATATATAGGGTTGTTAATTAACTTGTCTGCTCGAATGAAAATCTTACTTTTGAACCCTTATGGAGTGAATAACTTGTACCGACAGCAAAATGAGGTCAGAGGAGGAGAAAACGAAGAAAATGAAAGGCTTCTTCTCCTCCCTGTTTTCCTTTGCTTTGACCTACTTATGCAGTCACCATTATTATTCTTTTATATATATATATTATGTATATATGTATGTCTTCTGTGAGAGGTCGATCGAGTTAGGTTTAGCTAGATGGCTTAAGAAAGAAGAGAAATAAACAATTAATACTCTTTTCTCGTCAACAAGCCTCTTCGACCGATAGGTAATTGTACGTATAAATTTCACAAATATATATATATATATATATATATACATATATAATTGTAATGGAAAAAATACAGATTTACTAATATCAAATCTTACATAAAATACTTTAGAAAGATATTGTTTAATTTCTATGAATACAAATTAATAATGCATGCATGTCTCTCTCTCTCTCTATATATATATATTAATTAATCATGAGTATGGTACGTATTCAGGTCATCGATCAGCAGGTGTAATTGAATACTTGATCATGCATCAACGTTGGGACGTGAGTGATGATCGATCCTCCATTAATATTCCTGATCCTCAACGATGGACGGGGTATTAATCCTAATTAATGATATTCCAATATCAATTGGGCCATTGCAGAGAATATAGGTAAGAGCCAGAAATAATATAGGGGTAAGAGCCAGAAATTCTTTATTTCTTTTTCAAATGAATCGAATCTCTGAAGTTATAATTATTCAGAGTATTTTTTTTTAAACGCTTCATATATATATATATATATATATAATTAATTAATTTGCTGTCCCTTGTTTAATTTGGATATATCTAATAATTTTGTTTTGGTTTACTCACCGTGAAATTAATTTAAATTAACAAAGGAGAGCATGATCGTAAAGAATAGAAATTAATGCGAAAATAAATTATCTTTAAAAAATATAAAATTGATAAATAAATAAACAGTCAGTGCTGAAGAAATACGTACAGCTCAGAGTAGGTATAGCTGGAGATAACAAATTAAAGGTGTGAAAATTGATCAGATGAGAATTAATTTTTGTTTTCGTAACAGGACAAATGATATTAATATAGGAAGCAGGAAGTTACGGCCTGAACAAATTAATGCATTGAATTATTCTCGGGCTTCTTGATCAAAAAAAAAAAAAAAAGCATTCTCGGGCTTAACTAAATTATATATATATATATATATATATATATATATATCTTCAATTAGGGTTTCAAAATTTAGGGCACTTGCCTCACCAACTTCTTGGCTAACCAACTCGATATATATCACTGGTCAACTGGGTCACATCGCTCCATGTCCCTTTCTTTCTTTTTGTGCATAAGCATTGGGACACCTTCTACCAATTACGATTCAAGAAACTAAATGTAGTTCCTGAGCATGTATATATGTATATATAAGGATTTTCATTAAATATATGTAAAAACGTAAATTATACTTTATTAGTATATATATTTATAAATTATAACAGATTCATATTTAACTTTTTAGGTATTACAATTGTCTTTTTGAACTTTTCAAAATGTAACACATTGATTTGTTTCAAATTCCACCTAGAATTTATGTGGGTCCTATTTACCAACTTAATTAGTAACTTTATTAAAAGACATATGTTAATTTACTCATTTTGACGCCCAATTTGGATTTTCTTTTCCCAATTTCGACCATTCTCTTTTTTTTTGGGAGCAAACATAGGTAAATCGAGATTGATAACAGTTGAAAAATGTGACTCATATTAGGAATCATGTTCTTGGTATTTTGGAGAAGAACATGTATTTTCCAAAGAAGAAATCAGAGGGTTTTAAGAGAGAAGATGGAAAGAATAGAGAGATAATGAATCTGAATGATTGAATGTTCTTGATTGATTGAAAATCAATTATTACACAGAAGATTACACACTACTTATACTCTAGTTACAATACAAGATTACTTGGTGACTAAGTAGGTCACCATAACTAACTTAACTACTTCCTAACAGCTACTAATCGTATTTCTAGCAACCTAATCAGTAAGGGACAACTGGATACAGCTGACTGACGAGATAGAGACCACTCAAGAGATTGAGTCCCATGCTGCCTAGCAGTATGATAGCATTCCTGCACCAGCAGGTCAGCCTGCATTGCACCAGCAAATCAACCAGGGACCATTGTACAGTATCGTGTTCATGCATGACCATTGTACAACATCGTGTTTGTGCAACATCATCTTACATCCCTCCTTAAGCTGATGGTGAGGAGGCCGTAAGTATCAGATTGGAAGAACGCATAAAGAAGAGATCATCTGCCAAAGCATTGGTAAAAATGTCAGCCACTTGATCATCGGAAAAGACATGCTGTTTGAAGAATGTATCTATCCTTCCTCTTAGCTAAACGATTTTATTCAGGGGTATATGGACATGATCGATGATGAGTAATGCCTTTAAGAGATAGAAACTCCTGAAAATTTTGACTAACATATTCTCCCTCTCCATCACTTTGAAGTCTTTTAATAGAAACAAAAAACCGGTTTAAAACATAGAAAAAGAAATGAACAAAGATGGTTTGAACTTTAGATTTATTTTTCATTGGAAAAATCCAAGTGTAACGTGTACATTCATCTACAAAGTTGACATAGTATTTGAAACCTTCATAAGACACACTGGAGGAAGGACCCCATACATCAGAATGCACTATTGCAAAAGAAATAGAAGACTTAGAGCTAGAGATAGAAAAAGATTGTTTTGACATTTTCCCCTCTAGATACGATTCGCAAATGACTGAAGATGAGTTGTTAGAAAATGTGATATCAGCTTTGTGGAGAGTAGCATATGCAATTTGGTTTGAAGGGTGGCCTAATTTCCTGTGCCAAAGTTGACTCTGTGTGGTTTTTCCAAGAAGGATAACTTGATACTGGTTCTGAGAAACAACAAAGACTTTGTTGGCTAAGTGAGGAAAAGGAAGAGGATATAGACCATCCTTACTTAGTCCTTGGAATAGTATTGTCTCTGTGAGCCTGTCCTAAATTAGAAAGGAAGATTTATCACAAATGAAAGAGCAATGGTTATCTTTGCACAATTTATTAACAAAAAAAGGGTTTGCTAAAATGTGAGGGACATGAAGAACGTCAAATAGGTTGAAGGAATGTGGTACATGATTAGAGGTTTCAAGGATAGAATAACCAGTGTGAGCAACTTTCAAACTTGAGCCTCCAGCAGTTGTAATGAGATCCTTAGAAGAAGAAGGAGTTGGCATGTGAATTTTAGATATTTCAGATGACATATGAGATGTAGCCCTTGTATCTGCAATCCAGTACTTCTGTGGCTAATTAGAAGATGTCTGAGTAGTCAAAGCAGCGAGATTGGTTGAAGGAAAAACTCCTTGATAAGAGTAGTTTTCTCTTTGATAGCAGTTCATGGCTGAGCGACTAGTTTTCCAGTAGAGTTGACAAGGGTCATTAGCTTGAGGTGGCTAATTTTGATGTCGATAATAACAGCCTAATGCTGCATGTCCTCTTTTACTGCAAATTTGGCATGTTGGTGGTGGATGATAGCTATTCTGAGATGATGCACCAAGATCTCCAAAATAGGAAGAATTGGAAGAGTAGTTACTCATACCATTGTTCCAGTTTCCATTGTTCCAATTCCTGAAATTTCCACCATAGTTGTTATTTCACCTTCCTCTATTCTTATTCTTGTTACCATTTCCTCTATATCCATTATGGAAGTTGTTGTTGTTGTTAAAACCATTGTTCTGGTTGTATCTTCCACCATAGCCAAATTGTTGGAAGTTATCAGACACCTACTGGAAATGCTGAGAGTTGTTGTTGGATATCACATTGTTAGGAGCTGCCACTATGTTGAAGCTACTTACACCAGCTGAACTTGAGGCTTTATTACCAAAACTTGGCAAGAAGTTAGAAGAAACCCCATTCTTGGTGGCAATGAGTGCAGACAGAAAGGAAGTTTGATATGTGGTGTGATCAATCATTGTTTCTTTAGCAAGAAGTTGTGACTTAAAATCTTTAAAGCTTGTGGAACTTTCTCTACCACGAATTACTCATCTAAAAGTGTTGTACTCAGTAGGTGAATCTCTTAGGGCAAGAATAAGAACATCATCATCACCAAAGTGGACATTATAAGACCATAGGAGATCTTTGGCATCTTTGATTCATTGTAGGTACTGAGTCATATTTTCTGATCCTTTCTTTATATTTTGTAAATCAGTCTTCAGTTGAAAGATAGAGGCCTTAGTAGAGAAAGAAAATTTGTCTTTTAAGTTAGTCCACATTTCTTGAGCACTCTTGCATCCAATGACACATGAGATTGCTGATGAAGAAAGAGTTGAACTAATAAGTTGTATCATTGCTTGATCATGCATCTTCCACATCAGGTAAGCGTCTGAAAAGGGACCTTCGGAGTGCTGACGGTTTAGGATAATGATCGGTGATGAGTGCACCATGATCTTGTGGTGGTCGCGTCGGTTGATTCGTTCACGGCGACATACCAGGATTGAGAGCGGTCCTTGATGGATGGTTGCACACATCACTATGATCGGAGTCGTGACTGACCCTTAGATATCGGGCAGGATGCCCAGCTGATGTCATATGTTCGGGCACGAGACCCAGTTGTTTTACACTGATGATTTCGGGTCAGGGACCCTAGATGGATTTCCAAGTTCATGACGGTTTACGGGAACCGGCATGAACTCTGGAAAGGTCATTGTGGTTCATGACGGTTTATGGGAACCGGCATGTTACCTGGTTATGTTATTACGGTACATGACGGTTTATGGGAACCGGCATGTTACCTTGGTTATGGATATTATGGATCATGACGGTTCAGGGGAACCGGGCATGAATATTATGTTATGTATATATATGTTCATCTACCTTCCTTTACTTCTATTATCTCCTCCGGGGAGGGTCGTTGGCCTGGGTGGACCCCGGAGTAGTCACGGAGCACCGACTGAGTGGAGTCACCCTCTAGTTGGGTTCCTTACTCTCAGGAAGGCTATGGTTACTATTACCTCGGGTAGGGTCAGTGGTCTGCGGACATTGACCTTGACTTTGAGAAGACTCGGATTGAGACCCGGGTAGCACGCGCGTAGCTTTGGATACCGTGACAGGATTGGTTGTGTGACCTATATATGTACGTGATATAAACATGATATATGATATGTGGTGTGCACAGGTGTGCACAGGATTTGGGCAGTGGCCCGTATGGTCATTTTCATCATGGTTCTTTCAATCTTGATTTTGGGCTTAGCTCCCACATATGGTTTCTTTGGTTAAACGGTTTTCGAATGCATGCATACTTTTTAGTGAAGGGTACAAATATCTTCGTTAAAATGTTTTTATAAACTTTTGTTTTGTCCACTCACAGCTTTTAATGTTTTGACTGTCCTTCAGGTTGACATTGGATGTGGACTGTAGCAGAGACCGAGATATCACATACCTCCTCCGGATCCTAGCGTACTCTGATAGCCCGGGAGGGCAAAGGTCGGAAATATCCCTTGTCTGACACTCCGTGTCAGACGGGAGCAGGGTCATCCCACGTTAATCCCGGGGGGATTGGGATGGGTCCTGTCAAGGTGAGACTTGTTTCAAAGGTTAGAAGCAAAAAGAAGGCTTAGACTATTTTGATACTTACTCACTAGTTACGATAATAACATCCATTAGAATGATAATTGTAATAGTTGCTTTGCATAATCTCGAAATAAAACAAATGGATGTTAAAGCGCCCCTTCTAAGCGGTGATTTGGAAGAGGAGATTTACATGGAACAACCGGAAGAATTCGTTGTTCCTGGACAAGAGAAGAAAGTATGTAGGCTTGTTAACTTTCTGTATGGCTTAAAGTAAGTACCAAAGAAATGTCATATAAAATTTGACAATGCAATGATGTCAAATGGATTCATAATTAATGAGTGTGATAAATGTTTCTACATATAAGTCACATCAAATGGTTATGTCATTGTATGTCTTTATGTAGACGACATGCTCATTATTGGTAGTAATAATGATATGATTAAATCTGCCAAGAAAATGTTGATAAGTAAGTTTGATATGAAAGATATGAGAGTTGCAAATGACATTTTAGGAATTAAGATTTCTAGAACTCCTGATGGATTGATATTGTCTCAATGTCATTACATTGAGAAAATTCTTTCCAAGTTTGGAAAGTATGATAATAATCCAGTAAAAACTCCATATGAAAGTAACCTTCATTTAACTAAAAATATTGGTCAAGGCATATCACAAGTTGAATATGCACGTATAATTGGTAGTTTGATGTATGTCACGAACTGCACTCGCCTGACTTGGCTTACTCAATTAATAAGTTGAATAGATTTACAAGTAATCCTGGAAAAGGTCATTGGAAAGCTATAGTCATGGTTCTTGGGTATTTGAACTATACCGAGAATTATGGACTGCACTACATATGATATCCATTTGTGTGAGAAGGTTACACATATGCAAATTGGATATCAAATGAGAAAGACTCAAACTCTACAAGTGGATATGTTTTTACCTTAGGAGCTGCATCAGTCTTTTGGAAATCAACTAAGCAAACATGCATAGCTAGATCCACTATGCAATCTAAATTTATCGCTTTAGATAAAGCTGCAGAAGAAGAGGAGTGGCTTCGTAATTTCTTAGAAGATATTCCAAACTGGCCGAAGCTTGTGTCTGCTTTTGTGTGTACACTGTGATAGTCAATCGACTATTGGAAGGGCACAAAGTATTATGTATAATGGCAAGTCTCAACACATACGTCGAAGGCATAATACTATTAGGCAACTGTTCTCAAGTGGTAACATTACCATTGATTATATAAAGTCAAAAGGGAATTTAGTGGATCCATTTACAAAATATTTGATAAGAGAGCAAGTTTATAAATCATCAAGGGGAATGGGGCTAAAGCCTATTTCTTAATAGTTTGCATGATGGAAACCCAACCTAGTTGATTGGAGATCCCAAGATTTAGGTTCAAAAGGGATAACTTAATTATGTATAACTGAAGCACGAGCATTGTGGGGATATTCCCTTTGCCGGTTCCTATGATGAAACAATGCTGCCTATAGTGTGTGAGGATAAACTCAAATTTTAATGATTCCTATGACTTGGAAATCTAAGCAGGGTATACCATGATACTCTTAATAGGAATACAACTACATCAGTGTGAAATGGGGCCATTTCTATGAGAATTGTAAGGCTGAATTCTCTAAAGCACTAACGAATACCGAGAGTGTCCATGGCCAAAAGGGCACAACAAAGAACTAAACGTGTTAGGAAAGGTATTATGTGAGTAAGATTGTCTTGATTTACCTATACGGCTGGACAATTCAAGACATCACGTTCATTGGTTGGCTAATAAATCCGATCTTATTTCACTATGAAAGGTTCAAGGCCAAAATCTATCTATCCTGATGTGGTACCTTTCTGACTAAACTCTCTCAAGCTTCTGCATTATTGTACATTTTCATTATCAACTTAATTTCCATTCATGTGGGGAATTGTTAGAACATTAAATATTTATATTAAAATTCTAATGATGTGAATGAAAATTTAAAGGCAATTTTGTTGGACCGTTATACGTACCCGATTGGTTTATGACATGACCTTTGATTCATAATTTTCTAAATAAATATTAATTTGGAATTAATATTTGATTAGAAAATGGAAGAATTATATATATATATATATATATCAATGTTCTTCTTTGTTACTAATTGATGACTCAAGAATCTTCAAAGTTTATTGATTTTGTATGGAGATAAAATGATTATTTAGGAGTTGAATGATATACCAATTATGCTATATGTATATAAATTATTCAATATAAGTACCACTATATATATATAAATATATTCCATTTTCAAGGTATAGTAACTAAAAATAAATATAATATGTGCTATGATAAGTGGGTAAATGAGAACACTACGTAATATTCAACTACACTAAAAATATTACTCAGGATTTTTTAAAATACAGAGTCACATTAGCGTGTATTTTGTGATTTAGAAGACATCACCTGATGATCACGAACCTCGACAATGAATCTTTTGAGGCGGATTAGTTTGATAAAAAAACATTTTATTTTTATTTTTTTGCATTTTATAGTCCAGTATAATACCATGTAATAATTAATTTCTCAAGTACATTTACTCATATTTCTCTATTAACCAGTCCAAAAATCTCACGTTACCAAGATAACCTAACAATTCCCACCATGTAATAATTTCTCAAATACATTTACTCATAATGCTGCATCAACCAGTCCAAAAATCTCCGTCTTCTTTTCCCATTTCTCTTCCTCCACACACGCACACAGTGACACAGACACACCTAATTAATGAGATATTTGATGTGAAAGCAGAAAGCTGGAAAATCCAAAATCATGGCGGATCGATGCTCTGCCTTCGCATGAAATTAACCATAGCCTCATTGAAGGGTAGAGACGTGAGGAAGTGGAATAGTAGAAGTAGCTAGAAGACACGCTAACATTAGGAACCCACAGACGACAGAAGGTGTTTGTGACGTGTCCGTAACCATGTCTGGGACACCGTGCACTAGAGCCTAGAGGTGTGTGTGGCTTTGGGGCTCGTTCTATTTGAACCCTGTGAAGATCCATGGAAGAGAAAAATGATTATTTTCAGCTGAAATCCTTGGTTTAATATTGCATTTGCTAGAAAGGGGAGGACTTGAAATCCAAATGTGAATTTTTGAGGATGATGCTTTGGGAAATATATGATATATCGAACACAAATTTCAGAAGGTATTTGATTTCACATTGCCTCATCAGTACGTAGTTGGAAGAAGAGAGATGCATGTGTGGAGGAATCATATTTGGATGCATGTAACTTGTTTGGGACAAATCTTTCTTCTGACGGAAGCCCTAATATTTGAGGTTTAAGTGAAAAAATCTTCTAGCCATGGTGTCGATCCCAGACTGAATAGGTCACCAAAAAGCAACGGTTTATTACTTAATCATACTAGCTACCTTTTAAAAAAAAAATTATTCTTTCGATTGGATTTAAAATATAAAATATATGCCTTTATTATTTGTCTTTATTTATTAAATTATTTAAATTTTATAATTTTATTTATTAAAAAAGGGTATTTTTGGGGTTTTAAATTGTTTATTAAATTATTTATATATACGGCGATATATATCAACCCTTGGTCATCGTTGGATTTGGACCTTGTATCCATTTTAGGAACTTTTTAACATTTCATAAATCCATTTTAGGCCTATTAATATCTCACGACATAAAAAATATATTCTTTATTATTTAAAACTTCCTCTGTTTTTGGAATTATGTTTTTGATTCTATATATATGCACCGTAGCCCATTCGGTTCGTACGTTGTAAACAAATACTTTATCTTTCTACGTACGTAATCCCCTACTCATTACTATATATATATATATATATATATATTTAAATCAATTAATTTTTCAAAATTTTTTAACAAGACAACTTCTTACACTTTATAATTTATCCTCTCCTTATGCCCTTTATCGGATGTCACATTATGCTTTAAACAAAATATGCTTTAAACAAAAAGTGCCACTTGAGTAAAATGATTATTGAACGGTTTTATAGGAAAGCAGAGTAGTTTTACTGAATCTATTTTTATTTTTTTCAAGAGGAAACTCTTTTAAATGGGGTTATATTGATAAAGTTTTAATAAGATTATTCGAATAACTCACCGTCATGGCCTCTTAAATTGATCCCGACTCAATATATGAAATAAAAGATAAAGCTGGCTCGCTCTATTCTATCTATTTTCCTCTCCATTCTGTCAACCATTTTTTAACATTCTCATTCTCGTTATTTTTTTTTTCTGGTTATATTGTGCGGATTTTAATATATCTTAAATTATAACTTTATAATTAATTTGTTATTTAAATATCAATTTCGGTTTTTATGATTGTGCAATGTGAGACTTGACTTCTTTAATTTGTTACACAGTGGGGTAATATATATATATCTTATGGGTGAGAAAGCAAGAAATTAAGGTGGTGAAGGCAAATTAAGAAAAGATTACGTAGTAGGTAACTAGCTAGTTAAGAATACGTACATGGGGATGGAGCTCATAATATGGATTTGTGAGAGTCGAGGACTCGCTAGAGAGGGCCCATTCGATTCAATTAATTAATATCGATTCAATATTTTTATAGTACGTGAGACTTGATCCGATAATATTATATTGATATGGCATATGCATGAAATTAATCTGAATGACGAAATATAATAATCGAGGGCCTATTGTTGCGTGCATGGAATGAGTTCCTCCAACTACCGATGACGTACCACCTGTTCCCTCTTTGCTGACTTCCATCTAGCTACCTTCCTTCTTCTATAATTCAACGGGATCCCACCTTATTTCCATTCTAGCTTCTATTTTCTTTTTGCATTGCCCCGCTACTGCCACTAGCTACTTTGATTATATCAAATTATACATGTGTGCGTGGTTTGCGTTTCTGAAAATATAACCGATCGACGAGTTGAGATTGAGAATGTGGAGAAGCCGCCGCGTGCACTATTATACATGTACAGTTGCTGAAAATAATTACTATTCAAGATTATGGTAAACCATAAGCTATAACCGCATTTTCTAATTTGTCGTAACGCAACACGTACGAGATGATCAAATTAAGCAAAGCTTTGGTGAATCAAGCACACTAGCTAGCTATATATATATATATATATATATCATCAGTCACATATTTCGATTGGAACGATATCCATATATCGATCACACTGTTTTAGTCAACATGTGTCTGGAGAGTGGGGTGATCGATGCATATATATATATATATGCGCCATTAATTTAAAACCAAAATAATATAGGATTATATATCAATGTCAAAAGTACGAATTCAACCAAAATAAAATCAACTAATGTCATTATTTCACTTATATCATTTTTATATATTTTTTGTTTGTGATATATTATTAAATTTTTATAAAAAAAAAATAAACATATAAATAATACTGTCACTTTATATTATAACACGTTCATAATTCAAGTGAAAAGAAGGGTATACTTGTCATTTGGGGTTAGAAAAAGGTCGTCGTTGTTGTTTCGCTAGCAAATAGGAGAGCAGCACGTCAGTGAGGTTGGATGTGATTGGAGGAGACAAGAAGATGGTGTATATAAATAGAGTGGTGTGTTATTGATGGTTGGATTGGAAGGAGGCAATTAACCAAAGGAATCTTCTTAATTAGAGCCCTCGTTGTTAACAAAAATGGGAAGGTCACCTTGTTGTGATGAGAGTGGCCTCAAGAAAGGCCCTTGGACTCCTGAAGAAGATCACAAGCTTATGAAATACATACAAAAAAATGGCCATGGAAGCTGGAGAGCCCTTCCAAAACTTGCAGGTATGTATATATATACATCTCTCTCTCTCTCTCTCTCTCTGTACGTGGGTGTTAGTAATATATATGTGCATACGCTTGTATATATATAGGGTTAAACAGATGTGGCAAGAGTTGCAGATTAAGATGGACAAACTATCTTAAGCCAGATATAAAGAGAGGCAAATTTTCTCAAGAAGAAGAACAAACAATTCTCAATCTCCATTCCATCCTTGGCAACAAGTAATTAATCCATTTCTATCATTTTTATTTTTCTTTTTATAAAAGTCGTATATATGTCATTATATGAAGAGGTATATATATATATATATATATATATATTCACCGCAGTTATATATTTGGCTTCATTTTTATACTTATGTTGCTGGATGCATAAACTAACCGGCCCCCTTAACGATGACCAGATGGTCAGCAATTGCAAGCCACCTACCCGGTCGGACCGACAACGAAATCAAAAACTTTTGGAACACCCATTTGAAGAAGAAGCTGATTCAGATGGGTTTTGATCCGATGACCCATCGCCCTCGAACTGACATCTTCTCCAGCTTGCCTCATCTTCTAGCTCTTGTCAATTTGAAGGAGCTTCTCGAACACGGCGGTGGAAGCGGTGGCGGCGGCGGTGGCCGCTCCTCCTCCTTTGATGAACTGAGATTTCAGGCAGAATCTGCTCAGATTGCGAGGCTTCAATATCTACAATGCCTCCTCCTCCAACCCCCTCCAAACAATAACCCAATGATAAATGAGCAGGACTTCAATGACATGGAGACTATAAATCTTTTAAATTCACTTTGTTCATCTCAGTTAGATCTAAACCCACCACAGTATCCTCCTCATCAATCTCACCATCCACCTAATCTGGAAGATAATTCAGTCCCTACCTTCTCTCATATGCCTGACCTACAAGCAATACCCTCCAATAATAATATTCCTTGGAACATTCCTTCAGTATCTTCAATATCCTCAGCCAATACTACTACTACTACTACTCCATCTCCATCTCCATCTCCATCTCCTACTTGTGTGGCCATGGCAGCTCCTCCTCCTCCTCCACCCACATTATGCGTGACAGAGACAACTACTTTAGTGGGTGGTGATGCTTGTAGCACTTCAAGCTATGGAGGAGTGGTTTCTTCTGTTTGGTCTGACCTTCTTTTTGAAGATCCTTTTTTCAGTGACATCTCTTAATTATATATGATGAGGGTAGATGTACGTACGTGTGCTAATTAAGGCTTCCAATTAATACTTCATCCGTCATCACTTTGCTATATATGTGTGTGTATATATATATACCATGTGTACTTAAATTAATTTCTAAGATAATATACATACACACTCTCTTCATTTTCTGTATAATTCTACCTATTTAATTAATTATATAAACTTGTTTTGCAAGCAAGAAGTTTCAAGATTTCATCTCAAATCACTCTGCCAATCGATCGACGGTTTTCGTTATTTTTATTGAGTCGAGAAATTTGAATACAAAACCCGGGAGGGCGGAGAGCTAAATGCTATTTGTTCACTCAATTATTTATTTAATTTTTTGAATAGAGATTATGCAATTTTTTTTTTGTCAAAGAGATTATGTATATTAGATATATTGATAATTATATTTTTTTCTAAAATTAAATTTGAAATTTCTGACTACCATACATTGTACGTAGATCGATAGTACAAGTGAAAAACTAAATGATTTTTAGTCTTTGAATATGATTTTTTGTTTTATTTTTTTCACACAGGATCAAATAATATATATATATATATAATATATGGTTTACTTTGTTTTTTTTTTTTCAATATATATATATATATAGGCAGAAGAGCATGAGGGCTAGGGTGTGCTATAGCACATCCTAGAATTTTAGGTTGAAAAAAATTAGGTATTTTATATGTATATTAATATTTATATCTTAATCTGATTCATTTTTTTTCCAGATAATTAGTGTATTTTTTACGACGATAATATGAATTTTATTTTGATTTTTAATATTATTTTACTGTCAAACTTCTTGATTTATTCTAATTCTGCCTATTCTATAGCTTCTATTTTCTTTTATTAGTATTGAAGATAAAAAAATTGGAACTGAAAGAATAATGGCTAATTGACTATAATTTCAGTAGCTAATTAAAAAATAACTTAGTGGTTAGGTACGTCTAAATGCAATTAATTTTGACTATAAAAATTTAGCCCAGAGTTATATATATATATATATATATATATATATATCCCAACTCCGCTGGCCATTGATATATGCAAGTGATAGAGAGTGGGAGATTGAAATACATGCAGTACAGTTACACACTTTAATTTAGTTTTAATCACTTTTAAGTTTTAACTTCATTAACTATCGTAATCATAATTTATTTTTCGACTGTTGATCAGTACGTCTCCCCGGTTAGAGCGCCATCGGCCACTTGTTATTATTACCTTGGACCTAAGGTTTAATTACCTTTATTTTACTCCGTTGTCCTTTAATTAAGCAGCCCGATCAATTAATGTGACTCAGTGAAAAGGGGTCCCCTCACTAGTTTAAAATGTATATATATATATATATATATATATATATCCAGTTTAATATATAAGATTAATAGTACACGATGATTCGACGAAGGCTCGTAGAAGGCCGGCTTTGGAGTTTGGATCCACATATAACCTCTCATGACGAGTCTTAATTATACTATATAATATGCTTTTAGACAGTGATTATTATGCTCATGTGTAGTGAGCCAATTAGCCCATGAAGCTAACAATACTTGACCCCCACACGTACGTTTTTTGTTATAATTCTTGAAAATGACGGTTCCATGGACAAGAGTTCAAGAATGGAGAAGGGTTAAGAACGGAGAGAGAGAATTGGAGAAGGATTGCTTAATCTCATTCAATTGTATTTAGTTAATTACAGAAGAAGTTACACTTATATATTATGCTACACACCTCACAGCTTATGACAGCTGTATAACATTCTAACTAACTTACAGCTGATCACCAATCAGTTATAGCTAACTAACTCAATCTTATGTTGGAGTGGCGAAGCATAAGATTGTCTCAGTAAAACTTGAACTTAGGTGTGTGCAGGCCATGGGTCATGATGTCTGCGAGTTGATCACGCAAGGATACATGAGCCAAATGAAGTGTCTTACTCTGAACCCTTTCACAAATGAAAGGTACGTCGATCTCAACATGTTTAGTACGTCATGAAACACTGGATTGTGAGCCATTTGAATGGTCACACCATATTAGAGGAGCATGAGGCAGACTGAGATGAACGTCGCGTAGTAAATATGAGATCCATTGCAGCTCACAGGCAGTATTTGCAAGAGAACGATACTCCTCCTCTGCTGAGGAGCGAGAGACAGTTGTTTGTCGTTTGGCACCCCAACAGATGGGATTTCGGCCAAGAAATACACCATGTCCAGAAGTAGGCCGTCGTGTGTTAGGCTCACCGCCTTAGTCAACATCTAAGAAAGCATGACGGTGAATAGGACTAGTAACATAATTGAGACCAAAATCAGTTGTACCTTTGACATGGCGGAGGATACGTTTTACTGCAATTATCTGGAAATTAGTTGGTGCATACATGAATTGGCAGACTATGTTCACAGCAAATACAATATCGGAACGATTGAATGTAAAGTATTGAAGTGCGCCTACCCTGCGTCGATAAAGTGATGGTTTAGGAAGTAAGAAACCATCACTGATAAAAAGCTTTGTATCAGGGACCAAGGGGTGGATAGAGGACTGCAATTTCCCATACCAACTTTGGAGAGACGATCCTTAGCATATTTACTTTGGTTGATGAACAAACCATTATAACAGACCTGAAGACCAAGGAAATAAGACAAAGCCCCAAGGTTTTTCATATTGAATTCACTGTGCAATGCTTGTACCAATCATGTCATAGCTGCAGAATTATTACCTGTCGGGATGATATCATCCACATACAAGAGCAACACGAGAAGGATAGAGTCATGAGTGAATACGAACAACGCAGAATTTGAAGGGGACTGGAAAAAACCCAACTTGATCACGTGACTTGTAAAACGAGTGTTCCACGCTCGAAGAGTCTGTTTCAGGCCATAGAGAGACTTCTCGAGTTTGCAGACATAGGAAGGACCTTGAGGATTGATAAACCCTGGTGGCTGATCCATATACAGTTCTTCAGTAAAGTAACTGTGAAGGAAAGCATTCTTGACGTCGAGCTGTCGTAATGGACAGTTGAATTGAGCTGCTAGAGCAAGGATGAGTCGTACTGTGGTGTGTTTCAAAACTGGGAAAAAAGTTTCATCATAGTTGACACCTGCAACCTACAGATATCCCTTAGCAACAAGCCTGGCCTTGTGTCTCGTCACTGATCCATCAACATTCCATTTGAGCTTGAAAACCCATTTACACCCGATAACACTCATGTGAGCTGGTAAGGGGACCAGTTTCCACTTATTTTTTTGTTTGAGAGCGGTGTACTCCTCAGTCATAGCTTGGTTCCACTCAGAGACTTGAGCAGCTTGCACATGAGAGACTAGTTCAATGAGTGGACCAAGAGATGGTGACGTGCCGTGCAATGCAAGAAACCCACGACATCTTGGTTTCAAGCTCCCAGTTTTGGAGCGAGTGACCATAGGGTGAAGGGATGGCTCTGAAGGAGCAGTGATGTCCACTACTAGATCAATAGAAGGTGTATCAGAGGGAACACCTGAAGTGGAGCTTGAAGTGGAGCTCGAAGTGGATCGAAGGTAGGATCGGGTACTAGAGGGATCAAAGAAGACACATAGTTTGAATGTGAGGCAGATGACTCTGGAGAGGACGGTGAAGAGTCTGAAGTGGAGGATACATGCACCACTGGTTGTGGTAAATGACAGCTCGCCATAGGGGAAAAATGAAACTTGTCAAGATTATTACTAGTACCATATAGGGGAGTACAACTAGGTTGGTTCAAATTACCAGATCAAATAGGAAGGATGTGCTCATGGAAGTAGACAAAGAACTAGATGGAAGGTGGAAAGGAAATAAGGTTTCATCAAAGATAACATGATGAGAGACATGTTTTCTTGGTGAGAATGTGATAACAAAGATATCCCTTGTAGCCAGGAGTGTTGACAGGACCCATCCCAATCCCCCTAGATTATCGTGGGATGTGTCATGCTCCCGTCTGACACCACGTGTCAGACCATGGATAAGACCATAACCCACTCGGGGTTTCCAAAGTACACAGTGGGTTTCAGAGTACGCAGCATCATGTGATGTCTCGGTCTCTACTACAGCCTGCAACCACGATCAACCTAAAGGGTATCAAAAACATTAAAACTGTGAGTGGACAAAAATAAAAAGTTGTAAAACAATTTCCGAAATAACATTTATACCCTTCAATTAAAAACATGCATGCATCAGAAATCGAATCGTAGCTCAAATACTTTCTTAAAACCAAATTATATTGTTTTTCAGATCAATAAATAGTGAAAACATTCATCAAATCAAATCAAGTATCTCATGTAGGGTCTCAGCTCCAAAACCAAATCACGTAGGGTCTCCACCCAAATCTAATCTCATAAATCATCTTAATAAGGCCTTTTTCCTGAAACATAGTAACTACACATGGACTCACACTCGGATTCGTATGAAAACATGAGCAACCCATCCTCAATATCCAATATCCAACATCCATACAATAGTCACAATATTAATTCAATGCGTGCGACTTGAGATTCTACATCTGAGTATACACCCAGGATCTATGACGTTTGAGTGATGGAATTCCCAGGATCTACGACGTCTGGGTAATGTTCATATCTGACACTCCTGAGCTCGAGCCTCCCCTCGGAGCTACTCACCTCCAAGCAGTGCAATCGTGACCTCTCCAGGATCTACGGTGTCTGGAGGATACCACTTCGGGATCTATGATGTCCGAAGGGAACAATCACATATTAGAGGATGGTATTGTGGAAAACAGTTCACAAGGACTCACAATTTGAGTCAAAATCATTTCCAACGGGGTCACAAGCTCGAAATATCATTTCGTAAATCCACAATATGGTCACAAGCCCGAAATATCATATCATAAATCAGAACTAGGTCACAAGCCCGATATATCATTTCCAAATCTGAAAACCATTCCAATGTTCAAAACATTGTTTAATTTCACGTTTGACTATACTCTAAGTCAAACCATAAACCAACTAGGACACAAGCCCAAATTGCCATTTTCACGCATCTTCGTGAAAACATTCAAAATCTATAAAAAAAACATTATTCAAATCACTGAAATCCCAAGCATGTAGAAAACTCGGCCTAAGCCCAAAGTATCACATAAAACACAAATCTTGAAATACGTGCAATATAAAATTTTCTACAAAAATGCTCAACATCAACACAAATCATATTCAAATCATATGCAATCAGTGCATCTCAAACATGTTCATAAAACCTATAAAACATTTATGCATGCATCATTTTATAAAGCAAATATCCACTCACTGACTGTCCACATTGCGCGCTCACAATCTGCGCGCTCACAATTAAGCCAATCCAATGTCTCTGGAACATCTAGACCTGTCTAAATCATACCCAAGGGTCACTAACCATCTATATAAGTCTATAACAGAAACCCTCAAAAGTCCCGATATAGTAAACGTGTGCCGAACACTCTTCCCAAGGCTAAAACCCTCCAAATGACCTATCAAACTATCTCCGATCGACCTGAAACCACCACCATTGGATTCAGAATGTCGAAACTTATCAAATAAGATCAATTTGACCAAGAAATTTATGCCTACGCACCTACACGCGCCTGGTCAATGCTGACGTCATACTGACATAAGCCTGACAGATCTGAAAACCTGCCACGTGGCACACCCTGGCTGGTGCCACATGTGACCCTCTAACATTGCCACGTCACATGATGACGTCACCTATTGACGTCATCACTGCCACGTGTCACTTGTTGACGTCATCACTACCACGTGTCACTAACAACTCAAAAACGTCTCTAACACACTGCCACGTGGAACCACCTCACTGGTCCACATCGTCTGACATGTCTAACGTGGAATACCACGTCATCTAACACATCACCTGTCAGCTTCTGACACATTGCCACGTGTCACTCCCTCATTGGTCTGCGTGGTCTGATATGTCTAACGTGGCACTACCACGTCAGTTGTTGACTGGACTCACACCTACTGACAACTAGCCACGTGGCCTGACATGATGATGTGGCTTGTCGCGTCATCGTCGTCTACCTCAGATAGGTCAAATCATTTGACAGTAACAGGTCATTTGACCTACGACCTTGACCCGACTGTAATTGGGCCATCCGACCACCAAAACTCGTAATTCTTCTTCCCTTCGACTCTTCTTTAACCTAGAAATCGATCTATGGGTTCAAAAGTTAGAAAACTCTCTTGAACATTGCTGGCCAACCTTGAACCTTCATGGCCAATGTTTGAACCACCACCAAAGCCACTCCAGACGTCCTCAACCTCTCATGTTTGTCCCTACAGGCTCGTTTGAGCTCAACGAACACAACCCTCGCATCAAAACGTGACCCAAACATCAAAAAACCAAAATCCAATTTCAACCCACACAACTTACCTGAGGTTCACGGTTTCCAGCCACCACCACGGTGGCTCCGCCGTCTTTGCCATCCCACTCAGTCTCTCAGCCTTTCCCTTACTTTTAGTCTCTCTTTAAAGCTAGCACATATGAGAGGATGATGATGGGAGAATGTTGGCGTAGGTTTCGGGTTAGATGAGTGAAAATGGAGGTGAGATGATGCATGAATTTTTAAAAAGGGTAGCCATAGGGTGGGTGAAAAGTGTCACTCATTCTATGGTCCCGAAACAGATATTTTGGGTCCCACAAGTCCAACATCAAAGTCAACTATCTAGAAAATTGTGCAATCGTAAATAGTTCGAAACATAGTTCTAGACCCGTAACTTTCCTATACGATGTCCGATCTTGACGTGCCGCCCTTCTACAAACTTGTATCATCTCAATCTACGTAATGAACCTCCATTCACGTGCAATTGACTTCCGGAGTCAAAACTCAATATTTTCACCCGTCAAGGGGTAAAATTGTCAATTCACCTCGATCATCCTGGTAATCCTCGATTAATTCCTGATTAATTCTTGATTAATCCTTAATTAAAACTCGTTATGTACGACATTCAGGACTGGTCGTTACAAGTGTAGCCAACAAATACACACTGTGTAGTCCTTGGTTTGAGTTTTTGATGAGTATAAGGACAAATGAGTGGGTAGAAAGCACAACCAAAGACTCTTAAGTCTAGCAAAGATGGATAATAAGCAAATAACACAGAGTAGGGTGAGTTCATGTGAAGGACAAGGGATGGCATACGATTTATGAGATAATTGGCAGTGGAGCATGCATGGAACCAAAATGTACGAGGCATGGAAGCTGTTTGAAGTAATGTGATAGGGGTTTCAACGAGGTGTCGAGTTTTCTTTCAGGGAGTCCATTTTGTTGTGATGTATAGGGACATTACTTGTATTGTAAGATACCTTGTGAAGCAAAGAAATCAGTCATGTCTTTATTCACAAATTCATCCCACCATCAATTTGGAAGATCTTGATTGATTTGTTAAAGAAATTGAGCACATAGGAATAGAACTTAACAATCGAGTGAACATCTGATTTATTAGTTAAAGGATAGATCCAGGTAAACATGGTACAATCATCAACAAAGATAACGTAGTATTTATAACCAAGGAAAAATAGAGAAGTGTTAGGACCCCATACATCAAAGTGGATTTTATCAAAGCGAAGAAAAGTTGTATGATCAGATGAAGGAAAGGACAATCGAGATGATTTTCCCTTAAGGCAAGGTTGAGAAATGTGGGACTCCTGGTCAAGTGAGCACATGATTCGAGCTTGGGACATCACGATAGATAAAAAAGCATTAGCAAGATGACCAAGTCACTGATGCCATATAGAGGTGAGAATATTCTTGCCCACACAAGAGGTGAGAGAGGGAAGAGAATGAGGAGTTGCAGTAGGAGACAAAAATTTTGGGAGTGGATACATGCCTTCAAAACTTGGAAGGTGGTACAGAACTCTCCCCAAGGGATCCTATATGCGAAGAGAGTGAGCATTGAAGAACATTTGGCAATTGTTGTGTAAATAGAATTTATGGACATGAAGAAGGTCGTGAGAAATGTGAGGAACATGAAGCACATCCTTAAGTTGAAAAGCATGATCATAACTAGGCAAAGAAAGAGAGCCAACACTAGAGATAGAGAGAGTGGCTTCATTGCCAATAGAGATACATGAAGTTGAGGGACAAGGTTGGGCCTGTTGTGTAAGACCCGTGTCCTGGAGGGAACGGTGAATAATCCCACATTCTTGTGAGGGGGAATGGTCTGGGAGAGGTTGGTGGTGTGCCTTAAAGGTGTAGGTACACACCTATCTAGCACTAGGCCTTTTGGGAGCTCAAGTGGCTTTGGGGGGGGATTGGAACCCCAAAGTTAAGCGAGTTGAGGTTGGTGCAATTTCATGATGGGTGACCCCCTGGGAAGTTGCACCATGAGCCCCCGAAAACAAAAACGTGAGGGCGAGGCCCAAAGCGGAAAATATGGTGCTAGATGAGTCGGGTCCTGACCGAGGAGGGTCGGGTCCTGACAATTTGGTATCAGAGCCAGACCCCGACTGGGAAGTGTGCCAGCGAGGATGCTGGGCCCTAAGCGGGGTGGATTGTAAGACTCGTGTCTTGGAGGGAACGATGAACAATCCCACATTCCTGTGAGGGGGAATGGTCTGGGAGAGGTTGGTGGTGTGCCTTAAAGGTGTAGGCACACAGCTATCGAGCACTAGGCCTTTTGGGAGCTCAAGTGGCTTTAGGGGGGGATTGGAACCCCAAAGTTAAGCGAGTTGAGGTTGGTGCAATTTCATGATGGGTGACCCCTTGGGAAGTTGCACCATGAGCTCCCGAAAATAAAACCGTGAGGGCGAGGCCCAAAGTGGACAATATGGTGCTAGATGAGTCGGGTCCTGACCGAGGAGGGTCGGGTCCTGACATGTTGTAACTGAGATGCATCTGAAATCATGTGATTGGTAGCTCCAGAGTCAGCGAGCGAAAAGCTAGGGTCATTGAACACAAAGGTTGAAGTAGCTTAATAGGCCTGTGGGTTGGCATTAGCTGTATAGGCTTGAGGTTGTGAGCTAGGTGTGGCAGACACACCAAAGGTACTCCTTTGTGAACAATCAGGAGCTTCATGGCTAGAAGCCTTGCAAAGTTGACACACGGGGAGTGATGAGGTAGATATATACTGAGAAGAAGATCTAAGGAGTCCAGAACCAGAAACGGGCATGGATCCTTAGCCAGTTGAGCCTTGTGACATAAATGAGGGGAAGGAATTAGGGTATTGTTGTTGTTTTTGAGAGTACCCGTAGTGATTGCCATAACCTTGATTCTGATGAGCCCCATAGTTGTAGTAGCCTTGATTGTAGCCTCCTCGATTTCGCTTGTTATTTTCCCAATTGTTTTTCCAGATATTATTCCAATTGTTATGCCAATTGTTGTTCTAGTGACCACGACCATTGTTCCAATTGTTATGCCAATTGTAGTAGCCTTGATTGTAGCCTCCTCGACCTTGATAATTTGTCTCCTGCCAACCAGAGTGAGGGGTAGTAACAACACTAGAAGAAACACCTTGTGAGCCTTGAGTGTCCTTGGCAGCCACCATAGTCATAAGAAAAGAGGTATGTGACGCAACTTGAGCTGCCACCTTGGTAAGGTCAGCCTCTTTAGCCAAGAATAATGTTCTAAGTTCATTGAGAGTAACATGAATAGGTCGAGCTCTGATGTGTGACTTAAATGAATGATACTCAGAAGGTAAACCATTAAGTGCAATGGAGATAACGTCTTTGTCAGTTACAATCATACCAGCACCCGCTAGCCGTTGTCGAGTAGTCTTGATCTTGCTCAAGAACACCTCAATTGAATCAAATCCTTGCTGAATTGTCTGCAAGTTGGTCTTTAGTTGCATGAGGTTGGCTTCAAATAGTGAAGAAAACCTTTTTTGTAACATAAGCCATGCTTCTCGTGAAAACTCATAGTTCATGATCTCAGTGAAAGCCTTTTCAGAGATAGTTGCAATGAGCATGTTAAGTATAGCAGCATCCTGATCTATCCAGCTTTGATAAGCTTCATCAGTTGATAAGGGACATAGAGAGGTTCCACCGAGATGGCCAAACAGATGAAAACCTTTCAGAAGCCTCTGGATCTTAACACTCCAAGATACATAGTTTGTGTCATCCATTTTCATTGGCATGTAATCAGTAACATTCTTGAGCAGATCCATATAGGTAGGCATGATCAAAACACATGATTTTTTTTTTCCAATAAATCAAACTCGATTCTACGTGTCTAACTGAGCAAGAGATGCAAGATACACAAGAAACTATATGTAATGCAAGACATACTTATCTCTCACCAAATGCACGATCTTCAGTGTTCAAATAAGAAAATTAATGAGGGATTCGAAGCAGCAAGAAGGTGAGGAAGAACTAGAATCAAGAATCACAGGCACGATCAATCGACAATCAATGATAGCGGAAACTAGAATCAGTAGCGACGAGCATAACAACTCCAATACCATTTTGGAAATGATGGTTCCATGGATGAGAGTTCAAGAATGAAGAAGGGTTAAGAACAAAGAGAGAGAATTGGAGAAGGATTGCATAATCTCATTCAATTGTACTTAGTTAATCAATTACAGAATAGGTTACACACTTATATATTATGCTACACACACCTCACAGCTTATGATAACTATATAACACTCCAGCTAACTTACAGCTCATCACCAATCAGTTATAGCTAACTAACTAAATCTGTTATAACTAAATAGCCAATTTTACCTAGCTAATCATCTAACAATAATTAAGCTTATTAGGCTATTCCCTCACACGTGTATATATATATATATATGTGTGTATATCTTGATCTCCCTTGTGAAAACCCACACGATATTATGCATGCATGCACTCTTCTACTTGATCATGCATGTTAATCAATGTGTACCTCAAGTTAATCATATGAATAATTATAACATTTGTGTTTATTTACTATTATCATTGTATTCAAATAATAGAATATATTCATCTTATTATTCAAATATATATATATATTAGAATGTGAAATGAAAATATTAAACATGTATAACAAAAGTTGATACTAATTATTAGCTAGCTTTTGAGTATTGACCTAAAATTTGGACGTTCATAGCAGCCGCCAACCACTCCTCTTATATATAGAGCTAGGAATGGGATGTGCAAAGTTTAATCTAATTAAGTTGATTTCCTTGTTTTGAACGCAGACTCCGATGCAAGTCCATAATTAGGTTTACATATATATATTATTAACAGATAAGATCAGTCATAGAGACAAAGTTGACCAAGGTATCAAGTCAAGAGTGTGACGAAATGGGAATCTGAATGATACTATTTATATGCAAGTAGCAGTTATGACTTTGGACTTGCAGGGCACAAATGATGATGATATTTGACAGATTGCTACCACAATTCTACGGTTTTTAATTGGCTACCTGGTACTGCATGGCGATCCAGGTCGAATGTGGGTCGTATTTTTATTTTTGATATTATCGATGTTTAATTACTCTAATTTTAATGTAAGGGAGAGAAAAATTTGAGTTAATTAAAACACACATTGGATTTGTAAGAATATGAAGATATAAAAGTCGCACATTAAAAAGTTGCACATCTTACAAAGGCTTATAATAAGTTGGGTTTATAATGAGTTGGGCATCTCCCCCCCATTTCACACACCCCCACTCGAAAATTTATCAAGTTACCATGGTAGGGGCATGCTGGCCGACAAGTGAAGATGGGCCCCACGTGACGAAGCCAAGTTAAACGGTTAGTTCAGAAAGAATATTAAAAAGAAAAGAGACTACTTAGAAATAAAAGAAACATCCAATGTGAACTTAGTTGTTATAGAGCACAATGTAAATTAAAAAAAAAGTGTGCATGCTGATCCGAAAACTTAAAAATGCACTCTGATCCGAAAACTTATAAATGCACGCTGATCTGAAAACTTAAAAAAATACAAAAGGGGTTTCAACTTGTACAAGAAGCTGAAGTTTCAGAATCGCAACTCGGGGTATCCTCTTCGAAGATGCTCTCAAGCGTACTACGTCTTGAGGGGTAATAGAAAGAAGGGTGAGTAGACTTAATGATTATTTCCATGTAAACCATAAACATAAGAGATAGTAGTTAACTCCTTAGTTTTAAAGAAGACGAGTTATCAGACCTTTAACCTGCACGTTTTAAGAGAAGTAATTAATAAAAGAATATGCATACCAACAAGTTGACCCCTAAGAAATATAAGACATATAACCTACTAATTATATTTTTGAGTCGCTCGAGTGATACGCACATGATTGGCTGGGTATCTAGGGTTCGCTCATGTACCTCGACCACATGAAGGCTGGGTGCTAAACACCGTCACCTCATGTCCCTTAGAGCTTGGGAACAACCAGGCGCTATTTTAACTAATATTTGAGCGAGCACGGATGATCGATCACGTGAAGGCTAGCATATGGCCAGCAGACGGGTATGAAAGAACGACTTCTAATTGGGTGTTATACAATTCAAATCTAAATTAGCAAATAACTTTGATTCTATATTGACGACTAACCGTAAATCATGAACAATGACATGCCTATAAGATAACAATCTCAAAAAATTCAAAATATACTCAAGAGTATGTAATATAACAATCAGTTGGCTAATCATGCTCAGGAACATGTATTAGTCAATCAACTGAGCATGCTTGGGAATATGCAATATACATGCATCTCAATCAAGCATGTATAAAACGTGCAAGTAATTAATAGTAATGTATAAAACCAAGTTTGAGGAAAAAGGTCCACTTACAAATAGTTGAGATAATGTCGTAATAGGGTCAACGTTAGCTCCTAACTGTAGGTCTCCTATTACAAAAATCTCAAGACAAGGTTTAGAATCTAGAATAATGTTACTAAATTTTTATAAATTTACGTTTGCTCAACAACGACCCAAAATTAAGGTAAAGTTTAGAAAATGAGTTAAGGCGCATTAATAATGCCTCAAAACATGGAATATGGACTGGCACATGCCGCTATACAGCATCATGCTACTCGCTGCCATGTGCCTCCATGCGGCGTCACGTGCTATCACACACTGCCATATGACATCACGCCCTACCACGTCCTGCCATGCGGGCATCACGCACCATCACGTACCATTACTCACTGCCATGCGATGTCATACTCGATAATGGATAGCCACGTGTCTCCACAAGCTGGCACGTGTTGGTGTGCACCGAGCGTGGTGTTCATGTGCATTCTTCATTGAAATTTGGTTTTGCTCGTTGGAGAACTAGTGTCAGGACCCACCCCGGTTTCACCTCGAAAACCGAGGTAAATCCTGCTCCCGTCTGACACCCCGACAGAAAGTCTACAGTAACTCACGAAAAGTCTCGAACAAAACAGTCAGACGCAGGAGAATATTTAAACATCCAGAAGTCAAATTTTACAGAGCATAGTACTCAATACAAAAGAAAGAAAACCGATAAACTAGATACACGCACAACGGAAAAGGTTAAGCACTCCGGGGTCACTCTCGAGTATTCTATGCCTCCGACGCTACCTCGACGTCACAACCCCGCGCTAGCTCCACGACCTGGAGGGCAATTTAAAACAGAAGGTGTGAATGGACCATAAATAAGGAAAGAATTTCCGAAGACCATTTCATAATAAAACCAGGGTTTTAGCCTTCCGTTTTGAAATCACATGCATAATCTAGTTACTAAAAACAATTATAAATCACACAAAGATCATCATAAAAACAATTGCAGAATCATTATAAAAACAGTTATAGAAATCATATCATAAGCATCATAAAACCGTATCATAAAACATAAGTCTCAACCATTTATTATCCGATCAAACCTGCTGGACCTATCCGGGTCTTTAAACTCCAGAGTCTTTAAACTCAATCTAGGCCTCAATAATATCCGAGTCTTTAAACTCCCGAGTCTTTAAACTCAACAGGCCTACGGGGGAAATATCAATATATCTGAGTTTTTAAACTCCCGAGTCTTTAAAATCAATCCGGGCCCGTCCCCCGTCAAATATAATCCGGGTCTTTAAACCCAATAACCAGATCCAGCAAATCCAATCAAAACCATCTGAAAACCATTTCGAACTCCATATCCAAACCCGAATCCGAAATCACCGGTCTGATGCCCTTCCGGCGTCCAGAACCGTCATTCCGAACCCAAATCCGGAATTCCACTTTTCAACTTTCAAACCCAATTCCAGTTTCCGAAATCCGATTCTAAAACCGAAAACCTTAATCATCGAAATCACGTCTCCAAAATCCATTTATAAGCGTTTAAAAACAGTTATCATTTGAAAACCCCAAAACCATGGCATTATACTCAGAAATCGACATTCCTCGTAAAACGTGCCAATTACGTTATTTCTCGAAAATCGTGCAATTATGTAAAACTAACATCACATATTCAACAATCATGAAATCACAAATAAAACCATAAAACAAGTAATTAAAAGCAGTTATGCATGCTCGAGTTTAGAGAAAGGGTCCACTCACAGTACCGAGCCCTCAATCGCGTCCCGAACGTCCTGTACGTTCTTCAGCTTCCCCGGGAAGTCCCGATCCTGTCAACAATCACCGAAGTACGTTACTAACACATCTACAAAAGTCCACCTAATTTTCCCCAAAAATCCCCGGGTCCTAAACGTAACGAACCAGAACCCTAAACCTTCACCTAGCGGAACTAACCTCAAACGACGTCCGAACAACCCGAAACCAATTCCAATAGACTCGTCACAACACATAGACCAAAAACCATGTTGACCGTTTTCCCAACAGCCGCAGCACGCGCCCCCACGCGCCGCCCAAAGTGGCTGCGCGTGTCACTCACGCGCCTGCACACAGAGGTACTGTTCACCATCGTCTACCTCGAGTGAACCGGTCTGAACCGGCGCACCCGGTTCTCCACTGTCCCGTCTCCGTTTTCCTCCCTTTCTTCACCAGCTTCATCGTCCAATCCTAAGGAACTCATCCCCCTCAATCTAATACCTCAACACCATCCCTAATCCGTCGACTCAAGCTCGAACCAAAAACCCGAACAACCCCTATTTCACGATCCGTCCAAGCAGACCTTCCCCTGTCACGGCGACCACTGTAGACTGTTCCTAGAACTTCACTGATGCTCACCCAGCTCACCAAGTCCCTCGACTCACACTCCAAACCCACGATTCACAGTTTGAAATTCACGGAAAAACAGAGTACTTACACAGGGCTTCGAAATTAGCTGCAATCGTCGCCGCCGTGCTCACCGCCGCACTCCTTGGAGGTCACAGAGTCCTCCCCAGCTTCCCTTCGAATTCACTTGAACCGTACACGGCCACACCACCACCACAAGCTCTCAACTCCTCTCTGTTTTCTCTGGTTTCCCGTGGCTCACACCTCACACACACACGACCACTGCACTTCCCAACCGTCTCACTGTCTCCCTCTCAATCTTTGGTCACTCCTTACTCACCAATTTACACAAATACTCAAACCTTCCCAGCCATCGATCGATGTCCTCACCGCCTCACTCTGTCTCTGTTCTCAAATGCACGGTTAACCCCCAATTATTTGGACCCGTGAACCCGTCTAGAAGCTACTAGTTCCCTGCCACATGTCACAATCCTAAAACCCCTCTCACAAGTGTCCCAAATCACAGCCATCCACTTGTCCCAATCTGTTGCACAAATCCCCATGTGCAAAAGACCAAAATGCCCTTCCTTTTAAGCCAAAATTACCATTTTGCCACTACCTTCCTAGACCCGTAACTCACACATCCTAACTCCGATGACTACGTGCCGCCTGTCGTAGAATTCAGGACGATAAGAGCTATCTAACGGTTCTAGGTCAATGTGTCAAAACCCGGTCGTACAAAAAGTCAACTCTTCCCTCTATTTTAGCCAAATTACGAAAGTGCCCTCAACCTTCCTAACATCAGAACTTCCTCCTCGGATGTCGGAATCGAGCGTGCCACCTGTCTACGGATTCGTGACGGCCCAAGCTACGTCACGGTCATCGGTCAAAGTCCATTTGACCGCCCGAACTCAAAGTCAACATTTTGCCGAACCTAAGGGCAAAATCGTCATTCTACCTTAACGAACCTATCGTCACCAACTAACCACCGATTAAGCTCACTAATCCTTCACTAATCACCGTCTTAACCCTAATTCCTGGGACGAGTCGTTACAACTAGTGACTTCAACGAGGCATTTCTCCGTCAATCCAAGACCAAAATCGACATGTAAATGTATAATCCTATGCTACTCACTCTCAAGGTCACAAAAATTAAACTTTTAAATGGAGAAACTACCTGTCGACATTGTGAAACCATTGGGAGGCTTTGGTTGTTTGAACCTTGAAACCGAAAAATCTGATGAGGTCCCGTTCGCCGTCGATCTCTCTTGAAACCTGTATGTAAAGGGTTGGTAGTACAGCTCGAATCTAGACGATTACGATAATAGGGGTCTTGAGTGTGGACTTACCTCAGAATTGCTGAAAAGCTTCAGAATCTGGCGACTCCTAAAATTTTTCGACGACTGCTCTCACCATCAATCTTGGTCAAAAAATGACATGCAAGAGCTTAGGGAGTAGTTCTTGACTAGATTAAGATAGTAATTTCATTCTAAGGGCTTGGTTTTACCTAGTTTTTCCCAAAATCTAGTTTGGAATTCTTGGGTTTGAGGTCAGAGTTCACCTCTATCATGAGCTTCGTGTCTTTATGAAGGCTTTACGTAGTTCGGAGAGCTCCGACGTGCTTGTTGTCGAAGATGAATGGTTGAGAGGAAGATGTTCTTGGGTTCATGGGTAGGCAGAGTGGAAAAGTGAACAATGTAGTTATGTGTGTGAGATGTCCCTTAAAAAAGGGTTTTACACTCCCAACACCTTCAATGCATGTAAGGCACTTGTCCAACCTCGGTTGTAACAAGCATCTTTTGTTTATTTGTGTTTGAATATCTTGGGTGTGGTAAGAAAATTTACTTAATTTCCCAGTTACTATACCTTGAATTGTCGTAAAAATATTTCATTTACGGTACGGGATGTAACACCATTGCCAATTGGTTTTGATGTGGAACCTCAACTTCTTTCATAGTATCATAATGGATTATTCCACATGTAAAAGTCCAAGAGGGGCCATGCATGCCACACATTAATTACCCATTCGTTGTCCATGTGTAGGCTAGAAAATCTGTTACATGTGAGGGGGCATGTTGGAGTGTGAGGTAATGTCCCACATTAGAAAAACGCAACTCCAATTTGCACCTTAAATAGGCTTGGGATAGTCCACCATTGCAATTTGATTTTGGGGTGAAACTTTAATTTATTCATGATATCAAAGTTGGTTATCCCACATGTAAGGCCTAACCGGCACACATGCTACGTCACTCAATATAAGTTATTCATGTGGTAGGCCAAAATAATTAAGTATCTATTCCTCTTTGAGGAAAATCGTTTCATTAATTATGGAATATATATACACACATTAACTCACAGTTATAATTATGTAGGTCATTACAAGCAAGCATTAATAAATAAGCCATAAATGATGCGAAAATCCGGCCAGTCTACTAACATGTTGTAACCCTGGCCTAGCCGGCCTAGCTATATTGAAATGTACGTACTCATTCGTTTAGAAATTATGTGAATATATACTAGCTGATCAAGCTTTATCCACAAAACAAAGCTCGAAATTGGTATTGAAATGTACGTGTGTATATATATATATATACACACACGTAAGTCAAGCAATTTAGTTTCTTAATTTAATTGCATATTCCATTGAAAAAGCTGCATGTAATTAAGCCCTTGTGTAGTACGTATCACCTATAACTTTGTCTTCCTCTTTACTCATCACTCATCGATCAGAGTTATTGTCTTCCTCTTCACTCATCACTCATCGATCAGAGTTAGGTTTGAAGAAGATTTATTATATTTGACTACTTATTCATTATCAGTAACTTTCGTCTTTCAGTTGGTTTGAAATTGTGTTTATTTAGCTTTATACGCCATTTTTTTCCTTAAAAAATATTTGGGAAGCCGACATGTTTAGCGTATGCCATAAAATTGTTTCTTGGCAGTCAAAAGGAATAATCTGAAACTAATTATGCAGAAACTATTTTGAGTTTGAGATGCCATCGTGATTCGATATTTTCAAATGACTGAAAAAAATATGAAATTGATTATTCACGCAAGTCATTTCTAATTATAATCCATATATATATGACTGATTACTTGGGCGGTGAAATTCCAATTTCCCTTCAAACATCATTAAAGAAAAACCAAAACAAATTAAAAACATTTAGCTATTAATTGTTTGACAAAAACAAATTAAATTTAGCCATTAATTATAATATCAACATCACCATTTAGCTAACACGTGCATATATATATATATATATATATGTCATAATAACAACAATTAATGATAATTATCATCCATATAAATAATAATTGATGATTTAAGCTTCACATTTTAGCAAAAGTGACATAATTAAGCTTCACATATTCTTAAATGTGAGATTATGTATGCATCATAATTTAGCAAAAGGGACACCCGTGTAAGCTTCATATATTCCTAAATGTGAGGAATACCAGATATGACATTTGAGTAAAATTGACACTAATTGAAAGCCTCATTTATTCCTAACTGTGACAAAAATAGTACGCATCACATTTAGATATAAGTGACGAATTTATACATTCGTCACATTTGATCTTCTGTGAGGGGTCTAAGGTGATGCCCTTAGTGACGCACAATATATATTCCTCACATTTGGACTTTTGTGATGTATTTTATTCAAATATGAGGAATATTCTACGTCACAGAATCCATTTTTTGTAGTAGTATATGTACCAATACGTAATATAAATATTTTTAAAAAGCAGTATTAATTTTATATTTATAATAAATGAACCGCATATATAATAATAAATAATTTTTAAAGTACGTAGTTAGTACCTTTTTGCTTGTATTAATTTGCTTGTTGAGTTTGGTGGACTTTGTTACTTTTGTAGCAAGGTTTTGACCAATAATTAAGGGTGTTCCAGTTAACTGATCCATTAACATCACTAATTAACTAATCAAATGAAGCCATATATTTCTCCACAGCTGATCAGCGAATACATATGAATTGAATGGATTTGCCTTGTCGGCACAATCAGCATCATATACAAATTTATATACCGTATTGTTAAAGTAGGAGTACGTACGTAGCAACAAAGCCGTCTAGTAGTTGATGATCATCTGTGATTATTAGTAACCTAAATATTGAGCTGTTGTGGAAAAAAGGTGGAACCCAAGCCATGAAAGTCAATAAGAAGATTAATTATATATTGCGCTTAAGGCTGGTCACATCCAAAGCAACATATCTCTGAAATGCTAATTAATTAGGTAAATAATATATATATATATATATATATAAAATTTAAAAACGGGAACCAAAAGATTATCACCTAATCCTACTAGCCATGCTTGAATATGATCACTAAAGTTTGATACCATTTTGGGACAAATTAAATAAAATCTTCCAGCTCATGTAGTCATATATTCATTTTGTTTTGGACATTAATTTACAACTGTATATCCAAATTAGCTATTATATAGAAACGTACTACCATTATTAACTTCCAAACTTATCAAACGATCTGGGTGTATGTATAGTTGACTCGGCGATCATCATCAATCCTTGTTCTGTTTTTTCGTGCATATATGCAGAATGCAGGCCGAGGCTGAGGCTGAGGCGCGCGCTGTACGTTGTTACAGTTGAACGAATTGGCTTTATTCTCGTCTTTGTGTTCTTATTCTTGGGCCAAAATGGATCAATATATATATATATATTATTTCACTAGCAATTCATAAATGAAACGAATGCTCCAAATTAATAAATTCATGTACCTGATTTATTTTATGTAAATAATTTAGAAGACGTATTGAAAAGCTAGCTGTGACGTTGTTTGTTCGGCTTTGTTAATTTTTGTTTAGAATTAGGAATTGTTACTTAATTACTTGTTATAATTACTTGGTGTTGTGAACATGATAGAATCGTACTCATTCATTCAGTTAAACTCTCTTTATATAGGCTTAGGGTTATGTTACAATATATGGACAAAAATGTCCTTACATAGAAATAGACATACACTTTCATATATTTACAACACTCCCTCTTGGATATTTCATGCAATAGTGTTGCTTGACTGCGCGCGTATATGTTGCCTTGTTAAAATCTTGTCAGTTAACAAAAACCCTGTGGGACAAAAATAATCGTGGTCGAAGGAAAAGAGTGCAACACGTGAGGATCGTAATCGCATCGGGATCTCTAGAGCTAGTTGAAGTCGTCTCTTCTGGAACATTAGTAGATAGTCCGTCTTTGAGATAGTATGCATTTAGAGTTGCTACATCAAAACCTTGCCCGGTAAATCCAGTGGGAAAAAGAGTACACGATGGTTTTGTGAGTATAATTCGGGATACTCAATATACTTTAAGGTGCTCGGTATGCTTTGGGATACTCCCCCTGATATCGACTCCCTTTGAAAATTAAGAACTTGGTAGATCTGTCAATCTACACAAGCCAATACCATGAACATACTTATGGAATGTTACATTGAGTGATGACTTGTTGAATACTATAATGGAACCGGTTCTCATCTATTGGATGAAGGTAACATTATCTTAGTAGATAATCTTAAGGTTCATTATTGGTGGAGTGCAGTCCACAAGTACTTCGAATATGCCCCGTAATGGCTTTTAGCTATATACATTTAGCTGCTTTGTGAAGAATTAGAGTCTTCGCATTATTTGAATTACATAGCAATAAGAGTCTGTTTCTTAGACCTCCAAGATATTACTGTGTTCCCAATGGTAAAGACATAACCAGTTTGAGAACATACCTTATGTGGGTCTGATAGGTAGCCTGCATCAGTATACCAAATAAAGCAATGCATCATTCCAAGGATCAATGGGGTTTCATTCATTCCTCGATGCATAGGGATAGTATAAGCCCATATCTCACATGCCATTAAGGTATTGGAAAATGTCTTTTATGCCATTCCAGTGGTGGTGTGTTGGCGCAGAGCTGAATGCAGCTAACTAGTTCACAGTGGATGAAATATCCGATCTAGTGTATTTGAATAAATTACAATAATGCGCTTATTGCACTTAGATATGAAACTTTTGGTCTCATCATCTCTTTATTATCATCTGCTAGATGAAACGGGTCCTTTTAGGGTCTAGACTACGAATGCTCATGGGCGTGCTTGAAGGTTTTGTTTTATCTTCATTAAGCATCTCAACATCTTTGGGATGTAATATCAACATCTTCTAGATTTGATTTAATCAAAAGACTCAAAACTTCATATGCACAGTACTCGAACTCCAGGTCGAGACAGAAGTTCATTCTCCTAAGGTCCTTTATTTCAAAATCCAATTTCAGGTGCTTAGCAATTTATTTGGTTTCTTCTGGAATACCAATCAATAGCAAACCTAGAACTTGTTTTCTTGATAAGCACACATGGTTATTCTTCGTTATCCCACTCTCATCAAATACTAACTTAGATGGTTATACCATATCCGTCTGGATTATCTCAATCCTCAAAGTGAACGCCTCAAAGAAGTAGAGAGCGTATTCCGTGGTATGAAACTATTACTTTCAAATGTATCTCTTTAACTGTATCCTCATAGAGATAAACAGTAACCACGTTCATAAACTGCATATTCATTTTTTTTTTCGAAAACTACCAAATTGATAAAGTAGTGGAACGTTATGACGTTCATTACGAGAGAATACGTCTCCTCGTAATCAATCTCAGGGCGTTGAGAAAACTTATGGTTTAACATATTTTTATATTGAATTGCAGATTAACTTTGAATGGGATGAGACCAACGCCGCGCTAATGGCATATATGAACATCCATTGGCAGAGGCTTTATTCTGACTGGAAGTTCGAGCTCCATGCCTACTACGAGCGCTGGAGCTCTCATGCTCTGACCCTACCAATCCTCCTGAGGAGATGCTAGGGGACAAGTTGGTTGGGTAGGAGTGGTTATGCGGGCATTGGATCAACAATCAATTTAAAGTATGTTTTTTTATTTATTTAATATTAATTTATGTTTTTTTTTATTTATTTAATATTAATTTACGTACTTCCGTATTAGTAGTACTTGTTTTCCTAATGTGCAGGTAAAATCAAAAGCTAACAAGGCGAATCGGGCAGAGAAGAAATTTGAGCACCATGGGGAATCGCGCCTCTTGTTGACCCGACATGAAGCACGACGTGCGGCTGGGTCCATGTACCCGGAGGTAGAAGCTTGGGGGGAGGTTTATGCTCGGCGAGGCAATGAGGCAGCTGACGCTATTCACGTAAGTTCAATATTTGCAGTTATTAAATATTTTATTATTTTTAATTACGTAATTTTGTAATTATTGCTTTATTCAACTTTATAGGTCGCCATGGTGGAGGACGTGCAACAGACCCAGGAACAGTGGACCCAACAACAACCTGAGGTTCCGCCGCAAAATTAACTACCGGATCCCGGGACTTCGATTGGCATCCTGGAGCGCCATCTTGGCAGACGACTCGTGAAAGTTGTTCGGGGCGCTGGAGCGGGGCTCTTTCGAGACGTCTCAAGCCGATCCTCGAGTTCGTCTCGGGGAGTTAATTCTGAGGAGGTCACTCAGCTGCGGAGCAACTTGAAGGATCTTCAAGAGGAAAATACGGAGTTTAAGGCTGGCCATGCGCGCCTCGAGGCCCAATATGAAATTATGCAGGCACAGCTTGCAATGCTTTTCACCCAAATGGGTCAGCGCATGCCTCCTGTCAATGGTACACCCTCCCAGTTGGATCCTTGTCAGCAGCCTGCCCAGGATAATGCTCAACCACCACTAAACAATTAGAACTTTATTAGTTTTTTTTTAAAAAAAAAATTATGTAAAATTATTACATTTATTTTATATATATTAGATTTAATTTTCTTTAATTTATAATTTTTTTTTCATGTTTGAATATTATTTCCATTTATTTATATATATAATATATCATAAATATAATTATTCAAATATTAAAATAATTTTAATAAAAAATATTTAAACGGTTTCCTGGCAGCAATGTCTGCTCTGGCCCGGTGCATCTCCGCCGGGCAAACCTCGCGTGCCTCGTATTTCCGACTATGTTGCTCGGCGAACACTGCGCCGCGAAAATAGCGTTGACTAACGTTTTGCTCAGCAGAGCATTATAATCCGCCGGTCGAAATCTTTTCCCGAAGAGTCCTGCTCGACGCAGTTGACCCGGCGGAGATGCGACGGGCAAACAGTTGCCCGGTGTAGGGTGAGGTTTGCTCGGCGGAACCCCTCCGCCGGGCAAATCCTATTTTGTTGTAGTGCCTTCAAACTTTTACAATAAACAAGAAGCTCATACCCCCAATAAATTTACGTGTGCCCTATATTTTTTTTCCAATTTACTGGAACACTATTGTATTCGAAAAAATAGTTACAAAATTTATAGCTGTTGTAAATCAACCTTCAACCGAAAGGTGGGCATAAATCCGTTAAAATTATTAATCGATGGAAAACTGGAATTGCAAACCTTCTTCTGGGATCATTCCTAGCAGGTCTGTTGAGGACTTGTGGATAATTGCTCAAGGATGAGCTGTGACTGTGTTCAGATTGGAAGTTCACTGTTTGAACAATTTCGATGGACTTAGGTAAGAAAATCCATGAAATTGAGCACATATACTTTTTTATAGGATGATTCCGAGTATATTTATGGTTTGAATTGTGAAAAAGGATTGAATTTGAGTGGAATTAAATCGGGCCATGCAACCGGGTTGAACAACCCGTTTTGCAGGAAATCAAGCGAGGGAGACAATGAACAGTGCCAAGCGCGTGGGTTCACTCACATATGCTTGTGGCGAAGCGTGGGGGCGTGTGTGCACATTTTTCGAGGTGCAATCAACATAGTTTTTAATGTTTTTGATGTAACAAACATTTTGGCACGAGTTTCGAGTTGATCGGATACCGTTTCGATATATTTTGTGTATCCAAAGTGTATATATATATATATCTATATATTTAAATACGTATTTAAATGCCAAAAAATTAGGGGATTTTAATGTGTCATTATTTGAGATATTAGTGACCATTAGTGGTGGTTTTTGACAGGATTCGTGATTTTTGAAATTTACGGATGAGCCTACGGCTTGGAATCAAACCGCTTGGACGGTGTGCGAGTGGACGTTTGATTTATAAACTGTCATGCATGCATAGTAAATGTCTTCAATGATTTATTGCATGATTTGAGTTGCAATGATTTGGATGATGATTTGATATAATTATTTTATGATTTATGGATTTAATAATCATTTTGTGGGCATGATTTACGAGAATGGTGAAAACGATGTTTTGAGCTTAGGCCCGGGTTTGAAAATGATATTTTGACTTGGAATGTGAGTAAATAATAATAATTTAATGGATTAATTAATGATTTTTGTATGTGATTTTACGAGTTTGCATGAAATGATGTTTTGGGCTTTAGATCTTGTTCAAAATGATGTTTTGGGCTTGAGACCCTATTGGAAACTATATTTCGGGCTTAAGACCCTGTTGGAAATGGTTTTGACATGGTTTTAAGCCAAGGATGGTTTTGAAACTAATGTTTTGACTTTATGTTCAGTGGCCCGGTTGTGTAATGTCTAGTAAAACTCGGATGTGTAATGCCTGGGAAAACTCAGATGTGTAATTCTCGAGAGACCTTGGATGCGTAATTCCCAAAACGCCCCGAATGTGTAATCTGTAACAATCTATCTCGGATTACGGGATTAATTATGATTAATTAATGACTAATTAAGGATTTAATTGACTAATCGGGGATTAATTGAGAGAATACCGACGGACAGTGTAAAATGATCGTTTTGCCCTTAAATTTTAGCCAAATGTCGACTTTTGATTCGGATGGTCAAATGCACTAGGAGCTATGACCGTGACATAGATCGGGACGTCACAAGTCCATAGACAAGCGGCATGTCAAAATCGGACGTCGAATGAGGAAGTTATGTTCACAAGATCGAAATCGATTTAATTAACGCCTCGGGATTCAAATTAAATAATATTTAAATCTGATTGGTTGAATAATGAATGTGGGCCCTTAGATGAGTGACAAGTGTCACTCGTCCCATTGGTAGCTTTCCATAATTTATGGATCTATGCCCATTGGGTGACTTTTATTTAATATTTTATCATTCATCTATCTCTTTCCCCTTCCCATGTATCATATTCATTTTCTTCCTTAAACTAAACACACAAATAACCCACCCTAACCTTCACAAACCTTGATCTACTGAGGATGGTGTGAACTGAAAAGTGAGAGATGGAAATGAGGCGAGCATGACGATGCTAATGACTTGGTCGGCGGAGCACGGTGGCCAGAAACCCGCAGGTGAGCAAATTCGGGTTTGAAAATGTGTTTTCAGTTAGGCTATTTGTTGGGTATTTCTGAGGTTCAAACCTTCTTCCTAAGTTTCCTATGAATTCAGGGGACCATTTTGGAAGAGCAACGGTCGCTGGAGTCGACGGCAAGGTAGGGTTGCAGGTCGTGGTTACTGTTCATCGTCCAATAGGTAATTTCGAGCCATTTTGTTAGATTTTTGGGTTGATAGATCGATTGTGTTTGTTTAGATTAAGCTATAGGAAAAAATTAGAGGGAAAATGGTTGAGAATCGAGGGAGAATTAGACGAGTCAGGTCGCAGGTCTGTGCAACCAAATTATAGGACTCGTCAAAGGTAGGAGATAAAGTGACGTTAGCAATGATGTCATCATGTCAGAATGACATGTCAGCTAGTGACCAATAGGAGCTCAACACGTGGCACTGTCAGATTTGACAGCTGTCAGGGTTGTTAGTGCTGACGTTAGCGTTGACTTTCCAACGTTGAATTTTGGTTTGACCACACGCATGGGGGCTCGTGGGCACGAATTTTGAGGTGGGACCAATGTCATTTTAAAGGTTTGGACAATCCAGATCCAATGGTGGTGGTTTCGGGTCAATCGGAGATCGTTAAGTTGGCCAAATCGGGGGTTTTCACCTGGGGAAATGTGTTCAGGACATGTTGACTTTTCCAAGAATCTTGGGGTTTTATCCTATGGACTTATATAGATGGTTAGTGACTTTCAGGTATGATTTGGACAGGTCTGGATGTTCTGTAGATGGTGATTTAGCCCCGAAAGGCTTATGACACGCGTATCGAGACGACAACTAAGACGGTCTGTGAGTAGACTTTCTTATATGAAATGATGCATGCATAACTGTTTTATATGTTTTATGAACATGATTGTAGTATTTAGTATTCATGTATTTGCAGGTATTTCTGGGTTTATGGTTTTAGACCGTGTTCTACATGATTTGTGTTTTAATAAGGGTTCAATGGTATAATTTCAGATTTTGAAATATGGAATCGGGCTTGAGACCCATTTGATTTACGAACTATCAGACCTGGTGTCCATTTGATTTAATGAGGCATTGGATCAGAGATCCATTTGATTTATACTATCGGGCTTGAGGTCCAGTTGGGTTATGAAATGGAATTTCGAGCTAAGTCCCTTGAATTTGGAATTGGAATTGTGGAAATGGTTTATGAAAGTTATACTTCGGGCACGAGACCCATTTGTGAAGTTACGATGGTTTTATGGAAATCCCGGGCATACCCCTTTGAAAGGTTTTGAGATGATTTATAACATGTTTTCCATATACCATCCTTATGTATGGATTGTCTCTTCTGGACGTCTCATAGTATCCCGGAGTAGTCACGGCGTACTACCTGAGAGAGGCTGTCCTGATGCGTAATTCATAATCAGAAGTTCAATTATGGATGATACCCCCAGGGAGGGTCATTGATCTGTGGGTCATTGACCTGGGTGGACTTGGGATTGAGACCCCGAGTAGCACGCGTAGCTTGGAAAACCATGACAATGGTATTGATTAGGCATCTTGGATGCCAATGATTGGTTAAATTGTATTTCGATAAACTAGTTATTTGATAATGATTAGTTTTGGGTTGAGTTCCCACATATCTTGGATTTATGATGTTGGGTTAAGGCCCTAATGATTTAATTAAATTAAATGGTTTGATTACTAGTTTTCAAATGCATGCATACTTTTTAGTGCATGGCATAAACGTCTTTTCATGAAATGTGTTTTATAAATTATTTATTTTGTCCACTCATAGCTTTTAATGGTTTTTAATGCCCTTCAGGTTTATTGCGGATGCGGGCTGTAGCGGAGACCGAGACATCACACTCCACTGATCCTGGCGCACTCTGAAAGCCCCGTTTGGACTAAAGTTAGAGTTATCCCTTGTCTGACACTTCATGTCAGACGAGAGCATGACATATCCCGCGGTAATCCTTGGGGGATTTGGGATGGGTTGTGTCATAATCCCCGGAAAGCCCGGATGTGTAATTCTCGAATTTTCCATAGATGCGTAATTCATGAACTTTAAGTATTGGATTATGTTTGATATTGATTTTGTATTTAGATGTTTTATGATGATTTTTGGAAATGAGTTTCAGGAAATGTGGGCCATGGGCTTTTGATGAATAGTGGGTCCCACGGGTTTCATGTGATTTGGCTTGAGAGCCGGTTGTTTATATGTTTTACTCTATGCATGCATGTTTTATAATTGAAGGGTAAAGAGGTTGTTTTGAAATATATTTTCGAACGATATTATTTTTGTCCACTCACACCTGCAGTGGGGGATGGTCGAAATAGAGAAGAGAGAGAGAGAGAGAGAAGAAACAAAACGAGGGAGGAAGAGAAAGGAAGGAAAGAAGAACATGAAGGAGAAAGAGGGAGAAAAATTGTAGAAAAACGGTGAAGGATGAGGGTATGTTGTGAGGTCAAATCATGGAACCTGTAAGATCCTATTCTGATTTTTGAATTTTGGGCTTGGAACTCGGAAATAAGAGTTCCTGGGGTCATTATAAGACATAAAACTTGAGGTTTGAACGTTTGAGTGCCATCGAAATGACTGGGGTAACTATGGCTGAATGTTGGGAGCCTTGAACTAAGGTTTCAGGGCAAGTTTTTCTCTGTTTAAACAATATAGATCTTCTTCTGGGTATAATTATATATTGGATGAAGAAAGGATGGAAAAGAGCAAAAAAAATGAAGAAATTGGGTTCGGGCCGGGTCGTATAAATTGGGACCTGCTCGCAAACCCACGGGTCGACCCGTCAGAGGTTGAAGGTGACACTACATGCGAGTGTCCTCCACGCATAAAGAACCATGGGGCCGCGTGAGGGCACGTCCGGTGTTTTTTGGCCATCCGATCAACATGAAACATAATTGTTTTTAAATCCTGAAACTAATGGTATAAAGTTTAAGTTAATCGAATAAGGTTAGAACATATTTCCGAATTTCGCATATATTGTGTTTAAATTTACATTAATAACTAATAAAGGAAAATTTAGTATATTTTAAGGTGATATTTAAGTATTAATAAACTTATAACAATTAATTATGATAAAAGGAAATATTTAAGGCATGGTTAAGAGGTGTAATGTGAGTATACATTCACAAAGTTATAATAGTTATGAGAAATGGATGAATTTCTCAAAAGTAATGAGTAATATGTTGTTTACTATGTTATGAAGCGATAAGTTATAATATTTATGATGTTTATTATGCTATGAGGTGATGAGTAAATAATGCCTAAAGTGATGTTTTTGATGAATAAACCATTTTCTATATGAGAATGAATCATAAATGAGTATGGTTTATGATGTGCAATGTAAAAACTAATTATATTGGCATAGGCAAAGAGTTACGTATTTTCTAAATTATAGCTATTGCAATTTGTGTAAACAATGAAAATAAGGCCGAATAAGGTCGAATTAGTAATCTCGCTACTTGGCGGGGGTTAGTGGAACTAGACGTGAGCGGCAACCCCGCAAGGACATGTTTAATTTGGTTAAGTTAATAAGGTGTGAACGTGAATAAAATTGGTGATATCCTTTGTCTGACAAAAAGTTGTCAGATGGGAGCAGATTCGACATGTTTTTCACGAAATTTATGGACAAGTCCTGTCAACTTAGTATCAGAGCTTGGGAATTGGATATTTTGTTCTTGAAATATGAGCCTCGTATTTTAATTAATATTTTTTTTCATGATTGATATGATGATGAGTTGATTATGTTTTAATGAATTTTGATGATTTTATGGAATCACTCAAACATACGAGATTTTCCATAAACAATCATTTGGCTTAAATCCGTTATGGAGTTGGTTTGATTTATGCGATAATGATAATTGATGATTTTTGAATGTTAAATGACGTTCGCGTATATGTTTATTAGATTTTTGCAGAAATTATGTTGAGTTTAAATTCAAATTTTGAAAGGATGATTTGACTTTTAACGAATGAATATATGATGAATGATTTAAATATGATTTTGAAAAAGTAATGGATAGTTTTTGAGAAATTATTAATTGATTGAATGTATGAGATTAAATAAAATGTACGAGATTAAATAAAAAAGGGTATTTCTTGGGCTTAAACTCGGAGTTTGAAATGCGGAAAATATGGACTTGGTTTTAAGGAATAGATGTACAATATAAATGTATATTTTCCGATATTTGTACATTATTGTGAACCAGAACTTTGGATTGTTAGTTGGTACTCAGACGCTGGATTTTGGAACGGATATATGATGTGATGATTGAATAGTCTCAAATGTCGAGTTAATATTCCTTTCTTGAGACTGGTAAGGTGTGAGATGACCACTCAGATGTCGAGCTAGGCTCCAGTTCCTGAGTGGATGGTGATTAGTTAGTCTTAGATTTCGAATAGGGCTTCGTTTCCTGAGGCTAGTATTGGGATGCTTACTCAGACATCGAGCAGGGCTCTGGTTTCTACGTGAGGGTACACTCGAACATTGAGATGGGCTCCGGTTCCCGAGTGGTGTGCAGAAATTCCCCCTGGGGAAATATTTTTCAGGATGATGTGTTGATATTGTTTTCGGATTTAGTTTAGATGTTGTTTACGGTGATGGTCTACTCGTAGTGTCGCTGTGTGAACTGGTTGGTACTTTAGATGGTAACATATTGAGTTTGATTATGGATTGGTGGAATAAGTTAAAACCATTCGGGATCCCGATATTGCTAGTGTTTAAATAGAGTTGGGAATTAATAAGCAGACTTTCCTTTCTAGAGTGCATGCATAATTAAGTGTTTTAAGGGCTTACGGTACGATTACTTCGATATTAACTTGAGTAAGATTTTATATGATTTTTTGAAAGCATGTTTTTATGAGAATTATTCTAAACGATGTTTAGAATAAAGTATGTCATGATTGGTGTTGACTTGAATGTGAGTTAAAGGTATGGGATGCTTTATGTGATTATGGGCGTGTGATTATAACAATATGATCATATGTAAGAGAATCTGATGGCATAGCATAACAATGATATGATAGAAGGTGTTGAGCGCATGATATTTATGATAATTAATATTGGGCATTAGGGATGGGTGGATTGTGTGTGACTTTTGTGATGACCTTGTGATTGCTGTAATGATTTATGCATAATAATTGAGATGATTACTGATGCCGTTTTCTTTATGGATATTTTACAGGTATTTCGAGGTCATGAACTGTATACTGTCATATTTGGGACTTAACAGTTTTTCGTAATGCATGCATAGTTTTATAAAACGGAAAATTGATTTGTTTTAAGCAACTTAATAGTCCAATTTCAATATGAAAATAAGGTCAGTTTTTAAAGGGGTAGATTGCAACACCCCGAAAATTGGATAAAATGAAAAAAAGATGATTTTGCCTCTAAAGGTCAAAAGTTGATTTTTTTTACCGGGACACTTTTTGGACAATTCACGAGTACCGTTGCGTAGGTCTCAAAATTATGAATCCGTAGACATATGGTAAGACGAAATTGAAGATTGAATAATTTCGTTATAGGGTAAAATTGATTGAGGGAATTTTTTTGCCTAAAAATGGTACTTTGATAATTTTGTAAGAAAGACCTAGAATAATCTAGGCTTCTCATGATTTTTCCCTCCTAAATCTCCCCACCTACTCACATTAATATATATATATGTGTGTGTGTGTGTGTGTGTGTGTGTGTGTGTGTGTGTGTGTGTGTGTGTGTGTGTGTGTGTGTGTGTGTTGTGTGTGTAAATGGGACTTCGGTGGGGGATGCCCGAAATAGAGGAAAGAGTGAGCTTGAGAGAGAGAGAGAGAGATGAAATAGACCCAAGGAGGAAAAGAGAAAAAGGAAGAGAAAGGAAGGAAAGAAGAAAATGAGGGAAAAAAAGAGAGAAAAAACTGCAGAAAAGCGAGGAAGGATGAGGGTAGGCCGTGAGGTGAAATCATGGAACCCGTACGGTTTTTTTTCTTCTGATTTTTGAGTTTTTGGCTTGGAACTCGGAAACAAGAGCTTCTGGGTGCTTTTGCAGTTCCTGGGGTCATTATAAGACAGAAAACTTGAGGTTTGAACGTTCGAGAAGCCATCAAAATGACTGGGGAAACCGTGGTCGAAAGTTGGGAGTTACAATTTTTATGATGTTTACTATGTTATGAAGTCATAAGTTACAATTTTTATGATGTTTACTATGTTACGAGGTGATAAGTACATAATGCCCAAAGTGAAGTTTATGATGAATAAACCATTTCCTATATGAGAATGAATCATAGATGAGTATGGTTAATGATGTGCAATGTAAAGACTAATTATATTGGCATAGGTTCTAAATTAAGTTATTACAATTTGTGTAAACTATGAAAATAAGACCGAATATGGTCGGATTAGTAATCTCACTACTTGACCGGGGTTACTGGGACTGGACGTGGGCGGTAACCCCGTAAGGATAGGTTTAATTTGGTTAACGTGTGAAGGTGAATAAAATTTGTGATATCCTTTGTTTGGGAAAATAGTTGTCAGAAGGTAGTAGGCCAGTCCAGTTTTCACCAAATTTAGGAACAGATACTGTCACAAGGGCTTCTCTCATTAGAGAAGAAGGATCATCGAGCAAGATAGCGATCAACAACTTTTGCTCGGCGAAGCCATTTGCCGAGCAAAGCCTTCAAACCAGAGTACAATGAAACATGTCAAACCTTTCCTGACAAAGTGGTAATTTTTTTTTTTTTGCTCGATAGAAAATTCTTTTGGCAAAATTTTAATATACATTTATTTTTTAAAATATTTAAAATATTTGATTATTTATATATTATTAATATGAATATATATTTAATTAAATACAATAAAATAATAATAGCAATTATATGAAAATTAAAATAATATCTATGTAATTAAATGTATATTTTTACATAATTTAAATCAAAAACACTTTTTAAAAACTAATCAATCGGGGGAGGTGGGGCCATCACCATCTTGGGCAGGCTATCAAATCGGGTCCTATGGCTACAAGCCAAGGTCATCCAACCCATGCCCAGCTATTCGGATGAATGGGAAGGCGAGTTGGGCCTGAATTTTCTCATTTTGGGCATGAATGTGCGCGTTTATGGCCTTGATTTTAGTACTCTCAGCTTGGAGGGTCTCCATATTTTCCCTCAGTTGTGCCTTTCCCCTGCGCCCCTAACAACCTTCTCAGGATGCCTACTAAGTTGGCGCTATAGGATGGCGATCGACCTCCGAGATCTATTAGCTGGTCCTCCAGCAAGATCATGGGTTGCTGATGTGTCAACTCGTCCAAGTCTGATGCACATCCTCCACCATCGCCACCTACGAATTGAAATAAATTAATAATTAGAAAGTTAAATTTCAAAAATAAAATTAAAGTATAATACGTAAAGTTCGAACTTATGTGAATAGCATCAGCTGACTGTTTGACCCGACCAACATATTCTTCATCTGGGCCAACAAAGATCGCGATCTCCCATGGTGCTCAAATTTCTTCGTTGCACGGTTCGCCTTGTTGGCCCTTGATTTTTTTTTGCACATTAGAAAAACAATCATTACTAATACTTCAAAACTAAAGAAATATATTATATGAATAAATAAATGAAAACAATAGATTAACATTTATTAGAAGCTCTCTGACGCGAAGTGTGTGCACAACCAGGCCTATCCCACCTCCCTATCGCCATGCAAATCCTCCAGAGGGATTTGCACAAGTTACATTAGGGGAACTCTGGGCCTTGTAGTACTCGAGGAGCTCAAACTTTCAATTAGCGAACCGCTTCTGCCAATGGAAGTTTAGGTGCGTCCATAAAATCGGCATTGTTCTGCGTCCCGCTCAAAATTACTCTGCAATAAAATATTAAATTTATAAAATTATTTAAAAAATGAAAAAAAATGAAAAAGAAAGAAGAAACTCATGCCCTTGAAGCGGACCAAAAAAATATCAAGCTTCTGTCAGGGATTGGCTCCTGAAATGATCTACCATCATCTTGGACTTGGTGCAAAGAATTGCGTACACTCTGGACGACAATGCCCTTAATCGTTCCACCCATATGACCGGGATACTAAAATTTGTCGACTGCAGATTCGCTGGATGCCAAACACTTATTGATGTCTCGCACCTTTATGCTTCTCCTACAAATAGGGGTGGACATTAGTACAACATTTGGGTAAAAAATTAATGCAAATTTTTAAATAAATTAGACATTTAACTTGCCCTGAGGGAGTTGTCCACCAACGATGTTCTCTGCTCTATCATCTCCAACGACCCAAGGGTTGTACGGGGTTGCCCCCGTTTCTTGATGTGGCACCGCCTCGCCAATCGTACCCTGATATCACATGATCATTAGTAGAGGGTAGGGGGAGTTGATGAAGGGGTTGGTTGCTCTCTCCGGGATGGTGCAGACGAGCAGGAGATGACTGCTCATCGAGGAGGGGTGCTGATGTAGGAAATGGGTGCTATATCGGTGAGTCATTTGCTAGATTGGGACAAATCCCCGATGTGATCAATCTACGCTGAGACATATGCAATAAAAGTTTCAATGATTTATAATAATTTCCAATAAAGTCAACAATTTAATAATTTATAATAATTTCCAATAATTTATAATAATTTCCAATAATTTCTTAAAATTTCATAATTCAATAATTTATTGTAATTTTCAAAATTTTCCAAAATTTTCAATAATTCAATAACTTCCAATAATTTCAAATAACATCCAAAAAATTCAATAACTCAATAATTTCCAAAATTTTCAATAATTTGCAATAATTTCCAAATTTGTTCAAAAATTCAATAATTTCCAATAATTTCATTAATTCAACAATTTCCAAAAATAAAAAATTAATTCAATAATATACAATAATCAATCCAATAATAAGTCCAATAATCAAACCAATAATATCCAATAATCAATCCAATAATATCTAATAATTAAAAAAATAAAACATCAAACATAATGTAAGTGACTTACAATGGGGACGAGCTTGCAAGTTTGGTGCGTTTGGGTTCATGGGAAAGGATTCGTAGATGTGTTTGGGTTGTGAGAGAGAAGAGAGAAGAGAGGAGAGAGAGAGAGGAGAGAGAGAGAGAGAGAGAAGAGAGAGAAGAGAGAGGAGAGAGAGAAGAGAGAAGTGAGAGAGAGATAAGCAAGAGAGAGACTGAGAGAGAGAGAGAAGAGAGAGAGAGAGAGAAGAGAGATAGAGAGAAGAGAGAAGTGAGAGAGAGACTGAGAGAGAGAGAGAGACTGAGAAGAGAGAGAGAGAGAAGAGAGAGAGAGAGAGAGAGAAGAGAGGAGAGAGAGAAGAGAGAGAAGTGAGAGAGAGATAAGCAAGAGACAGACTGAGAGAGAGAGAGAGAGCGAGCGATATGAGCAAGAGAGAGAGTGAGTGAGAGAGAGACACAAAGAGAGAGAGAGTGAGAGAGAGAGAGAGAGAATGAGTGAGATGGAAAGAGAAGATGAGAGAGAAAGAGAATAGAGAGAGGGATGAGGTTTCAGCTGTTTGGGTGCAAAGAAAACTAAGCGATGAAGAAGAAGAACGGAAGGGTCGCCGATGTATTAACTTAGTGAGGACTTTGCCCAGCAAAGCTATCTGACGGGCAAGCTTTAATGATTCACCGAGAAAAGGTGGGAGAAAATTTCAATGTTTTGCGAAGTTTTTTGGGTGACTTATTAAATTTTCGCGAAATAAAAGTTTTCCCGGAAAAGCCATCTGCCAAGCAAGCATTAATGATTTGCCAAGAAAAATCTTAGAAAGAAACTATTTTGGTTCGTTTGATATGCAAATAGGTAAATTTTCTAATCAGACTGCTCATTTCATGATAAGATGTGCCTAGACCTCACCCGTCAAAAATTGTGAGGTTTTGAGGATTTAAAACTGTCAGATCAAGAACAAATATTTTGTTACCATCGATTCGTTGTGCACCGTTACCTAAGCCCGAGATTTTCAGTTTCGCTACTATTTCTCGTAGATAATCTATGAGTGAGGTTCATAAATATGAACAGTTGATCAATCGAACTATCAAAGAAAATTACCGAAAATTATAAACCACCATATTCATTAACAATTAGAACCATTTTATGGAAACTACAATAGTCATTTCAAGTTTTAGGTTCGATTGATATGCGAACAAGGGAATTTGAAATCAGTTCGTGATAGGACATGCCTAGACCTCACCCATAAAAAATTGTGATGTTTCGAGGATTTAAAGTACTCGGTTCAAGAACAAACGCTTTGTTACCATCAATTAGTTACACATCATTACCTAATCCGGGACTTCTGAATTCGCTAATTTTTCGATTAGATGATCTATGAGTGCAACGTATAAATATAGCTAGTTGGATCTATCGACCTATTAAAGGAAATTACTAAAAATAAAAAAACCAAATATTCATTAACGCTTAGAAACATTTGAAGGAAAATTCTTTAGCCATTTCGAGTTTTTTGGTTTGATTGATATGCAAACGAGTGAATTTGAATAATCAGACCGTCAATTTGTGATAGATGTGCATAGACCTCACTCGTAAAAAATCGTGAGATTTCGATGATTTAAAGCAATCGGATCAAGAATAACATTGTGTAGCTGTCGATTTGTTCCCCACCGTTAATCCCGGAACTTCCAAATTCACTAATTTTTTGCGTAGATGATCTATGAGTACAACTTATAAATATGGGATGGTTAGATCAATTGAACTATTAATGGAAATTATTGAAAATTGTTAAACCATCATATTCATTAACACTTAGAAAATCGTGAGGTTTCGAGGATTTAAAGCCATCGATCAAGAACAAACATTTTGTGTTTTTGATTCATTGCACACTGCTACCTAATCCCGAAACTTCCAAATTCACTAATTTTTTGCACAGATGATCTATGAGTGTGGCTTATAAAATATGGACGGTTGGATCAGTTGAAGTATTAAAGAAAATTAATGAAAATCTTAAGAAAAAAGCACTTATTTTTTAACCTTACTCAACGAAGGTACATGTTCCCCCTGATGAGATTTTGAACATTGCTCGACGAAGTTAAACATTCACCGGGAAACTTTTGTTTATAACCTTTCTAGACGAATGAGTTCAACGAGCAAAGCTGTTGTTGTGGCAACTTTGTATTTGACACTTAAAGATATGTTTTCCACTTACTAATATGTTTTTCACTAAACGATATGAAAATATAATATACTAAAAATATTATATGACGCTTAACAATATGAAAAGATAATATGTTATACATATAATTGAAGGATTTTTATGACAACTATTAATCAGTGTCGGTTTCACTATCCCCCTCCCAATCATCATCGTCATTCGAGATATGCATAATAATTATTTCCTTAGCATCACTTTCAATTGGTTCTAAGGTACCGAGATAAATAAAAATGTCATCAATCATAACTGGTAAGATGATGTCTTCGGTCCATACTCCTCCCACGTTTAGAGTAGGTGACGAGGAATCCTCTCGTTGAAAAAGTTGGTCATCTTCTGTTTCCCCATCATCTTTACGGTGTCGATCATCCAAGTCCCAGATGTTATTATGCTTCACCATCTCAGCTACTTTCCAACTAGCACTAGCTTTTGGATCATCCACATAGAATGCTGGTTTCACTGTATTAGTCAAGATGTAGAGATCACCCTAAAACCACTGATTGTTTGTGTTGGCAGAGGTACATAAATGATCTTTAATGATCCTACTTGGGATACTGGGGTCCGTATCAAACCAATGACACTTGAATAAGACCACTACTGTGCGATCCACATAAATAACCTTAACTACACTTACCAATTTTCTGTAAACCCTGTATCAACATTTACTCCATCCCCTATGTAACGACCCGTCCCAAATTCCAGGATTAGACTAGTGACTAATCACGATTAGTGAGGCTAATCCGTGATTAGTTGGGCGAAATCGGACGAACGATGCGAAATGACCGTTTTGCCCCTGATGGTGGCAAAACGTTGACTTTTCGATCGGCGCGGTCAAATGGACTTTGACCGATGACCGTGACGTAGTTCGTGACGTCATGAGTTCATAGACAGGTGGCACGTTCAATTCCGACGTTCGAGGAGGAAGTTATGACGTTCGGAAGTTTAGGGGCATTTTGGTAATTTTGGATAAAAGGGGTCAAAAGTTGACTTTTTGACCAGGAGGTCCGATGGCCGAGGGCCGAAGACCGTTACGTAGATAAGGACGATACGAATCCATAGACAGGCGGCACACTGAAATCGGACTTCAAACGGGAGAGTTATGGGTCACGGAAGTTCAATTTCACTATGCACGAACTTCGAGACGGGGACGTTTCGGCGAAATCTGATTGGGTGGATATTTTGGTGGATCTACATAATTAATTAATATTATTTAATTAATTTTATAATCCAATTCCCACCTAATTCAATCCTAGCCATCCAATTCAATTCTAACTTTAAATCCACACCCTCCATCCCATCTCTCTTTCTCTCATCAGCCATCCCCCTTCTTCTTTGTTTCCTTACCACCCGAAACCCCATAACCCCATTTTCTCCATTTTCTTTCAAAAAACCGAAACACACACACACATCACCATTCATTGCTTGGGTGTGACCGTGAGTGACGGGAGGGAAGGACAGAGAGGCTGGGACGGCGAGTCACGGCGACGGACGACGGAGGACACGGCGGAGGAGCTCGACCCGTGAGGTGAAAATATTTAAAAATCCAAGTTTTGTTTTTGTTAGGTTTTAATTGAAACTAATGATTGGGTTGTGCTTATGGGGGACCTAGGGATTGTTTTTGAAGGTTAGAGCGGCCTGGAACAGTCGTGAACGACGGGAGAAGTCACGGCCGCCATGGCCGAATTGAAGGTACGGGTTTTTGATGTTTTTCTTCCATTTTAATGTCATAGAACCATAGGTTAGGCTTAGAGGAGGAAAATAGGACAAACGGGAACGGTTTTGGTGGTCGGACGGTGGAGAACCGGCCGGGTCAAGTCGCAGGCACGGCGACCAGGTTGCAGGGTTCGGGTCGACCCGTCGAGTGGTTGAAGGTGGTGACGTGGCATGATGACGTGGCACCTATCAGATTGTCAGGTGACGTGGACCACTCATCAGCCGACACGTGTCACATGTCAGTGCACAGTCAGCATTGACATGTCAGTGACGTGGCCCAATCAGGGGCTGACACGTGGCACTGACGTGGACCAGTGTCGTGATGACACGTGGCACCTGTCAGACTGCCACGTGGCACTGACAGCACAGTGACGTGGACCAATGGGAGCATGACACGTGGCACCTATCAGAGTCTGACATGTCAGACCTGACAGCTGTCAGATGACGTCATGCTGACGTCAGCGATGACGTCAGCAGGTACTGTAGCGGCTCGTGAAGCCCACGTGCAGCCACTTCAGGCGGCCCGTGAGGGCGCGTGGCAGGGAATCTGGGGAAGGTTCCAACATACGAAATCATCTATTCGATGTAACGAACATTTTGGGACTGGTTTCGTGTCAATCGGACACCGTCTCAATATGTTTCGGGGCATCGGAAGGTTTAGGTTCGGTTTTAAAAATAGTTAAAAATACGGGAAAATTACGGGGCTTTGGTAGGAGGTTAATTAAGTAGTTAGTAACCTTCTATTATGATTTGGACAGGTTTGGGAGTCCCGGTGACGGTGATCGGCTCGGGTAGCCGTATGGCACGCAAATCGAGGCGGCAGCTCGGACGGTCTGTGAGTGGACCTTGTTTTCTAAATTGGTGCATGCATAAATGTTTATTATATGTTTTATTACTTGTTTGATGATGCCATGGGTGCATTTGTATGTGGTTACGTATAAGCACGTATTTCGAGGTTTCGACCTTATACGGTGCTTATACGGGTCTGTATTTCTTTATTGGTTTTAATGAAATGGCTTTGGATTTATAAAAGGATAAACTCGGGTATGAGACCCATTTGGTTTTGTCTCGGGCATATGACCTCAGATTTCGGGCACGGTGCCTAGTTGAGGTCCTATGTTCGGGTACGAGACCCAGTCACTTTACGGTTTTGATTTCAGGTCAGGGAACCTTAAATGGATTCCCAAGTTCATGACGGTTTATGGGAACCGGCATGAACCCTTGTTATGGTATCGTGGTTCATGATGGTTTATGGGAACCAGCATGAACCCTTGTTGGTTATCACGGTACATGACGGTTTATGGGAACCGGCATGTTACCTCAGTTATGTTATTACGGTACATGACGGTTTAATGGGAACCGGCATGTTACCTGATTATGGATATTATGGATCATGACGGTTCAGGGGAACCGGTCATGAATGTTTATGTTATGTATATATATGTTCATCTACCTTCCTTTACTTCTATTATCTCCTCCGGGGAGGTTCGTTGGCCTGGGTGGACCCCGGAGTAGTCACGGAGCACCGACTGAGTGGAGTCACCCCCCTGTTGGGTTCCTTACTCTCAGGAAGGCTATGGTTACTATTACCTCGGGTAGGGTCAGTGGTCTGCGGACATTGACCTTGACTTTGAGATGACTCGGATTGAGACCCCGGGTAGCACGCACGTAGCTTTGGATACCGTGACAGGATTGGTTGTGTGAGTTATATATATATGTATGTGATGGATATATGATATATGATATGTGGTGTGTACAGGTGTGCACATGATTTGAGCAGTGGCTCGAGTACTTGGTTTCTTTATGGTTTGGGGCCAAGTCCCTTATGGATTTGGGCAGTGGCCCGTATGGTCGTTTTCATTGTGGCCCTTTCGACCTTGGTTTATATCTGCTTTGGGCTTAGTACCACATATGGTTTGTTTTGGATAAATGGTTTTCGAATGCATGCATGCTTTTTAGTGGAGGGTACAAATGTCTTCTTATTAAATGTTTTTATAAACTCTTATTTTGTCCACTCACAGTTTTTAATGTTTTGACTGCCCTTCAGGTTGACATCGGATGTGGACTGTAGCAGAGACCGAGATATCACATGCCTCCTCCGGATCCTGGCGTACTCTGATAGCCCGGGAAGGCAAAGGTCAGAAATATCCCTTGTCTGACACTTCGTGTCAGACGGGAGCAGGGTCATCCCGCACTAATCCCGGGGGGATTGGGATGGGTCCTGTCACCCTAGCACGAAGATCCCGCCGTTCTGAGTAGATAATTTTTCATCTCATTCTGTGCACATGAACTTAACTTAGTTAACGTGACAACCAGCGTGTGTTTCTCCTCCAAATGGGCCAATGGCAAGCTTCATTAATTTTTTTTGGAGATTGGCGAGTTGTCAGGTCTCAACTATGTTATTTGGTAAGAAAAAACAAGTTATTATGGTTAAATTAAAAATAATTACTATAACATTTGACTAACGTGTTAGGAAAACTAATGTGGAAACAATTATTTGTCCATTTCCTCCCAATTGGAAGGATATTGAGCCTTCATCAATGTCTTGTGTTCGTCGTGGAAATGCCAAACTTCATCATAGTTGTTTAGTATGAACCAATGAGCCACCACCATATCGCTATTAGTGAATAGCTCTGAGGCTGGACCATTGCTGAATGATCGTGCGGGTTGGGCAAATACCGAGAAGGTCTCCAAACATTGACCACCATCATCATTGCATGAGGCCTTGTTGAAAGATTTTTCAACATTTCGAAGGTACATTGCAAAAAATGTAAGTGACTCTTTTAAAATGTATGCCTCCACTATTGAGCCTTTAGGACGTGTCTTGTTGTGGACGTAACACTTATAGGTACCTAACATTCTGCAAGGAAATATACAAAACGGTTCATATATATATATACACATTATATTAGTATGAATAATTTATACCTTTCGATTTCGTGCATCCAACAATAATGAACCAGGCTAGCTAGTTTTGCCTCATCTAGGAGATGTATTAGTAGGTGCACCATTACAGGAAAGAATCCTGATGGATATATTTGCTCGAGCTAGCACATGATGTAGATAATATCCTCTTTAATTGCTTCGAGGTCCATTTTTTCCAATGAATTGCCACATAGTATCTGAAAGAATGGAGACAAATAAACTATCATCTCAACAACTTTAGGCTCCAAGTAGCGCCGAATATCAATCTGAATAAGTCGTTGTAGTAAGACATGATAGTCATGACTTTTCATATAAGTCGGGGTACCACCATCATTGCTAACAATTCGAGAGATGTTGCTTGCGTACCCATCGGGAAATTTCACACCTTGCAACCAGTTAATGAATTTTTTCTTATTCTTCGGCGTAAATATATAATTTGGATGATCCATGATGTATTTTCCATTAACAACTTTTGGCCAAAAATATCGCAGAATGCCCATGTCTTACATACCCAGACAAGTTTTTTTTGGGCTGTTTCGACTTGCCTTCAATGGGTAAAGTTGTTCACATAACATCTTGGTAACATTCTTCTCGATGTGCATAGGATCTGCGATGTGTCTGATTTTCAATTTTGACCAATATGGAAACTGGAAGAATATGCTCCTTTTCGTCCAATTTTCCTGTTCAACATGATTTGGGTCTCTTGTGACGAATTTTGGGATGCTGTTTAAGTTAGCTGATATCTCATCATTGGACCTCTCCCTTGGTCATGGTCGTAGCTTTGTTTTACCATTAAATGAGTCAGAATGCGTACCACATCGATGATCCCATAGTAGAAATCTTCTCACGTACCAAAAGAACGTTGTGTCTGGTCCACTTGTCGGGCAAGCAATGACTCGTGACTCGTCCCTGATTTTAGGGACTCGTCCCTGATTTTAGGGATTAATTAAGACTAATTATAGATTATTGGGGCTAATCAGAAATTAGCCGATGATTGTCAGCTAATTAGGGCGAAATTACGATTTTTCCCCTAGACGAGGGTAAAAAGTTAACTTTTGACCCAAGAGGTCCGATGCATGAGACCAAGGATCGTTACATAGTGTTCCAAGAAAGTATTTACGGTGGCATGCTTTACAAGGCAGTTGACTTTCCTTTTGTCTAGAGTGGGCCCAGATATTTTCCCTAGGCCCAATGGATGAGTGACAAGTGTCACCTATCCATTGCTCCCATTACACAGATACATGCACCACCCATCTTCTTCATTTCCTCATTCAATCGAACAACCCGAAAGCCCAAACCAAACCCTTCCCCTTTGATTTAGCATGAGGCCAAGAGAGTGAGGCTGAGGGTGAGTTGATGGTGGCTAGTCAAGGACAGAACCGTCGTGGATAGCGATGGAGCCCTGGGAGGAAGGTAAACCCGATAACCCAGTTATGTTCAAATTTTCGATTTCGTGTTTGGACGTTGGAGGGTGGGTTTTAATGATTGGGTATGGTTTCTGGGACAAGGACGAGCTTGTGGAGATTGGTAGCAAGGGAAATTGACAGTCGGAGCGCCCTGCAAAGGACGGCCAAAACTGGGTCGTGTGTTCTTCGATTGGGGAGGTAAATTCCTAACCCATTTTGTACGTTTTGAGACCGTAGAATGATAGGAAATGATGAGAGGAAGCTATAGGAATTGGAATGGATGAAAAAGGATGAAAAATGAGGGAGTTATAGGGGTGAACCGGTTCCGCAGGTTCGGGTGGATCGGACTTGCAGAACTAGTCTGAACCGGCCAGTTTGCGAAGGTTGAAGATGAATGTGCTAGGCGCGTGAGGTCCACGTGCAGCGGCTTGGGCGGCGCGTGGGGGCGCGTGGGGCTGTTCTGGGGAATGTTGTCAATACATGAAATAATCTATTTGATGCAACGAACATTTTGGGATAAGTTTCGAATCGATCTGATATCGTTTCGACATAGTTCGGGATGTCCGAAGGTTTAGGATCGAGTTTAAAATATTTTAAAAATCCCAAAAAATTAGCGGGCTTCAATGAGAGGTTATTTAGGTAGTTAGTAACCCTTTAGGTGATTTGGATAGGTATGGGAATTCCGGAGATGGTGATTGGCCCGGAGAGGCTTATGACGCGCATATCGAGGTGTAGCTTGGACGGTCTGTGAGTGGGCTTTGTTTTATGAATTGATGCATGCATAAATGTTTTATATGTGTTTATAAGGATGATTTGAGTATTCCATGAGTGTATATGGTGGTATTTGTGATTTACGTATTTGCACGTATTTCAAGATTTAGGGTTTTATATGGTGCTTATACGTGCCTAGTATTTCTATGATGGTGTAATGGACAGGTTTTGGAATTAGAAATATGGAATCGGGCATGAGACCTCATTTGATTGGAAACCATCGGACTTGGAGTCCATTTTATTTAATGAGAAATCGAGCTTGAGGCCCCCGTTGATTTATGGTATCGGGCTTGAGGCTAGTTGGTTGTGATATCGGGCTTGAGGCCCAGTTGATTGTGAAATTGGGCTTAGGGCCTCGATAAATTGTGATATCGGGCTTGAGTCCAATTGTGATTCATGAAATGAGAATTCGGGTTTAAGACCTTATTGAGATATGAATTTAAGCTTGAGTCCTTGTGAGATTTGGATTTGAATCGGATTCGAGGAATCCTGTTGAGATGTTCGAGTATGAGACCCAGTTGAATTGTGATTTGAAAGAAAGTATTTCAATATGTATATACCCTCCTGTATGAATAGTCTCCTCTAGACGTCGATGATCCTGGAGTGTCACGATCCACTGCTTGGGATGAGGTGTCTCCAAGAGGGAGCACATCCCAGGAGTGTGAGATATGAGATAGTCTCGGACAGGTCCGGTGACAGGCCCTCCCAGACATCGTAGATCCTGGGAGTAGACTCAGAGATGAGAACCGAGTAGTATGCATACTTTAGATATATCGTGACGAGTTCTTGATTAGGCATATGAGATGTCGAGGATGGGTTATATATATATATATATATGGATGAGGTTTTACGGTGATCGGTTTAGGACTGAGACCCCGTAATATTGGTTTTGGGATGAGGCCCACGTGTACTGGGTTTGGGCCAAGACCCACGTGACTTGATTTGAGCTGAGTCCTTACAGATTTGGTTTTGGCCTGAGACCCACCTGATTAGTTTTGGGATGAGTCCCATATGATTGGTTTTGGGTTGAGTTCCCATATACTTTGGTTTACGGTGTTGGGCCCGAGGTCCTAATGATTGATTTAACTAAATGGCTTGAAAAATGGTTTTCGAATGCATGCATGCATGCTTTTACGTGAAGGGTATAAATGTGATTTTTGTTATAAACGATTTTATAAACTATTGTTTCTTCCACTCACAGTCTTTTGATGTTTTTAATACCCTTCAAGTTGATAGCGGATGCGGGTTGTAGTAGAGATCAAGACATCACATGCCACCAACCGATGCTAGCGTACTCTGATGGAACCCCCGAGCGGGTGACGAGTTTATCCCTAGTCTCACACACAGTGTAAGACGGGAGCAGGTACATCCCACGATAATCCAAGGGATTCGGGACGGGTTCTGTCAACTCTTCCCTGCCAACATACAGTAAGCAGAAAAATCATTAATTTTCCATATTACGATCGCTCGTGAGTGAACATTCCTCCACTGCACTTATCGTATGTTCAGACACCATTTTCCAAAAAATTCGCGATCTCATCAATCAACGGCTGCAAATAAACATCGATGGATTTGCTCTGTGATTTGGGCCTCAGTATTAAAGTTTGTGAATTTTTTCTTCAGTCGTCTTCAAGGACGCAAATTATATGGAACTATAACTACCGGCCAAGTACTATAGGGCCTTACAAAACTCTCACAAAGATTTAAACCATCAGTAGTAAGTCATAATCTGAGATTTCTTCTCTCGGCTGAAAAATCAGGATACATCTTATCAAATTCCTTCCAAGACTCTCCATCGGCCGGATGCCTCAATGAATCGTCATCAATTCATTCATCTTTGTGCAACCTCATGGCACGGGTTGTGTGAGTTCAGTGGAGAATAGCGCAACACTTTATTTAGAATCTTGTTCTTTCAAAATCTTGGCTCATTACACATGGGACATTTGTCGAGGTGCTCGAATTCACTGTAAAAGAATGCACAATTGTTTCTACATGCGTAGATCTTCACATACCCTAAACTGAGATCTATCAAAAGCTTATTCGAGCTAGCCTTTAAGGAGTATTCAGATGATAATGTCCATCATATGATCAAAATGATTATTCGTTTGATTATACTCAACTTTCATGTGCATCAATTCCACAATTTCCTCTAGAACCGAGAAGGATATACAACCAGGGTATAATTCACACTGAGTTTTTTTCAACAACCTCTGGTAATGGAGATTCGACGGTTCGAGTTGAAACCTGAGGGCCTCATCGCCCATATCATCCGATTCAGGAGGAAAAACATCGGTTAATATCTCAACAAATTAATCATTATCACACCGTCCATTTGAATCACTTTCATCCTGACGGATCCCAAGAATTGAAGATGTCGGTGCAGTAAAAAAAAACTTCACTGTGATAGATCCAATTAGTGTAGTAGTGTGCGATCCCATTCTATGTCAGATGCATTTGGACATTATTCAACGACATATAACAATAGTTGTTACCCTTAGAGCACGACACATGATGCATCTTTGATCACTACAATGACTTAGTGCAAAGACAATGAAATTGTTGATCCTGTCCAAATATTGATCAGAAGATTTATCCAGCATTTTCGTCCGGCCTCTATCCATTGTACGGACTTGCTTTCACAAAATAGAATCAACGTAAGTAAATGCATTAGTATTGTCCCGTAATTGGAACAAGTTAATATCAAAACTCGTTCATCTTATTATGCGTCTGGTGATTTGGCCCTATCTCATTTAAGAGTGCACGTTCTGTGCTGTATAGTTTACAACCTAGGAGGCAAAGTTTCCATCGAGGGAAATTTCAACAGCATCACCATACGGTTTTCCAAATGCACGACTTAGATATTTTAAACGAATATCTAGTATGCATTCGAGGAACATTGAGGGGATATAAACCGAATTTCACACAATCAAAACCTAACCTCATAGACAGCAAATTACACAACACATAATTGTGTACTCTCAAACTGTCTGAATAAATGGAAAATTCAAGAGTCAATCAATCAATCCGATTCACTGACTCTCAAATGGGTCTAAGGTTTTCCATTGAATTTTATTATACAAAGTTAATCAACCCGATTCGTTTCACATGAACATATAATTTCTATTTTCCTAATTGAATAACATATAATCTATTTTACTAACTTCTTTTCTAATTTCCTAACATATTTTATAATTTCAACAATTTCATCACATTTTCACAAATTTCCTAACATTTTTTATATTTTTATATTTTCCTAACAAATTTTCTAATTTCCTACACATTTTCCACAAATTCTAAACATTTCTACAAATTTTCCACAATAAATCACAATTTCCTAGCATAATTATATCCAAAATTCTTAGCAAAATTAAAATGAGAGCCGAACATACGTACCTTTTTTTTTTTTATAAGTATTCCTTCAAATCAAACACAAATCTCCCAAAACACAAAACTTGGGTTAGTTTCTAATAAAAAATCAAAATCTCAAAGTTAAAGAAAGGTAAAATTATCAAGCCTTCAAAATTGGTATTGGTGATTCAAGTCAAAAGAATTTGATTGGTAGTGAAAATGATGATGAAATGATGTTATTGCTAATGAGAGTGAATGAGAGAGAGTGATGGGAGGTGTGAGATTAAGTTGAGAGGAGGAAGAAGAAGAAAGCTATGGGGTGGGGTTTTAGTGTGTTTAGACTATTTCTCGGCAGAGGGTTCGTTGGGGAAACTTTAATGATCTGTCGCCTGATGCTTAAATAAAGTTTGCCCGATGGTGATTTTTGTCTTGTCGACCAAGGCTCACACGTTAATGCCATTTTCCCCGGCGGATGGTGTCGGCTCGCCTGGCAAAGTTGTCCATTTTCACGCGCCAACGACGACGGCTTCCCACAAGATCTTGCTCGGCGAGCCCTCTTTGTTTTGCCAGGTGTCGTTTTTACCGGCAAAATTTCCTCCACCGGGCAAAGTTTGGACAGGTCAGATATGTTTTCTTGCAATGAATTCTAATTTTAGAAAATTCAAATTATATCGAACTATTAAGATTTTAACAATTTAAATTTGAATATTGTCAATATCCATATCGAAACGCGCTGTACACCCCTCTATTCCCACCAATTGGAGTCCAACTGGTTTTCGTATTCATCAAAATGTCAATAATAATAGGCAAAACGGGAGCACTAGAAGAACCACCCTTCTCGTAAGAGATATGTGCATGCTCGCCTTCTAACACTTCTCTTTGAACATCAATTGTCTACTTGGTCCTCCATCTTTCATGGAAATCTGCGCAAGGCTTCCGCGTCCTGTACTCAAACCGGTATTCGTGTTATTTGTCAAAGGTTACAGAAATGTCAATAATAATAGGAAAACCGTGATCACTAGAAGAACCAGGCTCAACCAGCCTCCCCAAAAATATAATAAAAGAGGAGGATTTTGACTTTTTCCATAGCGAAAGCACCTTGACCAAACCAGCATCCTTGCTCGAAGATTTTCCTCCCCAACCAGCACACAAAGCACGTCGACTAATCATAAGACATTCCTCAAGTGCATGCCCTTGGTTCTCACCATACATTTTAACTTAACAAATCCTTAACCGCTATTGGGAAGGCATAGTGTCCGAATTCAAAATTTTGCAGTCATTCCACCATCGTCGGAAATTTAGATCACCGACATTTTTCCTTGAAAAATAAAAATATCACGTTTGGCATATAACCTATAAGTTGACTTCACTCTTTACAAAAATTGAACCCGAAATATCCCACATAACATACTTATAGAGAAGAATAATATTAGGCTGTAATCAGTGGCGGAGCCGATATGAGCCCAGGGGTTCTGGGCCCTCACTGAATTTTATATATTTTAATATAATATATGTTTAAAAATTTATTAATGAATAAGAATTATTATATAATTATAGTTAATTATATATTTTGGAATTCACATTCAATTTGAAAATACAATTTTAAGTTTTCTAATGCACATATACATCATTAGCATCATGCTTAGTCGTCCTCCGTTTCTCGTTCTACTTTTCCATAGTTTGTAGAACAAAGATTTGTGGGGGGCTCACCCTAAAATACTTTTTTTAATTCTTAGCATCATGCCTACTTGGTCCTCGTTATTTCCTTACAGTAATCCGGTGTGTATAACAAAGAATTGTGGAGGCTCACCCACAAATACTTCTATTTGATCTACCTAGTTGGCCCTCCACTTTTTCTTTTAGTAATGCATAGTGCCTGAAAAAAAAAATTGTAAAAATCTTCCATCTTTTGAATCTTACTTATTTGTATTTTTTTCTTCCCTATGAAACTCATGATTTCACATATAATTATCCAACTGCAAACTATTTATTGAGGGTTCTAGTTATTATGTATCGTAATGTTTTCAAAATGGGGGATAGTATCTTTTATAAATGATTTTCATAAATTTGTTTTCGTCTGATCACTGAGTTTATTTCATAATTTTTTTCTTTTCACTCCTAGATATTATCATAAGAAGTGATGTCGGCTAGCTTGCAACGCATCAAGGAATTCATTTTTTTTTTTGGTGCTTCTCAAGAAACATAGCAGACCAATTCGAGACCTTCTCGGATTTTTAGAGAGAAATTTAGGGCGAATGGTACCAGAAATCAGAGAGTGAATGAGAAGAATTGAAAGAGAGGCATGAGTATTACAAAGAAGAGATGATGATGAGAAGCAAGAAAGAGAGAGAGGAAAATCAGTAGATAGAGTTTAGACTTTGATTTTCATTCATACACACTTAACAACTACAAGCAAGGTTCCAGTATTTATACAGTTCATATAGCTCCATCTAATTACTTAGTCTTCAAGTAATAGCTCAGTGAATCTCCTCCTAGTGCAATCTTCATGTACAAGAGTAATAACTAACTCAGTGAACAGCTGGAGTTAGTTAAGGTTGTTTAGTGATAGCTGGAAACGGTTGCGTGGGAAGGAATATGGTGTTGCAGCTGCACCAAGAGCCCTGTTGACACATGTGACTTAACAGCCCCCCTCAAGCTGATGAGGAGAGGGACTCGAGCATCAGATTGGAGGAGTGTAACCAGAACAAATCATCAGAAAAGGCCTTGGTGAAGATGTCTGCTGTCTGATCATGGGAGGCCACGTTTTGGACATCGAGATCACCTCGAACAACACGTTCTCTAACGAAGTGATAATCAATTTCGATATGTTTGGCTCTTGAGTGAAAGATAGGGTTAGCACAAGGGCTGGTGGCAGAGGTACTGTCACACAGGATCAAGGGAGGTTTGAAGAGTGGGATGTGAAGGGCATGCAAGAGTTGGCGGATCCAAGAAACTTCAGCAACCGTGATTGCAAGAGCCCGATACTCTGACTCAGTGCTGGACCTACACACTGTGGTTTGCTTCTTTGACATCCAATCTACATCAGTGTAAGCGATTAGATCAAGAGAACCTGGAGTGAAGGTAAGGCCACGGTGAGGAGTGCTCTTGAGGTACCGCATGATTCTTTTGACAGCCATGAAATGGGCTTCAGTTGGAGAGTGCATATGTAACGACCCGTCCCGAGATCCGGGATTAGTGAAGTGATTAGAACAGCTTAGTGAGCTTAATCGGTGGTTAGTTGACTACTTTTGGGTCTGTTTAGCGTAGAATGACCGATGACCGTGACGTAGTTCCGGATGTCACGAGTCCGTAGACAGGTGGCACGCCCAATTCCGACATCCGGTGAGGAAGTTATGATGTTCGCAAGGTTAAGGGCATTACCGTAATTTGGTTAAAATAGGGGGAAAAGTTGACTTTTCGTGTAAGGAGGTTTTGACACGAAGACCGAGGACCGTTAGGTAGATCTCGTCGTCCTAAGTTCAACGGTAGGCATCACGTTTTTATCGGACATTGGACGGGCGAGATACGGGTCTAGAACGACAATGGCATAATCGTAATTTTGACTCATAAGCAGGGGTATTTTGGTCATTTACGCATTGGGATTTGTGAAAATAGGATCAGGACAAGTGTACAGTGAAGATTGGGATATTTGTGAGAGGGCTGAGGGGATAGTGACACGTGGGGTTGCTCTAGTGGGTTCTAGGAGTGTGCACGGTCCAAATTATTTGGGATGTGTATCGTGTTCGAAGAAGAGAGAAACAGAGGGTGAGATTGAGAGAAATTGAGAGTTGGTCGGGTGTGTTGGTGTGTTTTGGTGAATGAGGGAGTGAATAGAGATCGAGAGGGAGGTAGTGAGTGAGTTGTGAGGGCAGCTCGAGTGAGTCTGAGGGTGTGAGGAGTGTTTGAGTTCACGGGAAAAACCAGAGGAACAGAAAGGGTGTTGGGTGGTGGTGCTGCCGTGGTTGACCAATCGAGGCTGGAGGTGGAGTCCAGAGGACGAGAGGAGTTGTATACTCACGGCTGAGCTCACGATGGCGGCCTGATCACAAGTAATTTCTTCCCCCCGGATACTTGCTCTGTTTTGCCGTGGAAATTCAAATCAATAGTTGTGTCGGTAGGGGCTGAGTCTAGGTGTTTGGTGAGGTCTAGTAAGTTCATTAGGGTCCTAGGTAGCTACTGGTTGTGCAGCTGTGACGGGGGATTGCACGGCGGAGGTCAGAACGTTGGTGAGTTACACTGTTCTCCTTTTTTCATTTTGGGTTCAAACTTAAAGTCATGGTTTTTGAGTACGAGTCGAGGGGTCTGGTAGGTGCTAATTGATTCCTTAGGTCCTTAGGAACCTTTTGGTGTCGAAGCCGTGAAGGGGAAGTGTACAGGTGGTCGGATTGAAAAACAGGGGATTGAACGAGTTTTGTTTCGAGCTAGGGACGACGCGTTAGAGATTGTGTTGAAATGTTTGGAGTAGGGGAATCGATTACTGGGAAGAGGACGGAGAGTTTGGTGAAAAGAGGAGCAGAAATGGTGGACGGACGGTAGAGAACCGCTCTCGCCGGTTCAGACCGGTCGAGTAGCTGAGGAAGACGATGAACAGTAGTCTATGTGCAAGCGCGTAAGGCCCACGCGTAGCCACTTTGGACGGTGCGTGGGGGCGCGTGGGGTGTTTTCTGGGGAAAGTTCCAACTGGGTTGTTGGTCTTGAGGTTGTAACGGATCTTTTGGGATAGGTTTCGGGTTAATCGGACGTCGTTTGAGGTTAGTTCGACTAGGTTGAAGGTTTAGGGTCTTAGTTTGTTATGTTTAGAAGTTCGGGAAAATTGGGGAAAATTAGGAGGACCTTAGTAGACGTTTTAGTAACGTATTTTGGTGACTGTTGACTGGATCGGGAATCCCCGACGAAGCTGAGGAACGTACGGAACACACGGGACGCGAGTGACGTGCCCGGTATCATTGAGTGGACCCATTCCTTATACTAAAGCATGCATAACTGCTTTTCTATAATTGTTTTATGGTTTTACATGTGATTTTATGATTATTGACTCTGCTATGTTGGTTTTACGTATTTACACGTTTTCAAGGAAGTTCAGTTTTTAGCACGTTTTACGAGAAAGGTTTGAATTCTGATGTCGATACCATGATTTGGGATTTCAAACGATAATTGGTTTTCAATGATTATAAAGTGATTTTGGAACATGATTTCGATGATTAAGGTTTTCAGTTTTAGAATCGGATTTCAGAAAGCGAAATTTAGTTTTGAAGTTGAAAAGTGGAATTCCGGATTTGGGTTTGGAATGACGGTTCTGGATGCCGGAATGGCGTCAGACCAGTGGTTTCAGATTCGGGTTTGGATATGGCTTTAGAATGGTTTTCAAATGGTTTTGATTGGATTTGCTGGATCTGGTTATTTGGTTTAAAGACCCGTATATTGTGTTTGACGGAGGACGGGCCCGGATTGGGTTTAAAGACCCGGATTGAGTTTAAAGACTCGGGAGTTTAAAGACTCGGATATACTGATATTTTCCCCCGTAGGCCTGTTGAGTTTAAAGACTTGAAGTTTAAAGACTCGGATTATTGAGGCCTGGTTATTGAGTTTAAAGACTCGGGAGTTTAAAGACTCGGGAGTTTAAAGACTCGGGAGTTTAAAGACTCGGATAGGTCCAGCAGGTTTGATCGGATAATAAATGGTTGGTTTTATGTTTTATGATACGGTTTTATGATGCTTATGATGTTATTTCTATAACTGTTTTTATGCTGATTCTGAACTGGTTTTATGACAATCCTTATGTGATTTATAACTGTTTCCAACTAATGGGTTGTGCATGTATGTTTTCAAAACGGAGGGCTAAAACCCTGGTTTGGTTATTAAACGGTTTTCGAAACTTTTATTTTTTATGGTCCACTCACACCTTCTGTTTTTAATTGCCCTCCAGGTCGTGGAGCTAGCGCGGGGTTAGACGTTGAGGCAGCGTCAGAGGCATAGAGTATTCGAGAGTTTCTCGGAGTGGTTTACACTTTTTCGTTGTGCGTGGACTTTGTTTATCGGATTTGGATTTTCTTAGTTTAGTACTATGCTCTGTATACTTTTGACTCTGGGTTGTATTACATTTCTCCTGTGTCTGACAGTGTATTTGTGGTTTGCGGTAAGGGTATTTTCGGTTTTTCATTCTGGGTTGTCAGACGGGAGCAGGATTTACCTCGGTTTTCGGGGTGGAGCCGGGGTGGGTCCTGACAATTGGTATCAGCGCATAGGTTTGTCGGGTTTGTGGTTTGTGTCTGTTACGAGGTTGTGTTTAGGTTGTTTGACTGCTTCTATGCCTCTTTCAGCGTGCGATTGACTATGCCTCCGAGACGTGGACCCCCTCCACGACCTGAAGACGAAGCGGTGAGAGGGACAGAGAGTGCTATGATCGAGCGAGCCCAGCGGCTTGGGCTACGACTTTTAGTGGTGGGGCATATACTGAGGAAGCCTAGAGATGGATTACGAGACTTGAGCGGTTTTTCGCAGTGATGCATTGCCTACCAGAGGATCGAGTGTTACTGGCTACCTTTTTTCTAGACGGTGCGGCGTACGAGTGGTGGTATACTCTCGAGTTGTCAGGTTGGGATGCCCACACTGTGACATGGGAGACGTTTAGGGATCGGTTCCTGGAGCAGTATTACCCTCGTTCTTTCCTTGATGCCAAGGAGGCTGAGTTTCTGCAACTCCAACAGGGGAGTATGAGTGTGGCTGAGTACGAACAGAAGTTTCAGATGCTGTCTCGTTTTGCTCCTGCGTTTGTGACCACTAAAGCCGAGAAGTGCCGTAGGTTTGAGTTGGGCCTGCGAGGCGAGATTCGAGCCATAGTGACGGTTGGATCGTTTGCTACCCTCCGAGAGTTGTCGGACGCTGCGGTGAGGGTTGAGGCTAGCTTGCCGGTACGACGCTGGGAGCCACCTTTTCCTGGAACTTCGAGCCAGAGGACACCGAAGAGGGGTAACTACAGTGGAGCATCGTCGGCGGGCGATGATCGTTTTGGCAGACCTGGGAGTTTCCAGAGTTCAGGGTTCCGTGGTTACCGGGCACAACCGACTCCACAAGCCATTGCAACGTCTATTGCGTCTACAGGGAGATCGAGTCCTTCTGTTCGAGATGTGTGTTACTACTATGGGGAGCGAGGTCATTTTCGACGTGGGTGTCCACTGTTACCACAGGAGGGTGGTGTAGGCCGAGGATCGGCGGAGCTTGGATGGAGCACAACGTCAGCGTCAGGGACAGCAGGCACCAGAGGAGGTGGTGGTGCCACTAGTGGTGTGGGAGGCCGTGGTAGAGCTTCAGGACCTCAGGCCCGAGTGTTTGAGATGACTAAGCAGGAGGTTCAGTCGGCACCGGGGGTTGTGACAAGTACGTTTACTTTCTTGGGTAGGTTGTGTTGTACCTATTTTGTTGGATCTCGGGGTAGAGTTTAGGCTTTTCCCTAGGTAACTTGGAGTGACGAGGTTACAGCTTACAGTGAGTTCCGTTGAAGGAGGACGGAAGGAATTGGAAATGAGTGACTATAACTAATCGATATGAGGTTATTGAAGAGAACCCACAATCTAGGATTTGCCTTTAGGACTTTGTAGATTTATTCTGACAAGGTGGTCGAAGTCGTTTTTCTGGGTTAGGATTTGAGTTGGGTTTTCGGAAGGTGAGGTGGTATTACGTGAGGATGTACTCTATGAATTCTATTGGGTACTCTACATGAGGTATTTTAAAATACCTTTGTTTTCTGTTCATAAAATTTCCCTTGCGTACACCATAAAGTTCTAGTTGTACTGAGAGAAGGTTAGAAGTGTTAAACGGGTAGTGGGGGTGTTGTGAAATACCCAAGGTGGAGATGATAGATGGAAGTAACAGAAGTAGTTGTTGTTTGGGTAGGAGACCTAGGTGTTAGGAACGAGCTGTGGAATTTCGGGGATGAAATTCTTTTAAGGAGGGTAGATTGTAACGACCCGTCCCGAGAGCCGGGATTAGTGAAGTGATTAGAACAGCTTATTTAGTTTAATCGGTGGTTAGTTGACTACTTTTGGGTCCGTTAGCGTAGAATGACGATTTTACCCCTCGTTTGGGCAAAACATTGACTTTTAGTTTGGGTGGTCAATTGGGTATTGACCAATAACCGTGACATAGTTCGGGATGTCACGAGTCCGTAGACAGGTGGCACGCCCAATTCCGACATCCGACGAGGAAGTTATGATGTTCGAAAGGTTGAGGGCATTACCGTAATTTGGTTAAAATAGGGGGAAAAGTTGACTTTTCGTGTAACGAGGTTTTAACACGAAGACCGAGGACTGTTAGGTAGATCTCGTCGTCCTGAGTTCAACGGTAGGCGGCACGTTTTTATCGGACATTGGACGGGCGAGATACAGGTCTAGAACGACAATGGCATAATTGTAATTTTGACTCACAAGAAGGGGTATTTTGGTCATTTGCGCGTTGGGGTTTGTACAAATAGGATCAGGACAAGTGTATAGTGAAGATTGGAATATTTGTGAGAGGGCTGAGGGGATGGTGACACGTGGGGTTGCTCTAGTGGGTTCTAGGCGTGTGCACGGTCCCAATTATTTGGGATGTGTATCGTGTTCGAAGAAGAGAGAAACAGAGGGTGTGATTGAGAGAAATTGAGAGTTGGCCGGGTGTGTTGGTGTGTATTGGTGACTGAGGGAGTGAGTAGAGATCGAGAGGGACGTAGTGAGTGAGTTGTGAGGGCAGCTCGAGTGAGTCTGAGGGTGTGAGGAGTGTTTGAGTTCACGGAAAAACCAGAGAAACAGAGAGGGTGTTTGGTGGTGGTGCTACCGTGGTTGACCAATCGAGGCTGGTGGTGGTGTCCAGAGGACGGAGGAAGACGAGAGGAGTCGTATACTCACGGCTGAGCTCACGACGGCGACCTGAGCACAGGTAATTTCTTCCCCCCGGATACATGCTCTGTTTTGCCGTGGAAGTTCAAATCGATAGTTGTGTCGGTAGAGGCTGTGTCGACTTGTTTGGTGAGGTCTGGTGAGTTCATTAGGGTCCTAGGTAGCTTTTGGTTTTGCAGCCGTGACGGGGGATTACACGCCGGAGGCCAGAACGTTGGTGAGTTACAGTGTTCTCTGTTTTTCAATTTGGGTTCAAACTTAAAGTCGTGGTTTTTGAGTACGAGTCGAGGGGTATGGTAGGTGCTAATTGATTCCTTAGGTACTTAGGAACCTTTTGGTGTCGAATTCGTGAAGGGGAAGTGTGCAGGTGGTCGGATTGAAAAACAGGGGATTGAACAGGTTTTGTTTCGAGCTAGGGACGACGCGTTAGAGATTGTGTTGAAGTGTTTGGAATAGGGGAATCGATTACTGGGAAGAGGACGGAGAGTTTGGTGAAAAGAGGAGTAGAAATAGTGGACGGACGGCAGAGAACCGCTATCGCCGGTTCAGACCGGTCGAGTAGCTGAGGAAGACGATGAACAGTAGTATGGGTGCAGGCGCGTGAGGCCCACGCGTTGCCACTTTGGGCTGCGCGTGGGGTGTTTTCTGGGGAAAGTTCCAACTGGGTTTTTGTCTAGAGGTTGTAACGAATCTTTTGGGATAGGTTTCGGGTTAATCGGACGTCGTTTGAGGTTAGTTCGACTAGGTTGAAGGTTTAGGGTCTCGGTTTGTTATGTTTAGAAGTTCGGGAAAATTGGGGAAAATTAGGAAGACCTTAGTAGACGTGTTAGTAACGTATTTTGGTGACTGTTGACTGGATCGGGAATCCCCGAGGAAGCTGAGGAACGTACGGGACACACGAGACTCGAGTTACATGCCCGGTATCAGTGAGTGGACCCCTTCCTTATACTAAAGCATGCATAACTGCTTTTCTATAATTGTTTTATGGTTTTACATGTGATTTTATGATTATTGACTCTGCTATGTTGGTTTTACGTATTTACATGTTTTTCAAGGATGTTCAGTTTTTAGCACTTTTTACGAGAAATGTTTGAATTCTAATGTCGATACCATGATTTGGGATTTCAAACAATAAATGGTTTTCAATGATTATAAAGTGAGTTTGGAACATGATGTCGATGATTAAGGTTTTCAGTTTTAGAATCGGATTTCGGAAAACGGAATTTGGTTTTGAAGTTGAAAAGTGGAATTCCGGATTTGGGTTCGGAATGACGGTTCTGGATGCCGAAATGGCGTCAGACCAGTGGTTTTGGATTTGGGTTTGGATATGGCTTTAGAATGGTTTTCAAATGGTTTTGATTGGATTTGCTGGATCTGGTAATTGGGTTTAAAGACCCGGATATTGTGTTTGACGGGGGACGGGCCCGGATTGGGTTTAAAGACCCGAATGAGTTTAAAGACTCGGGAGTTTAAAGACTCGGATATACTGATATTTTCCCCCGTAGGCCTGTTGAGTTTAAAGACTCGAGGTTTAAAGACTCGGATTATTGAGGCCTAGTTATTGAGTTTAAAGACTCGGGAGTTTAAAGACTCGGATAGGTCCAGTAGGTTTGATCAGATAATGAATGCTTGGTTTTATGTTTTATGATACGGTTTTATGATTCTTATGATGTGATTTCTATAACTTTTTTTATGATGATTCTGAACTGGTTTTATGACGATCCTTATGTGATTTATAACTGTTTCCAACTAATGGGTTATGCTTGTATGTTTTCAAAACGGTGGGCAACCCTGGTTTGGTTATTAAAAGGTTTTCGAAACTTTTATTTTTTATGGTCCACTCACACCTTCTGTTTTTAATTGCCCTCCAGGTCGTGGAGCTAGCGCGGGGGTTAGACGTTGAGGTAGCGTCAGAGGCATAGAGTATTCGAGAGTTTCCCGGAGTGGTTTACACTTTTCTGTTGTGCGTGGACTTTGTTTATCGGTTTTTGATTTTCTTAGCTTAGTACTATGCTCTGTATAGTTTTGAATCTGGATTGTATTGCATTTCTCCTGCGTCTGACAGTGTATTTGTGGTTTGCGGTAAGGGTATTTTCGGTTTTTCATTCTGGGTTGTCAGACGGGAGCTGGATTTACCTCGGTTTTCGGGTGGAACCGGGGTGGGTCCTGACAGCATATATTGGCACACCTGATTAACAGAGAACACAACATCTGGCCTGGTGAATGTTAAGAACTGCGGGGCACCAACAATGCTCCTGTAATTGGAGGGATTGTTATAGAGAGGTCCACTATCCTTCTTAAGTCTAGAACCATGGACAATAGGGGTCTCGACTAAGGCACTGTCCAACATGGAGGTTTTGTTGAGTAAATCATGTATGTACTTTGACTGAGAGATGAATAATCCAGTAGAGGTGTATGTAATTTGTAATCCTAGGAAGTAATGAAGCTTGCCTAAGTCCTTCATGTCAAACTCAGAAGTTAAGGCATGACCAACTTCTGAAATTGCAGTGGGACAGATTCCTGTGAGAATTGTGTCATCGACATAGAGGAGAAGAACCACAATGGCAGAATGAGTGTGTTTGACAAACAAGGAGGAATCTACCCAAGTGGTTTGAAAACCAAGACCAGGAAGAAAGCTAGTGAACTTGTCATTCCAGGCACGAGGGGCTTGCTTGAGGCCATACAAGGATTTTTCTAGCTTGCAAACAAAATTAGGATGATGAGGATCTTCAAAACTAGGTGGTTGTGCCATGTAAACTTCTTCTTTGAGCTCTCCATGCAAGAATGCATTTTTTACATCTAGTTGTTGAAAGGGTCAGTTGTAATGAGCTGCCAAAGCTAGAACCAGTCTCAAAGTTGTGTCCTTAACAACATGACTAAATGTCTCTTCATAGTCCAGGCCTTCTTCTTGGCTAAATCCTTTGGCAACAAGTCGAGCCTTGTGCCTTGCAATGGTTCCATCAGCATTTATCTTAAGTTTGTACACCCATTTACACCCAACAAGATTTCTGGAGGAAGGTAGGGGAACAAGGGTCCAGGAATTTTGGCTATAGAGTGCATTCATTTCCTCCTGCATGGCTTCCATCCAGACGGGAAAAGAAGAAGCAGCTTTGAAGGAAACAAGTTCAATCTATGCAAGATCAACCGTGGAGGACACTGTATGAGCAGAAAGATAGTTCTTTGGTTTGACAATCCCACTTTTAGACCGTGTCTGCATAGGATGCATATTGATTCCAATAATGGGAAGCACCACTTGGAGTAGCTGAGGTTGAAAATCTGAGTCTGCTGTAATATGAGGATGAGTGGAGGATCTGGATTCATTTGTATTCTGATTAGAGTCTGAGTTTGAGGAGGAAACAGACTGTGATGTAGAGACAATTGGAGTGACTGGTGAGGAATGGAAATCATCAATGGGATTTAGACCTTGAAAATCAGTGGATGGAATAGACTGATCAGAAACTGAGAAATCTGAAGTTAAAGTGTCAGAAGGAGGAAAGAAGGAAAGACTAGTAGAGGAAGAAGGTACAGATGAGTTGGAGATGATAGAATTAGACTGAGAAGAAGAGAGAGCAGCGGAAGAAGGAAAATGGTTTTCATTAAAAACAACATGTCTGGACACAAAGAGTTTGTTTTGGGCAGGATCATGGCAGATATAGCCTTTGTATTTTTCTGCATAGCCTAAGAAGATACATTTTCTGGTTTTAGGCTGCAATTTGGTTGTGTGGTAAGGCTTTAAAAGAGGGAAGCAGGCACATCCAAAAACTCTTAGATGGGTGATATCTGGTGGTTTAAGATAGAGAGCTTCAAAAGGAGATTTCGTATGAAGTGTTGAACAGGGCATCCTATTTATGAGATATACAGCTGTAGCACAACCATGAAACCAGAAATGTGATGGTAGAGTGGCATTCTGCAGAAGAGTTATAGCCGTTTCAAGAGTATGCTTGTGTTTCCTTCCTGCTAAGCCATTTTGCTCAGGTGTATGAGGGCATGATCTATGATGAACAATGCCCTTAGTAGAGAGAGAACTTTGAAAACTATAACCTACATACTCACCCCCACCATCACTCTGAAGAACTTTGATTGTTGCAGAAACTGAGTGAGAACATGCTGATAGTAATGTGTAAAAATAGCTTGAACATCCGATTTATTCTTCATGGGGAATATCCAAGTATAGCGTGTACAGTGATCAATCAAATTGATATAGTATTTAAAACCTTCACAAGAAGTAGAGGGAGAAGGACCCCATACATCTGAATGGACAATTTCAAAAGGAACATATGACTGAGAATTGGAAAGATAAAAAGGCAGTTTTGACAGTTTTCCTTCTAAGCATGACTCACAGATGTCTTTGGTTGAATCCTTGATAGGTTGGATGTTAGACTTGTGTAAAACAATAGAGACAATTTTGTTGGATGGATGTCTTAGCCGTTTGTGCCACAGTTGGGATTGAATGTTCATGCCAAGGAGAGCAAACTGGGGAGGGCTGCTCTTAAGATCAGATGAACAGAAGTCAGGTCTAAGTGGAAGAAGGTACAGACCATCCTTACTCATTCCTTGAAATAGTGTAGTTCCTGTGGCTCTGTCCTGGATTAGAAAGGAAGATGAATCACAGATGAATCTACCATGATTATCTTTACAAAATTTGTGGACCGACAGTAAGTGTGCTGAAATATGTGGAACATGAAGAACTTCATTCAACACAAATTTATGAGGGGAAGGAGAAACAGTCACAAGAGAGGAGTGACCAGTGTGAGCAACTTTCAAACCTGACCCTCCAGCAGTAGTTATAACATCTCCTGTAGTGGAAGTGCTTGGTTTCTGGACTTGTGATAGCTCAGAAGTCATATGAGCTGTAGCTCCTGTATCTGCAATCCAGTATTCTTTCTGGTGAGTGGGAGAAGAGGTCTGTGCACTCATTGCAGTTAAGGTGGATGGAGGAGAGTCTCCTTGATAGGTGTAGTTCTCTCTTTGAAAACCGTTCATAGCAGAATGACCATTCTTCCAACAGATTTGACAGGGTTCATTTGCTTGAGGTGTCTGACTTTGGTGTCGATAGTAGCAGTCTGTAGCAATATGTCCCTTCTTACTGCAGATTTAGCAAATTGGTGGAGGTTGATAGAAATTTTGATGTGGTGATCCAAGAATTCCTGGAGCTGAAGAGTGATTACTCACTCCTCTGTTGCTTTTGTTCCAAGACTTCCCTCCATTATTTCCTCCATTATCGAAGCCCCATCTACCCTTGTTGTTCCATTTGTTACCATTTCCTCTGTAACTAGAGTTGAAGTTACTGTTTTGTACTCCATTATGTGGACTATAACTCCCATTATAGGCAAAATGCTGATTATTTGTCATCTGCTGAGAATTGCTTGGGTTATGATTTGAGAAGTGCTGGAAGTTCTCTGGCACACCATTGGTCTGAAAGAAAGGTGACTGTTGTGAAACATCAGAATTTCTGCTTGCAGGAGAGGTGTTACTCGAGCTACTATGATCATGACCTGACTGTGAGATGTCAGATCCTCTAGGTTTGGTAGCAGTTAGTGCAGACAGGAAAGAAGGTTGATCAACAGACTATTCAATAACACTTTCTTCAGCAAGAAGCTGAGACCTGAAATCCTTGAGACTGATAGAATTTTCCCTTCCACGTATAACACATCGAAAAGTGTTATACTCCATAGGCAGGCCTCTCAGGGCAAGAATGACAATGTCATCATCTCCAAAGTGAACATTAAAAGATTCAAGCAAATCTCTAGCATTCCTAATCCTCTGTAGATACTGAGTCATATTCTCAGAACCTTTCCTAATGTTTTGCAAATCAGTCTTCATTTGAAAAGTTGAAGCTTTTTTGGAAGAGACAAACCTATCTTTGAGAGAATTCCACATGTCCTGAGCACTTTTTCACCTTATAACACAAGAGATGGTTGCAGGAGAGAGAGTGGCAGTGATGAGTTGCATCAGTGCTTGATCGTACATCTTCCATGTAACGACCCGTCCCAAATTCCATGATTAGATTAGTAACTAATCACGATTAGTGAGGTTAATCGGTGATTAGTTGGGCGAAATCGGACGAACGGTGCGAAATTACCGTTTTGCCCCTAGTCGTGGCAAAACGTTGACTTTTCAATCGGGCGGTCAAATGGACTTTGACCGATGATCGTGATGTAGTTTGTGACATCACGAGTTCATAGACAGGTGGCACGTTCAATTCTGACGTTCGAGGAGGAAGTTATGACGTTCGGAAGTTTAGGGGCATTTTGGTAATTTGGATAAAAGGGGGTCAAATGTTGACTTTTTGATCGGGAGGTCCGATGGCCGAGGGCCAAAGACCGTTACGTAGATAAGGACGATACGAATTCGTAGACAGGCGGCACGTCGAATTCGGACGTTCGACGGCGAAGTTACGGTTCACAGAAGTTCGAGTGCACTATTGCATGTTTTTCGAGACGGACGCGTAATTTGACTTTAGTGGACCCCAGCTTTTTCTCAGACCCAATGGATGAATGACAGATGTCATTCATCCATTCCCCATCATTTTCATACATGCACCAAACTTCCCCGTGCATTTTCATTCTTCCTCCAAACACAAACCAAACGCGATCTCAGGGGAACCCAAACCCATCCAATCCTTTCCATCCGATCTTGAATGAGACCATAGAGTGAGGGAGAGGCTGAGGAAGCTAAGGACGGTGGCTGGGAGCACCTGGACCACCGCACACGGCCGTGAAGGCCCAGGTAACCCGATTACCCGACTAATGCCCATTTTTCCATTATTTTCGAATAGGACATTATGGTTTGTTATGGGTGATTGGAAGATGATTAGGGAGTTGCTAGGATGATTTTAGGACGGTTTGGAGGGTGTTTCACGGCGGAGGAAGCCGTGAGGGTGGTCGGGAAAAACAGGGCCGTGAGACCCTTTAATTTTGGTTAGGATTTAGGAGGTTTTGGTTAGTTGTGTTAATTGGAATGGATAGGAAATGAGAAAATAGGATTTTTAGGATCGAAATGGGACCAAACGGACGAGATTTGAGGGAGAAACCAGGCCGGACCGGTTACGCCGGTCCAGGAGAACCAGTGAACCGGCCAGACCCGGTTCGATCGCTGGGAACGATGCACTGTTCACCGGCGCGTGAGCCCACGCGCAGGGGCCTTTGGGCAGCGCGTGGCAGCGCGTTCTAGGGAATTTGGGGAAGTGTTCAACATGTGAAATCTTCTATTCGATGTAACGAACATTTTGGGACTGGTTTCGTGTCGATCGGACACCGTCTCGATATGTTTCGGGGCATCGGAAGGTTTAGGTTCGGGATTAAAAATAGTTAAAAGTTCGGGAAAATTACGGGGCTTTAGTGAGGGGTTATATAAGTAGTTAGTAACCTTCTAAATTAATTTGGACAGGTATGGAAGTCCCGGTAATGGTGATCGGCTCGGGGAGCCGTATGGCACGCGTATCGAGGCGCGGCTTCGGACGGTCTGTGAGTGGACCTTGTTTTCTAAATTGGTGCATGCATAAATGTTTATTATATGTTTTAAATACTTATTTGTGATGCCATGAGTGCATTTGGATGTGTGGTTACGTATAGGCACGTATTTCGAGGTTTCGGCCCTATACGGTGCCTATACGGGGATGTATGTCTTTATTGGTCTAAATGAAATGGTTTTGGATTTCCAAATGGATTATGCATATGATTTTATGATGTTGATTTGGATGCTTGTGAATTATATGGTTTCACGTATTTCGAGGCAATTTACGTGCTTGCACGTAAATCGAGGTTTTCCGGTTTTACACTGATTTTTCCATTCTTGTGGTTTTGGATATGATTTCATGAAATGGTTTTGGATTTGAAAAGGTAAACTCGGGTTCGAGACCCATTTGCTTTACGGAATCGGGTCGGAGGCCCAGTTGGTTTACGATTCGGACTTGAGGTCGAGTTTCTATGTGGATTCGGGCCTAGGGCCCAGTTATGTATTACAAATGGTTTTTATGGTTCATGAAGGTTTATGGGAACCGGCATGAACCCATGAAAGGATTTTATGGTTCATGACGGCTTATGGGGGTCGGGCATGAATCCTTGAAAGGTTTCAAGAATGGTTTCAAAAGGTTTTTCATATTCCATCCTTTATATATGATTGTCTCCTCCGGGGAGGGTCGTTGGCCTGGGTGGACCCCGGAGTAGTCACGGAGCACTGACTGAGTGGAGTCGCCCCCCAGTTGGGTTCCTTACTCTCAAGATGGGCATGGTTCGTTACCTCCAGGGAGGGTCATTGATCTACGGACATTGACCTGGGTGGACCCTGGAGAGACTTGGGTTGAGACCCCGGTTAGCACACGTGTAGCTCTATTTTACCGTGACAGGTTCTGGATATGAATATAAGGGATAAACATGATTTAAATTGGTTTGGGAAATTATGTTTTATGATGATAAATGGTTTTGGGCTGAGATCCCACATATGTTTACTATGTTATGGTTTTCTGTAAATGGTTTTGGGCAGGAGCCTGTAGAACTTGTATTTATAGAATTTGGGGATGAGACCCTAATTATGGATGTTTTAACATATGTGTTTGAATAAAGGGTTTTACTATGCATGCATGCTTTTTAGTGGAGGGTATAAAGGTCTTTGAGGAAATGTTTTTATAAACTCTTTATTTTTGTCCACTCACAGTCTTTCTGTTTTTAATACCCTTCAGGTTGACAGCGGATGTGGACTGTAGCAGAGATCGAGATATCACATGCCTCCTCTGGATCCTGGCGTACTCTGATAGCCCGGGAGGGCAAAGGTCGGAAATATCCCTTGTCTGACACTTCGTGTCAGACGGGAGCAGGGTCATCCCACGTTAATCCCGGGGGGATTGGGATGGGTCCTGTCATTCCATATCTGGTATGCATAAGAAACTATGCAATTAGATCCTGAGCCTGATTATGAAGAAAAATGTGGTGGACAGACTTGTGCACCATTCACAAATCTGATAATGCTATTAACATTGAGAAGCAATTCCATTTGAAAGTTCCAAGTGATGAAATTATGGTCATCAAGCTTGATTGCGACTGCATTGCTTATAGTTGGGATTAAGGTGGCAATTGGAGATTGCAAGATTTGCAACTGAGATACCGTGACCATACTTGGTTGTCGAGGAAGATAAGAGAAAACTCGAGGAAGATAAGAGAAAAACTTAAGAGAGGAATAGAAGCAAGCACCTGGTGTGCACAATCTACAAATCAGCTTATCAAGACACACAATTCGGAGGACTTTTGCTGAGAAGAGTTGAAGAGAACAGATTTAGAAGAGTTCTTTAACTTGAGTAGCGGAAGCACCAAGACCATTCATGTATGGTGATTAGCCATTAGAACATGACCAAGCTTTGATACCATGATTGGTACCAGAAATCAGAGAGTGAATGAGAAGAATTGAAAGAGAGACAGGAGTTTTACAAAGAAGAGATTATGATGAGAAGCAAGAGAAAGAGAGGAAAATCAGTAGATAGAGTTTAGACTTTGATTTTCATTCATACACACTTAACAACTACAAGCACGGTTCCAATATTTATATAATTCATATAGCTCCATCTAATTACTTAGTCTTCAAGTAATAGCTCAGTGGATCTCCTCCTAGTGCAATCTTCATGTACAACAGTAATAACTAACTCAGTGAACAACTGGAGTTAGTTAAGGTTGTTTAGTGATAGCTGGAAACGGTTGCGTGGGAGGGAATATGGTGTTGCAGCTACACCAAGAGCCCTGTTGACACGTGTGAATTAACACTTACTTCCTTTTCCATGCCAGATTTTTCTTATTTCTATGGATTTTCATGGAAAATCGTTGAAAATTCCCCTAATTTCATATTGTATATATTCTTACGATTATGAATGAAGTATAATATTGCTACATGTACCACCTAAAATTCTACCTTTTTTCATCCTACCACATGTGGTACACGAAATGCCAATCTCACGTCAGCCCTTTATAATTATCTATCTCAATATAAAAAATAAAATAAAATAACCAAAATTAGAAAATAAATTAAATAAAATAATATATTTAATTATTGTTTCATAAGTCTTAAGAATTTGTCAAGTGCGTCTAGTTCAGTTGGTTCTAGTGTTAACTTATAGACAATTAGCTCAAGTTCGAACCCTGATATCATATTGTATGAAAAATTACCAAAATTTCCCCCTCCCATGTAATCCAAAAAAAAAATTCTATGAATTTCATTTTGCATCAAATCATCTCCTTCCTAAAAAAAAATTATAACGTCAGAATTCAATTGTTTTTCTCCTTACTTGAAAAAACCATGTTGATCAACGTCACTTAAACATTCCCAAGATCTACTTTGTCTAAAAAACATTTGATTTTTAAGATAGAACAGATGTAATGACTCGTCCCCAAAATTGGGGAAATTTAATAAATTAATTTTCAAAAAGGACGAATTTACGCTTATATGTATTAAGGATCTAAACGTCAATTTTAATTTGGGGAACTTCTTGGAAGTTTCAATTGAACTGATTCGTACATCTCGAACGCACGAGTTCGTAGATAGGCGGCTCGCAGAAAATAGAGGTCGTATGATAGGGTAATAGGTCTAAATGTCCAAGCGTATTTTAGTAATTTGACAAAATAAAGGTATTTTGGTAATTGTACTTGAGTCTTTGGCAGATTGTGTGGTGGATTTGAGGTGGTTTTCAGTGCCTCAACCATGTTTGTTCAAAGAGGAGATAAGGAAAAAGAATCGGGGAGGAAAAATGGAAGGAAGGAGGAGCTCACTGGATAGTAGTACTCTTTGGATAGTTTAGAATACCTCCATGAACAGAAATACAGAAGAAAAAAAAATGAAAGGAATAAGTGGAGAGGAGGAGGCGTAGAGGAATGGCCGAGAGCTACCCACTAGTTACCCATATTTATTTACTAATCCTATCCTTGGTGGGTTTAAGTTTGAACAAGGTGAGGATGGGGAGAGACGAAAATGAGCTGGTTATGGAGTCAGGGAATTAGAGACCATGGGTAACCAAAGCTTGGCGATGGAACTAAACTTACAGTCGCTCTCTAACCAACTAAGGTGAGGAATCCCTGGTTTATTATCATAGTTGATTTTCTAGTGCTGGGAAGATAAGAATTCATGTTTGGCGTGTTGAATTTTGTTGATAAACAAAGATATTGGAGCTAAGTTTTGTTATCTAGGTCGGGACCTAGTTACAAAGAACCGGGTCTACTTGCTCGAGGTTGAAGATGACTAGAGCGTGCGCACGTGGGAGTGCTATCCAGCCATCCACTAGTACATGGCAGTGCATGCGGTGTCTCCTTGGAGTCCGGTAAACATGAAAATTTTCTCCTTTTTGAATTATGAATCCAATGGTATAATTTTTGAGGTTATTAGATATTATTTCAGGGTAGTTACATATGTCCGATGACAGGACACGTTCCTAATCCCCCGGATGATCGTGGGATGTCCTGGTCCCGTCTGACATCATGTGTCAGACCAGGAATAAAACCGTAATCCACTCGAGGTTTGTAGAGTATGCAGCATTGTGTGATATCTCGGTCTCTACTACAGCCCGCATCCGCTATCAACTTGGAGGGTGCCAAAACCAAATAAACCGTGTGAGTGGAAAAAAATAAACCGTTGAAATTTTTTTCCCGAAATCAACATTTAACCCTCTATTTTACGAAGCATGCATGCATATCCATTAAAACCTTTACTTTCCAATAAAACAGTACATATATGAAAACATCTGCAATCATTACAAAACCAACACATGAGAAAAAAACCTGGACGCAAATCAATAAATGAAAAACCTTGGGACCCATTCTCATATCCAACATCTGTCTCATATCATATATCAACATCAATCATGATATCCAAGCACTGCGTTCAATCAAGCTCCAGGACAGCTCACGTCTGAGCACATTGCCGAGAACACATCTACGATCGATATTCATATCGTCGCCGTGAACAAATCAACGGGGTCGACGTCCATATCGTCGTGAAAAAATCATCAAACGATCTCATACATCATAAGCACTCCTAAGTCGAGCCTCCCGCGGCTGCTCGACAATAGGCAGTGCATCATGACCTCTTCGGGGGGAGGGGGGCACAACGCATCCCGGAGGCTAGCAACAATCATCATGGGGTCTTTTCCGGGGAAACAAATTCACAAATTGAGGTCCTCTCATAATCACATAGAATGGTCATTTTGAAAATAGTGGAAACATTTTCGTAAACTATTTTATCTCAAATCAAAACAGTTGTTTGCATAGGGTCTTAGCCCGAAATATGGTTTCCACAAAAACTCATAAAATCAGTGTACAGTTCTCATTTCACAACACTCCAAATCATTTCATCAATCAAAACATTGTTCAATTTCACGTTTGACTATGAACCAAGTCAAATCATAATCCAACTGGGTCTCAAGCCCAAAAAGCCATTTTCACGAAAATCCATAAAATCTTTCAAAATCGATAATAAAAAAGCATATAAAACATTTATGCATTTCATCAATCCAACCATATGCAAACATTGCATTTCAAACCATATTGATAAAACATTAAAACATATATGCATGCATCATATATAAACCAAAGTCCACTCACATATGGTCCACGTTGCGCGCTCCAAACCCATGCCGTCAGTTAATCCAAAGCCAATCCACAGTCTCTGGGACGTGCAACCCTGTCCAAATCATGCCCAAAGGTTACTAACAACCTATACAAGTTCATACTAAAGACCCTCAACACTCCCGGAACCGAGAATGCGTCCCGAACCCGCTTCCCGAGGTTATAAACCTCCAATTGACCTACCAAATGATCTCTAATCAACCTAATATCACCACCATTGGATTCAGAACGTTGAAACCTTTCGCACAAGATCGGTTTGACCTCGAAATTTGTGCCCATGTGCCCACACGCACCGGTCAAAGTCTAGTTAACGAAAACCAATGGTGACGTCATCTGCTGACATCAGACCTAGCTGACGTCAGCTTGACACCTTACATCTCAGACAGTCTAATAGCATGCCATGTGGAACACCCTGGTTGGTGCCACGTGTCACCCTCTAACACTGCCACGTCACATGATTACCTCATCTGTTGATGTCATCACTGCCATGTGTCCTGCCATATGTCACTGCCACGTGTCACCCTCTGACACCTATCTGACACACTACCATGTGGCACCACCTCACTGGTCCACGTGGTCCGACATGTGTGATGTGTAATTACTACATTGTATGCTACATTTGGTGGGATACAAAAAGTGAGATTTTAAATGATACCCGTAGCATTATTCTTTGAAAAAAATCATTCTTTTGATAAAAAAATTATAAAATAAAAACAATTATCTTAAAAACATGCCATGTGGCTTGGTTTGTGTTGAATGTTATTTATGTTTTGCTTCTTATTGTTGAGTTTAGAAAACTTAAATAAAATTTGTAACGACCCAGCGCAATCGTTCGACTAAATTTGGGCAATTAATTGAAAATGACAAGTTTTCCCTCGCGTTTATAGAGATGTTGAAAGTCACTTTGAGTATGGGGAGATTTTTTGAATTTTTTCTTACACCATTGTGTGGGTTTCAAACTCATAAGTTTGTAGACAAGCGGCACGCAAAAATCGGAGTTCATGCGGGAGTATGAGTCTAGAACTGTACATTCATGTATGTATCGGGGTGAGGGAATTTTGGCTTTTTCACTTAAAAGCCGAGTTATCATCTAAATTCTAATTACTTGTTGGATGTGTGACATGTGTTACACATCAAGGGATTGCTAGTTAAGTCCTTATCACCAAACAATACTTCATCCTCTCTGTCCTTTTAAAAGCTAAGTCATCATCTAACTTTTGGTTACTTGATGGATGTGTGACATGTGTCACACATCAAGTTGGTTACTCGTTAAGTCTTGACTGCCAAACATTGCAACATCCTCTTATTTTTGTTCCTTGGAACCAAAAAGCACAAAATCGAAAACCCTCAAAATTGGATATTTGAATTCTTTCCAAACACTAAGAATATAACTCAACACGAGGTTCCTATCACTCCCAAGAACACAATAATACCCTCCTCGAGCCAAGGTGTCACGACCCCACCCATCTAACACAATATTGTCTGTTTTGGGCCCAACCCTCACGATTTTGTTTCTGAGAACTCACGTGTAAATATCAGTAGGTCACCCATCATGGGATGCACCAACCTAAACTTGCTTAACTTTGGAGTTCTCAAGGAATCCAAAGTCAGGTGAGCTCCCAAAAGGCCTCATGCTAGATAGATATGTGTGCACACATATAAGGCACTTCACCTTTCCCTTCCCGAGTGATGTGGGATTGTTCACCATTCTTCCCAAAATACGGGTCTTACAATCCACCCCCATTGGGGCCCAGCGTCCTCGCTAGCACACTTCCGATCGGGGTCCAGCTCTGATACGATTCTATCACGACCCGACCCATCTAGCACAATATTGTATATTTTGGGCCCAGCCCTCACTGTTTTATTTCAGGGAACATAGCCAGAAACTTTTGATCCAATTTGCAGAAAAATTAGGTATTATTTTTTAATTTGGACCTTGGATTTGAGTTCCTGGGATTGAATACATGAATTTTCATTATTCGAACATCTAATTTGGTTGAGAAAAGAGAAACATAGGAAGAATTGAAGTTCAGCTGAAAATGGAAATTTTTCGAGGAGGAAACCTACCTTTCAGTGACTGCACGACGGCAGTAGCGGTGCATGGCCGCGCTAGTCACCTTCGCCAGTGACCTAGGTTAGTCACCCTGTTAGTGACACCATTAAAGATTTGGCAGAATATGCTGACAACTTTAGTATATTCCATTAAATAGTAACAACGTTATAATGGAACCCTAACACAATTAGGTTGGACGGAATATTCCTCGCCATTAAGATATTCCATCATTATTAGCGAATATTCTATTGGAGAGAATAAATATTTTTCCACCTTAGTATAGAAGTGTGTAAGGCGCGTAATTAGTTTGTGAGGGCTCGTGACTAGCGCGTGGTTCATTTCTTGACCTTTCTCCTAATGTGTGACGATGCATGGGGTGGCTACCAGTCTTTTGCTCGCACGTGGCACCATTCCCCACGGTCGCGCGTACTTGAGGTTTTACTTATCTCCATATCAGTTTTTGATAGTTTGGAGGCCATTGGAATTCGTTTAATCCCCAGTTGAGCAAGTTCAGTTTGTATCATTCTATTACGAGGCATGCATTGGCTCAAGGGTCAAAGAAGCAATATTTATGAGATATCAGATTAGGGCTCGGGAAGAGTCAGAGTTATCATATTAGGACTCAAGGATTGTCGAAGATATCGAATTAGGGCTCGAAAAAAGCCAGAGATATCATAATAGGGCTTGGGAAGAGCCGGAGATATTGAATTACAGATCGAAAAGAGGTGGAGATGTCGTATTAGAGCTCAGGAAGAGCTAGATCGAGATATCATGCTATGGCTCGAAAAGAGCCGAAGACATTGGAATAGGGCTCGAAAAGAGTCGGAGATATCAGACTAGGGCTCATGTAGAGCCGGAGATATCGGATTAGGGTTTGGGAAGAGCCGAGAGAACCAAGATGTCGAGTTATGACTCATAATGAAATTAAAGAGTCTCAAATAAATTAAGTCTTGGTCTCTAAATTCGATCAGATCATTGAGGCATGATGTGTGAGTTGATAGTTGATAGCCGATGTAATTACTGGCTTAACTAATTCAATGATTCATGTCGTGGTTAACGACTAAAATCTGAGTTATCAAATTAGGGCGGTGACCCCGTTAAATTTCACAAAAGGTTATCAAAGTGACTTATACGGTTCTCATAGTGATTTCGCAAAAGGTCCTGTTAAATTTCATCATATCAATTGGATTATTCTAAGAATATATAAATAATCTTTAAAATGAAGTTATGTTTGGCCTCATTTTGTTCAGTTTAGAAATCTTATATAAAATTTATTTCGATTGGATTATTCCGTGAACATATAAATAGTTTTAAAATTAATATATGGTTGGCCTCTTGCCTTACTACAAATTATAACAAAACGTAAAGAGATGAGATTGTTTAGTCATCCAAATACCATTGAACATATATACCATCAAAATTTATAGATCTACAAAAATTTCAAATGATGAGGCGGTAGATGTTAAGAATGATTGGGGAATGAAATGAAATTATCAATACGAAAAAGGAAGTAAAATTAATTATAGTTTGTAGGAATTAAGAAGCTATAGCTAGCGCGCGAGCTTAAGTTGAGCGAGATTCAAGCACCATATATAGCGTTCCACTTTCTTCCTCTCTTTCAAGTTTCAAGTAGAGGCGATACATCTTGGATCTGTAATTTTGAATTTCGAACGTTATTTTGGTTGGAAAAATAATGAGGATTGAGGAAATAGAGAGAAATAAAAAGATTAATACGTGGTGAATTAGAGATCACGAATTCCACGAACTAATTAAAGTACGTGGTTAACAGACGCAGTGATGATATCGATGAAAGTTGGCAAGCTTAATTCACCCCAATTTTCTTATTTTGAGTCTTGACCATTGACCAATGATTAAAAGTAAAGTCAAAGCTAGAAAATTCTTACGCCTGGTAAGAATTGTAAACATGTAGCTGATAAGAAAGGACGTATGTACAACGTACACTACTCTTCTGTTTAGAAAGACATGTGATGATAATATTTTGCAACAAGAATTCCACACCCACATCGATCAGTTCAAGTAGTTCTCTGCGTACATATGATTCCAATAATATTAGGAAATGTACTAACTACTTGCTTCACAATTCACATGCATGCAGAATTTTTGTGATTTATTATTATATGAATCATGCAGCTGATTAATTTATTAGCACATTTTCTATATGTCTTTATGAATAATACTAATGACGAAGTGAATTGCTTGCATTCACATTCTTCTCATACGCCATCGACGTCAGATGTGACGGTCACCTACTAGTCTCTGGGCTGACAAAATATCTCAGTCCAAAGGTTGCAAATTGCAATGCAATGCCCGTGCTTGTGCCTTCACACAATATATATATCACCAGACCCGCCGAAGAAACATCATATATATATGTCTGACTGACAGCATATCTTTGAAGACGAAACACGTACGTAGTGTGATTGTTATTTGAGAGAGAAATAAATTAGTGAGCGATGTCTATTGAAGCTTTGGCAATGGCAGGTGCAGACTACGTGGAATGCAGCATCAACTTTGAAGAGTTGGAGCAGAACCCACCGCCGTATCTGTTAGCAGATGATGATGATCAGCAAACTTTTGATATTGATGAATTACTTAGGACAAAGCAGATCAGCTTTAGTTGTGAAGATGTATTCAAGTTTGAAAGAGATTGCAAGAAACGAAAGGTAGTCGACGTTCTTGGATGGCTAAAACTTGTGTTTCAATGTCTCACATTGTGAATTTGTAATTGATGGTCCAACTCAGTTTGTAATAATTAAGAGCCTTAGTCTATACATTACTATGTATATAATTTCATATTTGAACTCCAATGACATCAAAACTTCTCCCTCCTTAGTCAATAACCAATTGTAATCCCCATCTTCAATTTTGATCATATATATATATATATATATATATTGAAAAGAAAACAAAAGACTTTATTTGTTAGGTATATACACACCGTGTAAGTTAAGGACCATATATCACTACAACAAAATGCAGTTTGCCCGGCAGAGGGGGTCCGCCGAGCCAACTTCCACCCGCGCCGGGCTAGTGTTTCGCTAGTGTTTGCTCGGCGCGTCCCCGCCAAGCCAACTGCGTCGAGCAAGATTCTTCGAGCAAACATAAAGCCCAGTGGATGACGATCATCCGCCGAGCTAAATGCCAGTCAACGTTGTTTGCCTGGTGCCGTCTTCGCCAAGCAACGTGGTCGGAAAAAACGATCCCGAGCAGGCACGTAGAGTTGGCCCAGCGTGGTATGCGCTGGGCAAGAGGACTTGGCCCGGCGGGGGTGCGCCGGGCAAGCCTAATGTAATTATCTTGGCCCGGCGGATATATGCACCACCGGGCTAAATGTTAATTTGTTTTTTTGTTTCAAATTACTTTAATATTTGAATAATTATATTATATAATAGTATATATATAAATAAATGGAAATAATATTAAAACAAAAAAATATATAATTAAATGAAAAGTAATTCTAATATATAAAAAATAAATGTAATAATTTTACATAATTAAAAAAACCTAATAAAACTAAATGTTCGGTGGTGGGTGAGCACCATCCTAGGGAGGCTACTGACTAGGATCCAGCTCGGACTGTGAGGCATTGACATCAGGCATATGCTAACCAATTTGGTTGAATAGCATTGCAAGCTGGGCCTGCATAAGTGCCTGTTGGGCCTCGAGGCGGGCATGCCCAGCCTTAAGCTCGGTATTTTCTGCTTGAAGGGCCTCCAAGTTGCCCCATAGCTGATTGACCTCTTCGGAATTGATTCCTCGAGACGAGCTTGAGGATCGGCTCGAGACATCTCGAAATAGCCCTGCACCGGCGCCCCAGACAACTTTCCCGCGTCGTCGACCAAGATGGCGCTAAAAGATGCCAATCGACGTCCCGGGATCCGGTAGTTGGTCTTGTAGCGGGACCTCAGGTTGTTGCTGGGTCAACTATTCCTGAGTTTGTTGCACGTCCTCCACCATGGCGGCCTACAAAATTGAATAAAAAAATAATTAGAAAATTATGTAATTAAAAATAATTAAATATTTATTAACCGCAAACACTGAACTTGCGTGAATAGTGTCAGATGCCTCATTGCCTCGCCCAGCATAAACCTCCCCCCAAGCTTCAACCTCCAGGAACAGGGACCCAGCCGCACGACGTGCCTCATGTCGAGCCAATAAAGAGCGTGATCCCCCATGGTGCTCAAATTTCTTCTCTGCCTGGTTCGCCTTGTTGGCCTTTGATTTGACCTGGACATTAGAAAAACAATTATTATTAATACAAAACTACGTAAATTAATATTCTCAATTAAATAAATTAAGAAAAAAATGAATTTAATTTAAATCGGTTGCTTATCCAATGGTTGCATAACCATTTCCACCCCTCTAGCTTGTCCCCCAGCATCTCCTCAAGAGCATTTTCCAGCACCAGATCATGCGAGTTCCAGCGCTCGTAGTTGGCATGGAACTCGAACTTCTAGTCGGAATACCGCGTCTACCAATGGAAGTTGATATATTCCATTAGCGTCGCGTTGATCTCATTCCATTCAAAATTAAATTGAAATCCAACATTAAAGTATGTTAAACTATACAAAATTAAAAATAAATAAATAAATAAATAAAAAATTTCATACCCGTAAAAACCAGACGAACAAATGACAAGCTCCGCAAGGTCTTGTTCTTTGAAGGTGTCAGCCATCATCTTCGATCTGCTGCGAATAATCGTCCCTATTTCCCGCACCAGCAAAGTATGCACTTTGGGGTACGGTGCACAAAGTCGATCCACCCACTCCACTTGGATCTTCGTTCCTATCGACCCGCAGAACTGCTGGAACTTTAACCCCTTACCAATTCCACACACTTTTATGGTACTCCCTTCAAATACGATTAACATTAGTATCTAGAGGTTTAAAAAATATATACAAGATTTAAATACAATAAGCTATTAAACTTACCCGATGGGATATGTGCATCGCCTCCCACTGCAACGTCAACGCTAGTTGCCTCCGGGGTAGTACGAGGTTCCCCTCGTTTTGAGCTGGTGTGACGTCTAGCTGATCGGGGCCCTAGTACCACCCGATCGTCAGGAATGACTCTCGGGTGTGCTGAGGAAGATCTTGGCTGATCTTTTGATGATGGTCCAGAAGAAGGTGATGACTGCTCCATCAGAGGAAGAACTGGTCCCGGAAATGGCTGCTCCGTCAGGGACGACACTACCGGAGATGGCTGCTCCGTCGAGGAAGACACTGGTCTTGGAGATAGCTGCTCTGCGGGCGCATTACGACGACCTCGCGAAGTGATAAATTTACGTAAAGACATCTGCAAATACAAAAGTAAATAATAATTATTACTAATGAAATAATTAAATAAATAAACAATTAACCAAATAATCAAATAATTTCTTACAATTTATAATAATTTCCAAAAATATGCATTAATCCACTAATTTCTAATAATTTCAAAAAAAATTCAATAATGCAATAATTAAATACAATTCAAAAAATTTCAAAAATTTTAGAATTTCCAAAAATATATAATTATTTCAAATAATTATCAAATGTTACTAATTTTCAATATTGTCTGAAAATTTCAAAAAACAAATACCCTAATTTCCCAAATAATATTTTAATTTCAATTATATTCCAATAATTAAATATTTAAAAAAATTTCAACAATTTTCAAAAAAAAATCACAAATTCGATAATTTCCGATAGTAAACTAATTAAATAATTTTCAATAAATTCCAAAAATGACTAAAAAATTGATAATTTCCTAAACTTCCAATAAATTCCAATAGTTAAATAATTAAATAATTTTCAATAAATTCCCAAAATTAGCAAAAATTCGATAATTTCCAAAATTTCCAATAATTAACTAACTAAATAATTTTCAATAATTTCCGAAAATTACCAAATATTCGACAATTTCCAAAAATTTCTAATAATTTACATCCAAAAAAAAATCTAATAAAACATTCTATACAAACATCAATCCAAAAATTCACATACAATAAAAAATCCAATAAAAATATAATATAACATACTATACAAATAAGTAATAAAGCAATCCAAAAATTCAAATATAATGAACAATCTAATAATTAATACAAATAACAGTCGAATATTCTAAATCAATCCAAAAAACCAATAAAATAAAATAAAAAATGAAAAACTGAAATTGAGGGCTTACAATGAGGAGGCGATGAGTGTAGCTCCAGAGAGAACAATGGAGAGTGAGAGTAGCGAGAGGGTGGTCCAATTTGGGAGTTTGGGGTCTTTGGGTTTGGGTTGTGGGTCATTGGGTTCACGGTTCAGGGGGGGTTTGTTTGACGGTTTAGGGGTGAGTGAGAGATGAAGATGAGTGAATGGGTGAGATTGATTGGGAGAGAGAGAGAGAGATGATTAAGGGAGTGAGAGAACGGGGTTCAGGGAATTTTGAAAAGAGGGGTGCGGTGCGGCGGACGGTCTCAATCTTCTGGTTTTGCAAAATGAAGAGGGGAAGAAGGAAAGGGAAGGTTGTGTTTGTACGTTTAAGTGATTAGGAGGGTTTGCCCAGCGCAAGTCTCCATCGGGCAAGCTTTAATGATTCGTCGGGCCCCTTTGGGTAGCAGTTTCAATTTTTTGCGAAATATTTGGCAGATTTTTTGAATTTTTGCGAAAACTGCACTTGCCCGGGGGATGTACACCATCCGCCAGACCAAGTGTTCAATACATCTTTATTTTTTGGTTTGATCGAAATGGTAACGAGTGAATTTGAGAAATCCGACCGTTCAGTTTGTGATAGGGTGTGTCCAGACCTTACCTGTCTAATTAGTGTAGTTATGTACGATCCTGTTTCGTCCCAGATTCAAATGGACATCACTCAGCGACATCCAACAACAGTTTTTACATTTACAACACGGACATACTATGCGCCTTGCATCACTAAGTGAGTATGTGCAAAAGCGATGAAACTATCAATCCCATCCAAATACTGATCATAAGATCTATCCAACATTTGCATCCAGCCTCTGTCCATTGTGCCTGCTTCCAAAAAATAGAACCAATGTAAGTATATAATTATAATGTTTGAGACTCTAACCCATCCAAAACCAACTCGTCTCCTTATGCCTCCGGTGATTTGACCATATCCCATTCGAGAGTGCACGTTCTGTGTTGTATAGTTTGTCACCTACGAGGTAAAGTTTAGACTGAGGGAAATTTTGACAGCATCACCCTACAGTTCTCTAAATACACGACGTAGATATTTCAAGCTAATATCTAGTATGCATTCAGAGAAAAATAAGGGGATATAAACCGAATTTCACATGATCCAAACCTAACCACATAGCCAGCAAACTATACAACACATAGTTGTGCACTCCCAAACTATCCTGATAAATTGACAATTCAAGAGTCAGTCAATCAATCTGATTCATTGACTCTCAAACGGGTCTAAGGTTTCTAATCGAATTTTGATATACAAAGTTAATCGGGTTGATTAACTTTGCATTAATGGATAAACCCCAATTCCCTTACACAATGATATCCAAATTTCTAAGCATTTTCTACAATATATCACAATTTTAAAACATAATTAAATACAAGTTTTTTAACATAATAAAATTGAGAAGAAAATACACATGCCTGTTATAAGTAATCCTTCAAATCAACCACAAATTACCTTAAAAAAAATTAATTTTGGCGTATCATAAATATTAAAATCACAAAAACAAAATCATTAAAATCATTAATTTTAGATGATGAAATAATGATGAAATGATGATGAAGTGATGATGATATTATGTAGGGGTTGTGAGAGTAAATAAGAGAAAGAATAATGAGAGAATTAATGAGGAATGAGGAAGAAGATGAAGAAATGAAACTGTTTTGCACTAAATGCAGATTAGGCTTTTGGCCGGCGTAGGCTTCGCGTGCGCCAGCTTTAATGAACCGCTGGACGAACAATAGCGCCAAAAACCTTGGCGCTAAAAATTTTCCCTCCGCGAGCCGCCGTAAACACTTTGCCCAGTGCATAAGGTTCTTCGTTATAAACAGCTGGCCCAACGGAGTTTGACCACCCGCCAAGCAAACCACCTCCCTTTACGCACCAAGGAAGACGACGTTCCTGCTCATGGTGTGCTCAACGAGCTGCTCTCCATCCACTGGGCTAAGCCACCTTTATCAGCGAATATGGGTGCGCCAGACAAACCTTAGCCGGACATGGCATATTTTCTTGTTGTGTATAGCAAGGGTGGAGGCATGAAGGGACCAGAGTGAAGGGTCCCAGGCCCCTGTAATTTTTCTCATTGTTCTATTTATTTATATATGTATATGTAAATTACAATAATATTGTTAAAAATTCTTAAAGTTTATTTCTTTTCTGTCAATGTTTTTTTTTTCTATTAACATGCCAATTTCACTTATTAAGTATTGATAATATGAGTACATGCATATTTATTTTGCATTCTTTTGAGCATTTAAAAATATATGATTTCCGCAATTACTTTTGGAAAATGGATAACATATATGTCCATAAAATTCTTTCAACCATTGGCATTGGCATTGACATTATTATGTATTTTTCAGTCATATATTGTCTACATGAACATAACATTAATGTTTTAAGTCATAATGAAATTAAAATACATATTTTCTTTTAACTAAACAAAATTCTAAGCATTTATCTATAAAAGGCTCATGATGACTTCAATTCTTGGCTACGTCTCTAACCATATTAGATTACATAACATGAGATAAATAATATTTGATATTGCATGTGTGAATTATATAACCACCATATAATCAAAAGGTACGAGTGATTCTTCTTCTCTACTGCATATTGCTGATATAGTTCGGTCATATACATGAATTTACTCGTTTCTTTAATTGGTTCAGAAGGAATTGAAGAGACCCTTTTACATAGTATTTAATTGGTTCAGAAGGAATTGAAGAGACCCTTTTACATAGTATCATAGTGTGTTATCCCATGGATAAGGCTTAACTGTCATATGTGCTCCACGTCATCTAATATATATGTGGTATCCATGTGTTAAGCTTAAAATTTCACTACACGTGAGGGAGCGTGTGAGAATATGAAAGTACAAAAGTTCCACGTACATTGGAAAGTTGCACAATCTTGCAAGAGCGTAATTATAAAGAGTTGAACCTCTCTCCCCATCGCTAATTAGTTTTGGGATGAAACTTCAAGTTGGGCCTCTCTCCCTATTACTAATTAATTTTGAGATGAAACTTCAACTTCCTTCAAAAAATACCTAAACTGTAAATTTTTAAGCCGAAATAAAATGTTTTTAAGAAAGGATTTTGATGGGTTTTTGTTTTTGTGTTACAATCTTGAAGGTGGAGCTTGGAGGATGAAGAGAAAAAATTATTCTAAGGTTAATCTTAGTTAAGTTGAGGTTGCTCTTGGTTTTCGAATACTATATGATGGGTCTTGTTTTATAGGTATTGATGATTCTCTATTATTTTTAAGGTGATGGAGTGATGAATCTAAAACTTTTGTTTCATAATTTTCGGTTTTGGAAGACTATGATGGGTTTTGTTTTCTAGCTAGGTATTGATGATTCTCTATTATTTTTAAGGTGATGGAGTGATGAATTTAAAACTTTGGTTTCATAATTTTCGCTTCGATTTAAGAAAAGGATAAAACTTATTTCCTACCCATTAGCATCTCTTTATACTACTATTTTAATTTATCTAATTATCGTTATATATATTATAATTGTAGTTGTTCATTTATGCAAGATCATTTACGCAAAATATCATTGAAATTGAAAATCGTTATATATATATGTATCAATTAAATAGAAAATATTCATCATGAGAATATTAATTGCTATTAAAATTGTTGATTTATTTTATACATATAAATGACTAGACTAAACAACCACCACTAAATTTGTTGTTTTGTTATGTACGTAAAAATGATCTTGAAATTATAAAATGAATGGTTCTGATTATGATATATATATATATATATATAAATAATTCTATGGATTAAAATGGTGATACGAAGAAATATTATCGGAGTAGAATGCAAATATATGGTATCCAAAAAATAACTGTATAATGTTCCATTTGACCTAACGAGGCCTTGCGTTGCGTACGTATTCTAGGGAGCCTGCATATATGGTTGTGCAATAATGTCTTGTGATTAGCTATTGAACCAAGGGTTTGCGAATCACGACGCTGGTACATGCCATATTTTGCGAATCACGACTCATTCACCAGCCTTGCGCATGACAACCAATAATGAAGGATTTTGAGATTGACCCCGTGAAATGGCAGGCGCATAAATCTTATTAAAGTCACTATATTCAATGTAATAATTCTCCTCTCCCATGTCATATTGTAAAAAAAATAAAGGTACATAATGTAAAAAATGACGTGTGAAAATCAACTCAGTTATGCTTAAAATAATGAAATTTACATGTTATATTATTAGGATGTTATTACTTGGACACTTTTTATTTGCTATATTTGTTTACATAAATACACGCAGTAATTGTCTAATATAAGGGGATTTTAAATCCTGTATCATTTTCAAATTTCATGGTACTTTCAAGTTCTTTATTTTTAATTAACTAATTTTACCTGAATTCTATAAAACTTTGAAGTTTCTCATCTAAATATACACTACGAGTTTTCTCCTACATCTTTGCTCTTCTTGTTTGTTATAAGAAATTTGGGTTTGACCTCGTCCATGAAGATGAAATCTAGTTTGCTTTTGAATTTTGGGCATATCGCCCCAAAATACCGAAACCGTCTCATCCCAAATCATATCAAACAAAAAAAAATTGAATAGTAAAATTGAATAGATGATCGGTCTAGTATCGATACCGTACCGATTCAAACCGTACGAGATCAATTTCGATGTTAGGAAATACCGTTTCATACCAAAATTGAACTGATTTTGAATTCTTTTTAATTAATTAAAAAATTAAATCAAATCCAACAAAAATTAAAATTAAAAAACCCTAATAGCTAATGAATGCTCACTTCGGCCGATTATCGTCAAACTCTTCCATCTTGATCTTGATGGCTGATGTAAGAGAAACTCTAATCCTTCATAATCCATCAATTTCTCATAGTTACTTGTATCTATAGATTTTCCTCATATCTACAGAATTTTCGTAAAGGAAAATTTTCATATTTATTCATATCTACAGTTTTTTTTCATTGTGCTAATCCTTCTGCATGCAACATTCTTGTGGATCATGTTGGTTTCAGATTACTCAGTGTGATCAAGAAAGGCGGATCGTCCTCAATTTTGCGATGGAAACTGCTTCACGATGAGGTAATGTTCTACACCTAAACTTTTGGCAGAAAAACGATTGGTTTAGGATAGATTTACGAGTTGATGATTGATACTAGATTTAGACTTACCTAATCATAACAATGGATGATTACAATGAGGATTTTCTGGTGCTCTGCTTAGAATTGCAGAGATGAACACTGAGTGTTTTAGAAAATGCACAAGTGAGAAAAATCAGAGTAATCTAAGTGCTCTCACCGTCTAGAGAGAGTCACTCACTTTTTCACTATTTTTTTAATGAATTACATTAGCTCACTCACACTCTTACACACAAAACGGTTAGGGTCTCACAGGACATTACCTACACATGTTTTACATGCTTTTCTTGCTCCCTAAGATATTGATACGCTAAAACTAAGCATTAAAGTAAACACAAACTCACACTCTCAACACTTAATAAAAACATATCCAAATTAAAACCTTTTTTGTAGATTGTAGCATTGATAAGTAGGGATCGTTCTTAACCAGGGATTGAGGGTAACTAAGTATGATTATGGTTTGATTAATTAATTAGAGGGGGTAGTTGATTGGTTTTTATTAACGTCCTACGTAATTAACTAATATAAATTAACCTAACCTATTATTTACATGGTCAACTCATCTTTAACCTTGCTCATTCATAAATTATGCCAATTCCAAAATCAACGAAATTCTAAAACCTAGGTTTAATGAAATACATGTACATTATCTTAAGTATGTGCTCGGGAATACGCCCTATACCCTTTCAATAATCTAGACTCGGGAATACGCCATATATCTAATCAAGCATTAAGGATAAACATAACATGGAAGTTTATTGAAATCAATACAAAATATAAAACCATAATCAAATTAATGATTTATCGAATAAACACAATATTCAAGTACAAAGAGAAAACTACGGAGTTAAGAGGTTGGGTTACACTTTGAATCCTCGGGAATACGCCCTGTAAATGCTAGGTGGTTTGACACTCTTGATGAGACACTCAGGAATACGCCTTATATATCAATGGAGGATGGTGAATTATGAAGGATGGTGTAATATACTTTTGTAAGCAAAATCTTGGTTTAAAAGGAAAGGGAAATTTTGTTAAGCAGAGCTTTGATGTAAATAATGAGCGACCCCTTACAAGTAACTTAAACCTCTCTGTTTATAGGAAAAAAAATTAATTCTCAAATAAATAGGAGTTCACATTTTAATTCTAAAAAAAGGGATTAAACTAATTAATAATGAAGTCCTAAAAGAAAATGGTTATATAAAAAAGACTAATTAAAAAAGTTTCCTAGATAGAAAGGAAACAAATCCAAGCTTGAGTTGGACAATTTTCCTCAAAAAAGAAGGGAAAAGGGTGCTGGAATTGACAGGAATCAATTCGATGGGACGCTGCTAAACGAAAGTAAGACGTTTCGGTAAACGTTGGCTGAATGCAGTGATGCCATTCAGTGGTCAAAGACGTGGTCAATGTAGCAGTCAAGGCTTGACTTCAATTCGGTGGACGCACACCGAGCGGGCTTCAAAGCGTTCCAGAGACGTACGTCGAAAAGGAAAAATGTGTTTCAGGACGTGCGCACCGACGCCATGTCCATCCCTTCAACAGGCGTACATTGAACAGAGTCCGGGGCTGTGACTTTGGGTTCGGTAGGCTCCTACTGAATGCTAGAGTGGTTTTTGGTGGCTTCCTTTCATTTAATCATAACTTTTTCAATATAACTCCGATTAAGGTAATTATTTAGCCTTAATTATCGTAATTCCGCGCTCTAACCAATTCTGCACATTTCTCACAAAATACATTATTTTCTTCTATTGTTTGGTATTTAAACAATAAAAGATAAGCATAAAGGGTATACAATGATGTTTAATTCAAGGCTTATCAAATACCCTCACACTTAGACTTTGCTAGTCCCTAGCAAATACCAAAACAAACTAAGGCTTTGAAACTCAAATTTTTTTCTTTTTCTTTTTCTAAAAATAAATAATTACTAATCCATTAACCATTTGTCTCAAATTGTATCAGCATAAGTATGACATCAAAGATTTAGACTAAAGAGCTATATAGCATATGAAATTGAAAAGTTAATACAACATAACAAAATGCCTTGACTAGTAAGACAATGAGTAAACTTGGTGAAATGTATCTCAACATGAATAAAACAAGTATGAATCAACTCACAAGGGATATGCACTCATGATTTCCACTCAATGTGTATAGGGTTTGTGTTTGCACTCAAGGTATGTGAGAAAGATGCTCACATAAAAGAAAGTAAGTAACTTCATAAAAATTTCAAACATAAACCATAAGATAGTGAACATACTTGCACAAATGAACCAAAACCATAAGATTACTCAAGTGATAGACTCAACTAATTAAATTTTACTCATCTTAAGGATCATAACGTCTTAAATTGAAGGTTGTAATGAGGCTAGGTGTAGAGGCAAGGAATATTTAGGATAGTGGTGTTAAATTTTTGTTCCAGGACTCAACCAAAGACTTCATTACATAGGCATCAGTGTTTTCCCATCATCATAGGCCAAGTATCAACTTGTTGGGCCTTAATCTTCACTATCAACATCTTTGACCTTGTAATTGGGACAAGGGGCTGAAATTCTTCATTGTTCCAAATCACAAGTATAGGGGATTTGACTCAAAACTCAATTTTTTTTGTACCTCATAGAACTTTTGTTCTTGATTGTATTTTCTTTTCATTATTGTTTTTTTAGAGGTAATGCAATGAATATCAACATAGTTTAAGCAAGTCATTCCCTATAGTTACATATAAGTCTTCATTCATCAAATTACTTACTTGCATCTCACGCCATCTTTCAAATCTTCAACCAAGTCCAAGGAACAAGGGTAAAGGATGTCTTATACTAGGCTTATGTGAATAGATGTTTAGGGTGATGAAATAAAGGCTTAATGTAGGCTCAAAGTGGGTAAACTAGGGGGATCACACTTATGTGATCAAGTAGGGTCTTGTATATTTGAATAAGTGGTGTTAACCTTATTTCCTTAATCATGTCCAAAATCAGAGAGTTTATTGATTTAAAAGTTTTGAAAATCACATAGAATAAGTTCTAGTACTCTAGAGTTCATTAAAATCTATGACAAGCAGTTATGAGGCATATGCATATCAACTTAAACGAAGCACTCCTATGAATCATTCAACAAATAAGTATATAAGGCTCTAAAGCTCACATAGGGTTCATATGATTCATACAAATCTTAACATGCTCGTTCTGTACTAGTTTATCATGCATCATCTACTACAAGTCATAAACATTCAATCATAAAGCAATAAAAATGAATTCATGTTGTAGTGATCATATTTTAGCCATGTTGTTTTCATTTATCCGTCATTCTTATCATCGACAGGTTAAAGGAAATTCTAAAAAAAAATTTAAAACAATAAATTAAACAAAAAGATTCAAGACTAAACACTAAAACACAGAAAATATTTTTGGGTTTGTGTTTTTTTTTCTAATTTTTTCCTTTGAGTTTTTGAAATAAGACTTAATAAAATTGTACACCCTTCCCCCACACTTAAAGCTGACATTGTCCTCAATGTATGAAAGTGAAAGTATAGAATCTAAGTAAGAAGAGTTGATTTACGAAAATAAAGCAATAAAGACAAAAAGTAATTAAAGTAAAGAGAGTGAAGGGTTTAAGAAAGAAAATCTCCGTTTGAGGGCTCCTCCACTTCTCCGTCATTAGGTTGCCTCCCACGAAACGCTTGAAGTTTAATGTCCATTCAGCCTAGACTGGATGCTTCATTTACTCATTCTGTTCATCCGGATTTTGGAGTTGCATCTCTACCACATTGTGTTCCTTGAAGGATTCGAAGTAGGGTTTTAATCGGTGGCTATTGACTTTGAATTCTTTCCCCGTGATAGCTGATTGAACCCTTACAGTACCATGAGAGAAAGCATGAGTAATAACATAAGAGCCTTCCCATCGAGAACGAAGCTTACTTGGAAATAGTTTAAGGTGTGATTTGAAGAGTAGAACTTTTTGACCAACGTGGAAGTGTTTTCCACGTATCATCCTATCATGTAGGGCCTTGGTTCTTTCTTTGTAGATCCATGAACTATCGAATGCATCATTCCAAATTTATTCAAGTTCACAAACTTGAAACTTTCGATGTATTCCTGCTTCATCAGGGTCCATGTTGGATCTCTTAACTGCCCACCAAGCTTTGTGTTCCAATTCCACGGGAAGATGGCATGCTTTGCCATAGACGAGCCAAAAGGGTGAGAAACCGATAGGGGCTTTGTAAGCTGTTCTGTAGGCCCACAAAGCATCTCCTAACTTTGCACTCCAATCTTTCCGTGAAGGCCCAATAGTTCTCTCAAGTATCTTCTTGATCTCCTGGTTGCTAACTTCTGCTAAACCATTGGTTTAAGGGTGATATGGAGTTGATACCTTGTGAGTGATTCCATAATTTTTTAATAGTGCGCCAACTGTTTTGTTGCAAAAGTGGCTTCCCCCATCACTAATCATTACTCGGGGCATGCCAAATCTAGAAAAGATGTTAGTGCGAAGGAAAGCTGCAACAACTTTAGAATCATTAGTACAAGTGGCTTTAGCTTTCACCCATTTCCATACATAATCCACATCAAGGAAATATATACTCAAAGCCGAAGGAAGAAGAAAATGGACCCATCTATACCCCACAAATCACATATTTCGACATGTAGATTGTAAGTTTGTGGCATTTGATCTCTAGGTCCTGGATAAGATTTTTGACATCTTTCACAAGTAGCACAAAATGCATGAGCATCACAAAATAAAGAAAGCCAAAAGAAATCTGAATCTAACACCTTAAGGGCAGTTTTCTTGATCCAAAATGTCCCCCACAAGCTTCAGTATGACAAAATGCGAGTATAGAATTATGTTCATTATCCGGGACACATCTCCTAATTACTAAATCAGAACATTATTTCCATAAGTAAGGTTCATCCCATAAGTAAGTTCTAGCATTATGGTTAAGCTTATCACGTTGATATCTATGCATGGTACTCGGGAAAGCTTTAGTGGCCAAGTAGTTTACAATATCAACATACCAAGGGGTGTTAAAGGTACTTACTTGGATTCCGAAGAGTTGTTCATCTGAAAGGTCTCAACTATTATGCCATCCTCATGATTCTTCACGATCCTGGATAGGTGGTCGGCAACAACATTCTCTGCTCCCCTACTTATCCCTCACCTCAATTTCGAATTCTTGGAGTAAGAGGATCCATTAAATAATTCTGGTTTGGCATCCTTCTTGGTCATCAAGTACTTCAAAGCATCATGATATGTATACACAATAACTTTGGATTGAAGTAAGAACGAAACTTATCAAGAGCAAAGATTACTGCAAGTAGTTCCTTTTCAGTGGTTGTGTAGTTTTGTTGAGCTTCATCCAATGTCCTAGAGGCATAGTAAATGACGTAGGGCTTCTTGTCCTTTCTTTGTCCTAAGACAGCTCCTACTGCATAGTCAGAGGCATCGCACATGAGCTCGAATGGTAAAGACCAATCTGGAGCACATAAGATAGGGGCACTGGTGAGCAACTCATTTAGCTTGTAAAAACCCTCTTGACACTTGCAGCTGAACACAAAAGTGGAAAGTACCTGGTGCATTGCACAAACCGAATGACATACTCTTGTAGGAAAATGTACCAAAGGGCACGTGAAAGTGGTCTTTTCTTGATCTTCTTGAGTGATGCTTATTTGATTGTAATCCTGAGTATCCATCAAGGAAGCAATAGTGGGAGTGTCTTGTGAGTCTCTCAAGCATTTGGTTAATGAAGGGCAAAGGAAAATGGTTTTTCCTTGTGGTGGCATTGAGTTTTTGGTAATCGATGCAAACTCTATGTCCAGTGATGGTTCGTTGAGGCACCAATTCATTCTCAGGCATTTTTTACTATAGTGATTCCAGATTTCCTTGGAACAACCTGCACAGGGGACACCCAACGACTATCTGAAATAGGGTAAATAACACCACAATCATAAAGTTTGATTACCTCTTTTTTAACTACTTCCATCATAGGTGTATGGAGTCTTCTTTGTGCTGCCCGAGTGGTTTGGCATCATCTTCAAGAAGGATACGATGAACACAAGTGACAGGGTTGATTCCTTTTATGTTTGAAAGTGTCTATCCAATCGTGGTCTTGTACGGCTTGAGTATAGTGAGAATTTTTGTCTCTTGATCAGGTTCAGAGTTAAAGAAATAATGACGGTAAAGTGTCATTATCTCCCATGAATGCGTACTTCAAATGTTCTGGAAGTACCTTACGTTCTAGTTTAGGGGCTTGGACAACGGAGGGAAGCATTTTATTAGTACCAAAAGTAATTGGAATTGGAGAGGATGACTTACATATCGCGGCATTTCATGTAGGGCCATGGCCGATTCAAGGATTTGGGTTCAAGGACCTCAATTAGTGCATCGAAGAGGGCTTCAGTCCTGAATTGGGTCAGTTCTGCTCCTTCTTGAATGATTATTTCGAGTTCATTGTCATGTATATGGTTCAAGTGTTCCCGCGAATAGATTCAACAATGTAAATAGCAAAGAAGTATTAACACTAGTAGTAGGATACCTCATAGTTTCAAAGATGTTGAACTCGATCATCTCCCCATCAAATTCCATGATAGAAGACCATTGTGGACATCTAACTTTGTTCTAGGAGTCCTCATGATTGGACGTCCCAAAAGTAATTGAGTGTTGTCCAAAGGGCTTTCAATCATGTCAAGTGTATAAAAGTCAGCCGGAAAGATAAGTTGATTGACTTGCATAAGAACATCTTCTACATATCCTCTTGGATATGCGTGAGAACGATCTGCTAATTGAATAGTCAAATTTTATTTCTTTAATTCACCTAGATTCATTTATGCATATATATGGTATGCATAACATTAATTGATGCAGCATAACATTATCGAAGGACTTGTTACCTATTACGCAGGGAACTGAAAAGCTCCCAGGATCTTTCAGCTTTGGTGGAACTTTTCGTTGGATAACTGCAGAAATAGTTTCGTTTACCTAACCACCTCTTTCTCCCTTGTTTGTCATCTTTGGTGCATAACTCCTTAGAACTTGGAATAAGCTGGTACTTGTTTGATGCATTCAATCAATGGCAAGTTCACTTTTACCTTTCGGAATATGTCAAGGATCTCTCCATACTTCTCATCCTTTTTAGTTTTTGCAAATTTTCTTGGAAATGGTGCACAAGACAGCAAGGTGTTAGTAGGAATAGAATTTGAAGAGATATGATTTTTACCTTTTTCGTGGCTAGATGGTGTTGGCATTGGTGCTACTTCTTTGTTCGGAATGGTGATCTTATCATACTCATCCTGAAAATTCGTCACTTTCTTTCCTAGCCTCCATAGAACTTGATTTTGGGCCTTCCTTGGGCATAAGGTTGTGCAAAACCTTCCCACTTCGAGTTGTAACATAACTAGCATGTCAAAACCATTATTCTTTGGGTTGGGAACAATTTGTGAAGTCAACTTCCCCGTATCTTTGACTTGTCCCATGAAATCGACAATTTGACCAATTTGCTTCTTCATTTCAGAAATGTCACGACCATAAGTGTTCAACGTTTCCTTTGTTTGCTTTTGACTGCCTAGAAAGACTTCAGTTGAAGTGGATAATTGTACAAACATCTTATCATAATCCAGGTTAGAAAATTGATGAACTGGAGGAGCTTGTTTCATACCCATAGGTTAATGAGGCATTTGTGGTCTTGGCATGAATTGTGGTTATTAGTACCCTTGTTGGTGTTGAGTTGGAGGGTTCAAACATCCTTTATTGCTGCTCCACTTGAATCCTGGATGATCACGGTTCCCTTGTCCATAGTTGTTAAAGTTATTGAACCGTTGGCCCCCTTGATATCCTTCTAAGGCATTGGCTTGTTCCATCCCATCATAAGGTTTGTAACTTTAGGGCATTGATCACTTAGGTGTCCATCCAATTGGCACACGCCACATAGAGGTCCCTTAGGCTGTATATCCCTTTTGGCTTCTAATTCCAAAAGTTGTCCAAGCATAGATTGGAGCTTTCAATCTTTTCATCCAAGGTTCCTTTAGAATTAAGTTCCCTTACCCCTTTCTTGTGAGACATGCCATAATGAGCATCATTAGCGGCCCTACTCTCGGGTAACTGTCTTTCTTCGGGCTCATCTAAGTCCATAAATGCCCAATGTGAAGCTGCATCAAGAAGTTCTCGGTCCATGGGTTTAAGACTATCATAGAAGTAATTCATTAGGTTATTCTCCGAGAAACCATATGAAGGACAAGTAGAACAAAGGACTTTCAAACGATCGTAGTATGAACCAAAGGTTTCATTGATGTTTGAGTAATGGATGTGATCTCTCACCTCTTTGAAGTGATCATAAAAGATAAAAAAGAAAAAGAAGCGGAAAAGTATTTGGCTAAAAACAAGTCCGCAAGTTGTTGCCAAATAGTGATATGATTGGCGGGCAAGTCTATGAGCCAAGACTGGGCCCTATCCGCCAAAGATAAGAGAAAGGCCTTAAATTGCGAAAGTTCATCATCAGCATCACTTGGTTTCATGCTATTGCACACAAATTGGAAAGTCCTAAGGTGTTTATTCGGATCCTTATTAGCTAACCCATAATAGGTTGGGAGTCGATGAAGGAAACCACTATTCATCTCAATGTCCGTTTTGTTTTCCTTGGGTAGAGGAAAAAACAATGGAGGAGGGTCCTATGCTCCACTCAGTTGAGTAAGTATGTTGACAAAGAGACTTACGTTCGTTGTTGGCCAACTTAGTTTCGGGTTCACTTTCAAGTTGGTGTTTAGGGGAAGAAGATGACTCAAATTCGTAGCCCTCCTCAAAAGTAGGTTACAAGATGGGTTCTAAGGTCGAATTCTCAAACTTTATGTCCTTTAACTCACTCACCCCCCCCCCCCCCCCCCCCCAAGTGTAGCTTGTGTATCAGAACTAGCAAAGCGTGGAGATCTGCGAGTTGGAATCACTAGCTTTGGCATAGTCATATATAGGGACCTGAGATGCAAGAAATATACAATGTGAGGATCGTATCCTGATCGCGACAATAGAAAGAGAAATCGGCAAGCGAGATAGATAGGCATGAAATGTAGAGAACATAAAATACGCAAACAACATTGTATGTGTAAAGAACAGGTTATAGGCAACTAAGTGAAAGCAAAAGTTCAAAACGTCCAAATCAATGCAACACATAAAAGTTTACATGAAGAATGGTGTGAATACATAAGAGGGAAATCGTTAGAACCTGCATAAGACATAAGAGTTATGTGACATTGCATGAAAAGAATGGCCTGCACCTTTGATCTCACTTCCCTAGATTCACTTAGTCATAGAACCCAGTGTCAGGACCCGTCCCAATCCCCCCCCTCCCCCCCCCCCCCCCCCAAGGATTAACGAGGGACGCTCCTGATCCAGTGTCAGACCAGGGAAAATTTGTACCTTTAGCCTGACTGGCTTCCAGAGTATGCCAGGATCCGGAGGAGATAGGTAATGTCCCGGTTTCTCTGCTACAGTCTGTACCGTATTCAACCTGAAGGGCATTCAAAACAGAAAGACTCTGAGTGGACGAAAAGTAATAGTTTGATAAAACACATTTCATAAAACACCTTTATGCCCTTCATTAAAAACTATGCATGCATAGTAAAACCATTTATCAAACCACATATGTTTAAACAACCACATTTAGGGACTCAGCCCCAAGTTCCGTAATTTCAAACCATACGGGCCCCTGCCCAAATCCTTTACAAAAATCTAGAACATAATAAACATATATAGAATCTCAGCCCAAATCCATTTATCAATCATAAAACACAATTTCTCAAAACCAAGAAATCATGTTCATCATATATATATATATCATATAACCAATCCTGTCACGGTATCTAGAGCTATGTGCGTGCAACCCGGGGTCTCAAATCCCAAGTCTCCCCAAGGTCACCCTAGGTCAATGTCCGTAGATCAATGACCCTCCTTGGGGGTTATAATCCATAGCCTTTCTGAGAGTAAGGAACCTAACGGGGGCGACTCCACTCAGTTAGTGCTCTGTGACTACTCCGGGGTCCACTCAAGCTAACGACCCTCCCCGGAAGAGACAATACATATATAAAGGATGGTATATGAAAGACCATTTGAAAACATTCTCAAACCCTTTCAAGGGTTCATGCCTGGTCCCCATAAACCGTCAGGAACCATAAAAACCTTTTAAAGGTTCATGCCTGGTCCCCATAAACCGTCATGAACCATAAATCCATTTATGGGTCCCCGACCAGAAATCAAAATCTTAGAACATAACTGGGCCCTAAGCTCGAATCCACATACAAACTGGGCCTCGTGCCCGATTTCGTAAACCAAATGGGCCTCGTGTCCGATTTCGTAAACCAAATGGGCCTTGTGCCCGATACGTAAGTCAACTGGCCCTCGAGCCCGACACTCAAACCAACTGGGCCTCCGGCCCGATGCCTTGTTAAATCAAATGGACTTTAGGTCCGAGAGTTCGTAAATCAAATGGGTCTCATGCCCGTTCCATATTTCCAAATCCGAAATCGATTCAAGAACTGATAGGGCCTCTGGCCCGAAAACGTAACTAAATGGACTTCGAGTCTGAAGGTTGATAAGTCGTTAAATCAACATTATTTTATATTATTTTATACCCTTTATATTTGACTTTTAATATTAAAATATTAAATAATTAGATAAAATAATTTATTTTGTGATTTTTCTATTTAAATAAATAAAGTTTGTAATTTGGAGTGTTTTGGCGAAAGAATCGTCCGGGTCGGAACTATAACGAAGAAAATTATGGACGAAATTCGATCAAATTATATTATTAATTATTTTGATTTTACAAGCCCAATTTCATGTTTTAAATTCAGTCCATTTGCTCCATTGTGCAGCCCAGACTTTCACCTGCGCCTAGGCCCGTGTCGTCCAGCCCAAATCCACAATTGCTCCAGCAGCAGCCAGCCCCCCTTGCCAAACGGATCCAGCCCAATATCGAAGCTGCAGTCCGGCCCACATCTCCAGCCATCATGCCCAGCAGCCCCTGTCCATATATTTGCAGCCAAGCCCAACAAACCATTGGCCCAAGTCCCGCGTGCGATCAACTGATCTGTGTAGCCACCTACCCGCGTGCAGCCACTTGTTGCCTGATCCAAACCGTACGGCCCGTCTACCTACTCGGTCCAACTCGCCTGCACACCTGCTCTTCACCAGTTGGAAGCCCACCTACCCGCGTGCAGCCACCCGCTCGCCTGGTCCAATCCAGACCCATCAGCCCGGTCAAGTCCATCAAGCCTTCTGAGCCCAGCTGCACAGCAACTACTCTTCAGCCCACTGCAGCCTTCATCTGAGCAGCCCGTACGCCCAACAGTGCAGCCCAACTGCTCCCATTTTCTGCTATTTCTTTTATTTTCAGCCACAAATTAATTCCAAACCTTACCTAATTTCATCATTAAACATCATTGTTCATAATTAGTCATCATTTCATTTTCTTTTATTTATTTTATTGTAATTTTTAATTACTTAATTTTATTTGTTTTTAGTAGCTTTTTCCTCCTATAAATAGGAGTTCATTTCACTTGCTTTGGGGACTTTGTTTTGAGAGAGAGCTCCAAAACACAAAATTGTATCCTCCCTTTAGAAATATCAAGACTAGTATTTCCGTTGCAATTCTTGAGTTTAAGTTAGCATTCTCATGTTTATTCATCCATCTTCATAAGGTTTCTTCTGTTGTCAGAAAATCTTATGAATAACATTGCATTTTTATTCCATCCATTTTCGGAATCACAAGCTTTCTTGGATTTCGAAGGTGTAACTTGTTATTTCCTTTTCTTAAACTCTCATTGTTGTTTCGGTTTTATTTTCTTTAGTTCAATATTTTTGTGGGTATTTTCTTTCTAACTTTTGTAGACAAGGATATTATTATAATGTGTTCTACTTTTCAAACTTCATTTACTTCATACATTTGAGTGCTTAAGCTTCAATTTTGTACTAAGTGTTTATGGCCGTGTTTCGATGCACTTAGTATAAAATTAAAGAGATTTAAATGTTTAATACACATTCAAATCATAAACATTGGGTTAATAAATTTATAAGTGTTTATGACCGTGTTTCGGTGCATTTATAATGTTTAAAAAATGTATGCATGAGTGAGGTGGTGAAAGTAGAATTTTGTGATATATTCAAACTTTGAAAATGTTAGAGTCTTGGTAGAATTTGTGTTTAAAGAAAGTCCACTTGTATATATGTTAAAATAGGAATAGAATTAGTTTATTTATGTCTTTACTTATTTTGCATGATCAAAATCCCTAAAAAACCCCATCTTTATTCTTTTATTCTTTTAATTAATTTATTCTTTATTCCATTAATTTATTGATTCTCTTATTTATTAATTCATTTATTCTTTTATTCATTAATCCTTAAATTCTTTATTACTTGCTTATTCAATTAATTAATTATGTGATTATTTAATTATTTAATTCTTCAATTTATTATTATTTGATTATTCATTATTCTTTTTAACTAACATATTATTAATATTCCCTAATTTCCCCGGTTAAGAACGATCCATATTTACCAATACCATAACTACACAAAAAGAGTTTAAATTTGCATAATACTCAAATTACGTGTTTAATTTAATGCGTAGTTTGGGCGTTATCAAGGGTTTCCAAAACAAATGGGTCTCGAACCCAAGTTTACCTTTTCAAATCCAAAACCATTTCATGAAATCATTTCCAAAACTATAAGCACAGAAAATCAGTGCAAAACCGTAAACCTCGATTTACTTGCAAGCACGTAAATCGCCTTGAAATGCGTGAAACCATGTAATTTACCAATATCCAATTCAACATCATAGAATCATATCCATAAAGCATATAAAACATTTATGCATGCATCACAGTTTAGAAATCAAGGTCCACTCAGCCCGTCCTAAGTTGCCGCCTCAATTTGTGTGTCGTAAGCCTCACTGGGCTAATCGTCGTCATCGGGACTCCCAAACCTGTCCAAATCAATCTAGAGGTTTACTAACTACCTTATTAACCTCTCATTGAAGCCCCATAATTTTCTGGTATTTTTAACTATTTTTTAAACTCGATTCTAAACCTTCGGATGTCCCGAATAATATCGAGACGGTGTCCGATCGACACGAAACTAGTCCCAAATTGTTCGTTACATCGAATAGATTAATTCACATGTTGACAACATCCCCAAATCACCCTCACACGCCCTCACGAGCTGTCCAAAGGGGCTGCGCTTGAAGCCCACGTGCCTGCACTGTTCCTCGTCTTCAACCTCAAGAAACCCGGTTCAGCCGGAACCGGTGAGGCCGGTTTTCCCTCCAATCTTAGTCCGATTTCGATCCTTTTAATTCCTAAATCTATGCCCCAACATTTGAAATTGATCCAAATATTAAAAACACAGAAAAGGGACATTAAGGGTACCTTCCTGATCGAAGTAACCTCCTCCACTTTTCCACCGCCGTGTTCACCATTCTCCGGCCACCCCCAACCTCAGCTTAGGTCCCAAGTCGACTCCTTTGACCCTCATAAAGCATTTCCCTAGGTTAGAATTGTCCAACACAAGCCAGAAATCAAACTACCATTTTTGAACCAAAAATAGAGCACCACAAATTCCTTACCTCCCTCGCCGTCGTAGCCCCGCTGTGGCCACCGTCACGGCCATCTTGACAGCAGAACCTTCCTCCCATCACTCATCACGTCCATCTGTCCTTGAAAAACGTCCCACCATTTTGAACCCCGAAACAGGGCTTGGGTTTTTATTCCTAGCCACCGCCGCCGTCCACGACGGTCACCTTTGTTACCACCATTCTATTTCTCTGCTCTCATTCTCCAACTTTTGTTCAGACACCAAGAGGTGTTATGTGGGTCTTTGTTCTCTGTTTGAAGAAAAACAGAAGTGAGGGAGATGGGGATATTTTGCACGAGTTGAAGGGGGAGGGAAGGTGAAAGGGTGAGTTTGGTATGCTGATCAGAGGAGTGAACGGTGAGGATGAATTGAGTGATGGAATGGACGGTTGGGATTGAGAGAGAGTGGTTAAGGATATTATAAAATAATCTCAAACCCAATATTATATTATAAATCCCACCAATCACCTTTTAGATCCACAAATTGGGATTAATGACCAATAGGATGAGTGACACTTGTCACTCATCTAAGGGTCCCACACTGAAAAGTCAACCAATCAGATTTCGCCAAGTGTCCCTGCCTCGTAATGCGTGCAAAGTGGAATCAAACTTCCGTGACCCACAACTTTCCCATTTGACGTCCGATTTCGGCGTGCTGCTTGTCTACAGATTCATATCGACCCGATCTACGTAACGGTCCTCGGCCCTCGGCCATCGGACCTCTCAGGTAAAAAGTCAACATTTTGCCCACGATTAGGGGCAAAATGGTCATTTTACGTCGTCCTTCCAATTTCGCTCAACTAATCACCGATTAACCTCCCTAATCCTTGATTAGTCACTAATCTAATTCTAAAATTTGGGACGGGTCATTACAACCTTCCCTCCTTAATTAATTTCGTCCTAGAATATCCAACTATCCTGATTCCACATCCACCTCGTGGAAAGCAATTCGATCTCACAACTCGTGTACACTAATACACCCACTAGTCAACACAAAACTTGTTTGCACCCAGACGTTCCACTAAAACTCACGTCGCATCGTCCACACTTGAACCTTTCGAGTGAAAATGACCACACATTCCAAGTTGATACCAACTGCTAAATCTACCATTTCGCTAACACAAAACGAATCGACGGTTCCTTTCTCAATCACCAATTAATCCTAACATCTTCTCCAACTAGGAGTCACCAAATCTCTCTCATCGACCACATTGACACATCCCGATAAACTGTCACCACTTGACATTCGCCATTCGAAAACTAACACTTTACATACTTATGGTTACACTAACCACCAAGTCACTCACCCTGAGTATACATATACCAACAAAGCACCCTACCTGTGTGCAACTGGACCCATCAGAAACACCATGACCCAGTGCACAGTATCCAATGTCCAGTTCAAGCCCTCCACTAAACAATGGTATCAGGACCAATCCGATTACAAACACGCTCACCAACATACCCTTGGTATATCCTATACACCGCCACCAAGCACCACAAGCCTGTCCAGTATCGTTCCTCAAACATCGTACCGGGTACGTACATCTATCCATCAACCATCCTACAACCTAGGTCGTAGCCAATCACATTTCAATTCTAAAGTTCATATGTGCTATCCAGTACTTGACAGATCTGAACTCCAACCCAACATTGATTCCGAGTCCCATGGTCACCCGACCAGCATCACCACGTCTACTCCCGATCACGTAATCCAATACGTACCAATCCGACTCACGCCCACCAAGGCGTACCCACTCATGCCAACTGGCATCCAATCTCACCCACGTCTACCGAGACGCACCAATTCTGAACCGATGGGTTACCTGCTCAATCGATTACCTCAATACGTTCGATTGACTTTATAGGGAAGCCAATCCTATCATCAACACATCTAAGGCCTACCAAATTCGACCTCATCGGACACGTACTCGTTCAATTAACACACCATATGGAATTTACCTCGAAAAGAAGTTCAGTCCCATCATCCTTAACATCAGAATCTCGATCCACCTAGGATCCACACATGCTCACTCAGCTAACAATCCACCTGGAATCTGGTCATAGGGTCTTACACCCTCTTTGAATCCTTCGTCAGTCATATCACTCCTCAACCAATTCCCACATCTAAATAGACCAATCAACGACGAGACACGCCGAGACTGTGGGTCCTCTCCAATTACCTCGTATCGATCCTTGGCATTCCACCTAGGAAAATCAAGGATGATTCAAAACGATGACATCAACATTCATCCTACGTGAATGCAAACAACACTCGCTGCACTCACCACGCCATGTAACCCAACATCGTCTGCCACCAAGCAGAGAGTGAGAAATCTCATTCACCTAACTTCAAAATGCCCTACTCCTCCTGATGACCCAAATAAAACCCGGGTCCACCACCAAGACAAGAACAACGTATTGGTGACACAACCATCATCTGCCATGGCAGAACATGAGAAGTCACCCAAAATGACTTTGAAGATACCCATTACCAAGAGGAATCAAGCACTCCCCTCGTCACCTCAAGCACAACATCTCTCTATTCCGAAGTTCCCACCATGTTGGAACCAACACACTCAGACATCAACCACATGTCCGTAACCAGTCTAACTCACTACCAAGTTCGCCTATCGACTTATACAGATATGTACATACAAAAGGATGTGGACCAGTACTACTCGGTCCTCACATCTCAACTATTGCTGGATCCCATCCAGTCCAAACCTATCCGTGATCCACTCTCCGACCACAGATAACGAACACATGCCCATCTCGACGGAGTCACATCCTAGCTCGTGACTCATCATCATCACAGTCATCGACACCAGCACCAGCACCAATACCAACACACACTATGCGAATGAGACAACCCTGGATCTCCGCCCATACCGAGCGATGACCTCGTACCAATGCTCGAATTGGAGAAACTCTATCTCCGTCGTACCCATCAACTCTGTGTACAGTCACAATGACAACTCATACGAGAAAAGGAAATATTCCCCTAACGTCCCCTATTAACAAAAACCATAACTACAACCATCCTCGGCAGTAGTGCCTACCACAGACTCGTGCAGACCTAACCACCAAACATCGCCATCGAGACTCCGCATCCAACGGAACCAATTGTCCGTACTAATTACTCTGTATTCCCACTCTGGGATTCCATCGACAAGTACCAACTTTGGTAACCTGTCCAACCAATCTCTAACCAATCTTAACTTGACTCAACCAATGTCGTCTACCAGGTCGTCCATGACCTTAGCTGCACCAACAATCCATCACAGCTAAAGTAGTACGACAACCAACTAGGTCTAACCGATTAATACAACCTCGACTGCAGAGTGTAGTCCCATCACTAAAGCTAGCATGACTAGACCAACCGACGGTCTCGACTCCAAAAAGTTGTCAAAGTCAAACCACTCGCCAACTCACCTTTCCGAACCATACATCCTACCTTAGGGGTTCCAAAATCACTACCCAGGGTTCCTCTGAACCCAATTGCAGAAGGCAGTATAATCCACAATTTGACCGACCCCACAGTCCCGACGTCGTATCGACGTCAATCCAATATTACCGTCAGTTCAACTAGGGTTCCTTGAACCCGGCTGCTCTTAGTAGAATAGCCACCTAACTCAACAAATTTTGACCATCTAATGGTCACAACACCAAACTATCGTCAAAACCGATCCTACAACATTGTGAAAGATGATCCCAACTAACCGTCTCATGATCAAAACTCTAAAGGATTGTTACGTTCATCCTTCTGTAGGGTCCCACACTGCCAACCATGACAAAACTATGGCAACCCCGGCATCAAATTCCGAACCAAGACGTTCCACGATTCAATCCTACTAACTATTGTATTGGCATCCTAACTATTAGGTTGATAACGAACTGCATCCCATTGAGACATCACATCCTCTACCTGCACTTCACTCTAAGAGAAAAACCTGCTCTGATACTACTTTTCAGGACCCGTCCCAATCCTCTCCCCCCCCCCCCGGGATTAACGAGGGACGCTCCTGATCCCGTTTGACACGGAGTGTCAGACTAGGGAAAATTTGAACCTTTAACCTGAATGGCTTCTAGAGTACACCAGGATCCGAAGGAGGTATGTTAGTGGACGAAAATTAATATTTTGATAAAACACATTTCATAAAAGACCTTATTCCCTTCATTAAAAAGCATGTATGCATAGTAAAACCATTTATCAAACCACATATGTTTAAACAACCATATTTAGGGACTCAGCCCCAAGTTCCGTAATTTCAAACCATACGGGCCCCTGCCCAAATCCATTTACAGAAATCTAGAACATAATAAACATATGTGGAATCTCAGCCCAAATCCATTTATCAATCATAAAACACAATTTCGCAAAACCTAACAATCATGTTCATCATATATATATATATATATATATATATCATATAACCAATCCTGTCATGGTATCTAGAGCTATGTGCGTGCTACCCGGGGTCTCAAATCCCAAGTCTCCCCAAGGTCCACCCAGGTCAATGTCCGTAGATCAATGACCATCCCTGGGGGTTATAATCCATAGCCTTTCCGAGAGTAAGAAACCCAACGGGGGCGACTCCACTCAGTTAGTGCTCCGTGACTACTCCGGGGTCCACCCAAACCAACGACCCTCCCCGGAAGAGACAATCCATATATAAAGGATGGTATACTAAAAACCATTTGAAAACATTCTCAAAACCTTTCAAGGGTTCATGCCCGGTCCCCATAAACCGTCATGAACCTTAAATCCTTTTATGTGTCCCCGACCCAAAATCACAATCTTAAAACATAACTCTGCCCTAAGCCCGAATCCACATACAAACGGGGTCTCGTGCCCGATTTTGTAAACCAAATGGTCCTCGTGCTTGATACGTAAGTCAACTGGGCCTCGAGCCTGATATGCAAACCAACTGAGCCTCCGACCTGATGCCTTGTTAAATCAAATGGACTTCATGTCCGAGAGTTCGTAAATAAAACGGGTCTCGTGCCCGGTCCCTATTTCCAAATCCAAAATTGATTCAAGAACTAATTGGGCCTCTTGCCCGAAAACGTAACTAAATGGGCTTCGAGTCCGAGGGTTTCCAAAACAAATGGGTCTCGAACCCGAGTTTACCTTTTCAAATGTAAAAACATTTCATGAGATCATTTTCAAAACTATAAGCACAAAAAATCAGTGCAAAACCGTAAACCTCGATTTACGTGCAAGCACGTAAATCACCTCGAAATGCGTGAAACCATATAATTTACCAATATCCAATTCAACATCATAAAATCATATCCATAAAACATATAAAACATTTATGCATGCATCACAGTTTAGAAATTAAGGTCTACTAACAGACCGTCCTAAGTTGCCGGCTCGATTTGCGTGCTGTAAGCCTCACCGAGCTAATCGTCATCAAATGTCATAGGCCCTCGGCAATCGGACCTCCCGGATCAAAAGTCAACATTTTATCCACGACCAGGGGTAAAATGGTCATTTTGCGTCGGCCTTCCGATTTCGCTCAACTAATCACCGATTAACCTTCCTAATCATTGATTCGTCACTAATCTAATCCCGAAATTCGGGACGGGTCATTACACCCAGTGATGAAATCCAAGCATCATGAAACCGTAGGGAGGGTATGCAATCTACCAATGCAATAGATAGAGTCTTAGAGTGACATGAATAACTTTCCCATTTCGTTTCTCATGGTAATTTCCTGGGCATATGGCCTGCACGTACTGATAAACATATTTCAATTCCATCTACCATTCAATGTTAATCATGACCAGTTAGGATAGATGTAACACGAGAAGCAAGGCCTAATTTCGAAAACACCCCGAGGTAAACCTGGCCAGGGTATGTAATCCATTGGAGTCCTCTTTCTTAGTGCCCCACTTGTCACCAGTCATAACCCTCCTAGACACCATAACCAACTGATGGAAGTTTTCAAAATAGAGGTTTACCAAACCCAAGTGTTTACGACCTCCGCCCCACCTCATGTCTATAGATTCGAGTCTATAGTGTGTGGTGATGAAATCCACACATCACAAAAGGGTTAAGGAGAAATGAAATCCACACATCAGAAGGGGTTAAGGAGAAAGTAAACAAAATGGGCGCTACCTGTTCCCAAAAGTAAGATTTTGAAGAGAAAGGTTTTGAGATTCATGCAACTCTAAAACATTTATTAGGAAACCATTTAATAGTTCGTGCGGCCCAAGCCATTAGCTTGGATTTCAAACCATTGCCCCTGTCTGGGCAAGACCAAAGTGACCAGGAAGAAAGCATACATGCAAGGGGAGGATGATTTTGGAACTCCGAAGTCCTACTTCTCTTTGCGAACACGATTTTGGAACTCCGAAGTCCTACTTCTCAGTGCTGGCTTATAGCATGCATTATCCCATGTCCTAGGCATCACCTTGAAAATTTTGTATTTCGACATGCATTCATTCGAAGATGACTCAAGTGTTATAAAACTCTGCCCAAACCTCATGACTTTTAAGGGTCATGAAGGGTTTAGGAGTAAATTAACAAATGAAACTTCACCTATTTCATTAAAGATCAAGATCTAAACTCCGAGCATAAGCAATCCATATATAACCAAGACTAGTTTGAAAAACGAATTATTCCTTACATTATTTGAGATTTTTTTTTTTTGAATTTTTTTTGAATTTTAATTTCGGAATTATTATTATTTTTTTCTTTTTTTCTTTTTTTTTGTTATTTTGTTTTTTTAAAAAAAAAATCAAATATTTACAAAGAAAACGTTATTGCATATTTACAAAGAAAACGTTTCTAACAAAGAAAAAATTACAATTTATATACAAGTATGAAAATATATATGAATATAATATTTACATTATGAACATATATACATAAACGAAATCACATAAGATATTATTTCAATCCCCGGTAATGGTGCCAAAAATTGATACGCTAAAACTAAGTATTAAAGTAATCACAAAGTCACACTCAAAACTTAATAAAAACATATGCAAATTAAAACTTTTTTTTTTGTAGATTATAGTATTGATAAGTAGGGATCGTTCTTAACAGGGGATTGTGGGTACCTAAGCATGATTATCGTTTGATTAATTAATTAGGGGGGTAGTTGATTGCTTTAACTAATGTCCTACGTGATTAACTAATCTAAATTAACCTAACCTATTATTTACATGGTCAACTCATCTTTAACCTTACTCATTCATAAATTATACTAATTCCAAAATCAACGAAATTCCAAAACCTCGGTTTAATGAAATATATGTACATTATCTTAAGTACATGCTCGGGAATACGGCCTATACACTTTCGATGATCTAGACTCGGGAATACGCTCTATATCTAATCAAGCATTAAGCATAAACATAGCATGGAAGTTTATTGAAATAAATACAAAATATAAAACCATAATAAAATTAATGATCAATCTAATAAACACAATATTCAAGTACAAAGAGAAAACTACAGGGTTAAGAGGTTGGGTTACACTTTAAATCCTTGGGAATACGTCCACAAAAAGGAAGGAAAAATGGTGCTGGAATTGACATGAATCGATTCAGTGGGATGCTGCTAAACGATTATAAGGCGTTTCAGTAGACGCTGGCTGAATGCAGTGCTGCCATTCGGTGATCAACGACGTGGTCAACGTAGTAGTCAAGGCTTGACTTTAGCTCAATGGATGCACACTGAGCAGGCTTCAAAGCGTTCCATAAACGTACGCAGAAAAGGGAAAATGTGTTTCAGGACGTGCGCACCCATGCCATATCCATCCCTTCAACAGGCGTGCACTGAACAGAGTCTGGGGCTGTGACTTTGGGTTCGGTAGGCTCCTACTGCGTAACGACCCAGAAATTAGAAAAAAGAGAAATTTGGAAAAATTGAAGGAAATGACAATTTTGCCCTTGGTTATGGGGGGCAAAAGTTGACTTTGTGATCGGGACCTTGTTTGGACTTTTCGTAAGGACCGTTGGATAGGTCTCGAGACGCTGAATCCATAGACATGTGGAACACGTCAATCGGGGTTCGGATGAAAAAGTTACGGGCCTAAGAAAGTGAAGGGAAATTTGGTAATTTTGCAAAGGAAGGGTAAATTGGTAAATTGGCGCAGTGTTGGATTACTTAGCCAATTGGGTGAGTCATATCAGCCCTTGAGTGACATCTGTCACTGTAAGAACGTGGGTTAGTGGCAATGAAAATTGGTGGCTATGGACTGAGTTCAAATGGGTTTGTTTGTGTGAAAACAGAGCATTATTTATGCTCTACCTGAAGCAGCCAAAAGCTCTCCATGTTCGATTAAGTGAGGGTGTTTGAGAGAGAGTGCGGGCGAGAGAATAAGGGGATGAAAAGAGGGGAGGATAAACTGAAACCCATGGAACCCGAAAACCAAATCTCCATTACCTTTCGATTTCGGGTTTTTCAAGTCAGACTCCATTTGATCAAATTGACCTTGGATTAAGGTTATTGAACTTAAGACGATTCAAACCCAATTAAAAACGAAGAGAAATGATGGTGTTTGGGCCATGAACACAGTACCTCAATCCCTCGAAAATTCGAGATTGAGCTCGAGTTATGGGAGGCCTTGAATGATGAAATTGAAGTTATAAGATTGTTTAGAATGATGTTACAATTCTCCTGAGTGAATCAATTGTAAGAAAACAACTGGAATTGATCGAGACTGAAGGATGAACAGTGCCCACCTGTTCTTCGATATTTTGAAGTCGAATTCGACTGGATTGAGGTAAGTTTTAATGTAATTAAGGTTACAAAACTATAATTAGAGGCATAACGATGCTAGTGGCTGAATCAATTGAAGAAATCGAGTTGAAATTGACAGGAATTGAGTCGAGTTATATCGTGGGTTGCAGGACCCATTTAACAAGCAACCGGGTTGAGAAGATGAACAGTGCCCTGCACTGTAGCAGACGTGTGGCACACACGTGCAACCACTCACGACGGCGCGTGATGGCGCCTGGTAGCTTATCTCGAGGTGAGTTCTACATGAAACTTGTTCCTTTTAATGTAACGAACATTTTGGCATTGGTTTCGAGTCGATCGGACACGGTTTTGATAAGTTTCGATGATCCGAAGTGCAATGCAGCTTGATCACTACTGCTCCAATTTCAGCTTATATTCCAACACTTCTTCCTAAGTTGCACACTGGTTTAACTCTAAGTAGTATTCTTAGATAGTTAAACCTGACCTTAGGAAGAGCCTTCATGAATATGTCAGCAAGGTTTTCTTCTGATTTACAGTAGTGCAACAGATTGCATCTCTGATGTAGTGGAACTTCCTACTTATATACTTAGTTCTTTGGTGGAAGACAGGGTTTTTAGCCATATCTATAGATGACATGTTGTCACACATTAGAGCAGTAGGCTCTAATTTTTCTTCCCCAAAGCCTTGTAGGACAAATCTGAATCAAACAGTCTGTGTTGTGGCCTTAGCTGCACTCACATATTCTATTTCAGCAGTAGAAAGGGCTACACTGCTCTATTTGATCGAAGCAAAAGAGAATATCCCACTCCCAAAAGTAAAGGCATATCCTGAAGTGCTTTTACTGTCCTCCTCTAATGCTCCCCAATCACTATCCCAAAAACCAATTAGGGTAATTGCTTGACCTTTCTTGTATTCAAGACCATAGTCTAGGGTGCCTTGTATATATCTCAATACTCTCTTTGTTGTTCCAAGATGCTTCTTGGTAGGACTATGTATAAATCTGGATAATAGGATAGAAGCATACATGATATCAGGTCTTGTGGCAGTTAAGTACAACAAACTTCCCACTATTTATCTGTACAGCTGTTCATCAGCAGCCTTACTGTCATCCATTTTCTTTATTTTATCATTTGTTGCTAGAGGAATGCTCATAGGCTTGCATCCTTTGAGTCCAAAATTCTCTAGCAAAGTAGATGCATACTTCCTCTAATAAATGTAGATTCCAGAGCTAGATTGTAGGATTCCCATACCTAGGAAATGATGCAATAATCTTAGATCTGTTATTTCGTATCTTCCCATCATTTCTCTTTTGAACTCTTCCATCATAGGCTCACTATCTCCAGTATATATGATATCATCTATATAGATTGAGACAATCAAAGTCCCTTCATATTTCTTGACTTTCAAGTAAAGAGTAGCCTCACTTAAGCTCCTCAAAAACCCACACCTTAAGAGATAAGAGTCTATTTCACCATACCAGGCTCTGGGTGCCTGTTTCAATCCATAAAGGGCTTTGTTCAAAAATCCACATAGGCTTTTTTCGTCTAGAACCTCATTCAGAAAAGCTAACTTAACATCCAATTGAAACAATTTCCACTATTTCTGTGCAACTAGGGCAATCAAAGTTCTGATTATGTCCAGCCTTGAAATTGGTGCAAAAATCTCATTGAAATCAATTCTTGGTTTCTGTGCATATCCCTTAGCAACCAATCTGGCCTTAAACTTCTGAATTGAACCATCTAGGTTCAATTTAGTCTTATTAACCCACTTACCTCCTATCACTGGTTTCTTAGTTCGCCTTTTGACCAGATTCCATGTTCCATTCTTTTCAATCATCCCCATTTCTCCTTCCATAGCTTTCTACCATGCTTTGTCCTTGGCAGATTCCTAATCGCTTTCTGGTTTAATTATTGCAACATGACATCTAGAATATACTTCACTCAAACTCCTCATCTTGAAAGAAGTAGTGCTAGATTCTAAATTAGCCTCACCATCATGGTTTCTTGAGTGTCTTGTCCACCTTGGTCTAGTTCTGGTTATCCAATGTGTTCTACATCAGTTTTAGTGTTAACTTCAGAGGTAAGTTGAACACTAAACTCCATGTTTTCCTCCCAGTTCCATATGGATTTCTCCTTGAATGTCACTGTTATAGAAATCACAATCTTCTTGGTTTCTAGACAATGTACCTTATAACCTTTCTCACAGTTTCCATACCCCACAAATATGCCTTTAGGAATTTGAAAATAAAAAATTGAAGCAAATACCCTTAGATGCTTCATTCCTAGTTTTCTTCCAATGTACACCTCAAAATGGTGTTTTCTTCTTTATAGCCTTAGTGGGAAATCTGTTGAGTAGATAGACAGCTGTGTTCACAACTTCCGCCTAGAATTCATAAGGCATCTTCTTGTCATGAAACATTACCTTGGACATTTCTACAAGTGTCCCATTCATCCTTTTTGCAACTCCATTTTCCAATGAAGAGTAGGCAACTATGAGTTTCCTTTGAATTCCCATTTCTTCATAATAATCCAGTAACTCTTGAGAGGTAAACTCACCACCTCTATCACTTCTCACATTTTTTTTATCTTAAAACTTATCTGGAGTTTATCCATGGCTTTGAACTTTTTGAATGCATTGAACTTTTTGAATGCATTGAACACTCTAGATTTGTGTCTAAGGAAATAAACCCAGAACATTCTTGAGTAGTCATCTATGAAGGTTAGGAAATACTTATTCCCATTTTTTGTTTCAGTCTGCATAGGCCCACAAACATCCGTGTGGATTAACTCCAGTAGCTTAGTTGATCTCCAAGCTCTAGCTTTGTCAAAGCTCTCAACATGTTGTTTTCCCTAAATGCAACGTTCACAAACTTCTCCCTTCATAAATAAGCTAGGCAGACCCACTACAATATTATCATTGACCAACGTAGTCAGACTACAGTGGTTTAGGTGCCCAAACCTTCTGTGCCACAACCAGGTATAACCTTCCTCAATGGCAATCTTTGCCATAGGAATAATTTTCTAGAAGGATAAATGAAAGCACTTATTACCAGTCATAGCTACACAAGCTATCTCTTGTCCCTGATCATAGATTGCATCGTTCCTTCCTTCAAAAAAATGATTGTATTCATGCTCCACCATCTACCCCACATGCAGCAGGTTCTCATCTAGCCCAGATACCAGCATCACCTCCTTGATCAACTTATCACCATTTTGAGTTTTGATCACCAGAGTACCTTTATGTAATACTCGGTCTTGGAAGCAAGAATGATGAGAAAGACCCGTGAGTTTGGAAAGGTAAGATCGGTGAACAATCCCACATCCCTCGGGAAGGGAAAGGTGAAGTGTCTTATATGTGTGGGCAAGTATCTATCTAACGCAAGGTGTTTTGGGAGCTCACTGGCTTTGGATTCCTTGGGAACTCCAAAGTTAAGCGAGTTGAGAGTGGTGCAATCCCAAGATGGGTGACCCACTGGGAAGTTGCATGTGAGCTCCCGGGAACAAAACCCTACGGGCAGAACGGGTGGGTCCACGAGGCCACGAGTTCATTTGGGACGGGTCCTGTTAAGTTGGTATCAGAGTCGGACCCCGATCGGAAGTGTGCCAGCGAGGATGCTGGGCCCTAAGGGGGTGGATCCTAATACTCGGTCTTGGAAGCAAGAACAATGAGCAAGCCCCGTGAACTTGGAAAGGTAAGATCGGCGAACAATCCCACATGGCTCGGGGAGGGAAAGGTGAAGTGCCTTATATGTGTGGGCACGTATCTATCCAACGCAAGACTTTTTGGGAGCTAGCTGGCTTTGGATTCCTTGGGAACTCCAAAGTTAAGAAAGTTGAGGCTGGTGTAATCCCAGGGTGGGTGACCTACTGGGAAGTTGCACGTGAGCTCCTAGGAACAAAACCCTGCGTGCAGAGCGGGTGGGTCCACGAATCTGCGAGTCTAGTTAGGACGAGTCCTATCACTTTCCCTCTAGCCTCTACCAACTCTCATGTTCCTATTTTCACTCTGTACTTCAGAGTTCTGTCTAGATTTGTCAATGATGATTCGTTTGAATTCATGTGGTTACTGCAACCACTGTCTAGGTACCATGTGTCTGCATTTTTTAAGGTTGTCACGGAATTACATGCCTAGAACAAGGTTCCATCTTCCTCTGCATGTTGTGCAATATTTACACTCTCCTTGCCTCTGTAATCCTTGGAATAGTGTCCCATTTTGTTGCATTTAAAGCATTTTTTGGTTTTAAACCAACAATTGCCATAATGTGTCCTACTGTAAACTTTGCAGGCAGGTCTGAAATCATTCTCACTCTTTTTTTCGTCTTTCTGATGTCCAGTATTACCATCCTTAACATGGTAATCTGATTTCTTGTTCCATGGCTTACTTCCACTTTTGGAAAACTTCTTAGCTTTGCTTGAACTGGAGGAAGCTCCCAAATGCATACTAGAGAATGCTTTCTCCACTAAATTCTCATAATGAATTTCTAACCTCTGATCATAGGCCTTAATTGATGCAATCAGCTCTTGTACATTTACTTCATCTAAATCCTTAATTTCTTCTAAGATTGTCACAATAAGATCATATGGTTTAGTTAGACTAATGAGAACTTTTTGTCCCATTCTTGTTTCTTTTATAACTTCCCCATATGACCTCATTTGACCAAAATTTGTATACAATCTAGATAAGTATGGATTTAAAGTTTCATCATCCTTCATTATAATATATTCAAAATCTCTTCTCAAACCTTGTAATTTAACTGACCTCACTTTTTAATCTCCACGAAATTCCCTTTTCAAGAGATCGCATGTGAGGACCCGTGCGTTGGTGGCATGGTTAGCAATCCCACATCGTCTGGGGGGATCTAAAGGATGCGTTTTATATGTGTGGGCGCGCATTTATTCAACATGAGGCCTTTTGGAAGCTCATTGGCTTTGGATTCCTAGGGAACTCCAAAGTTAAGCGAGTAGGGACTAGGGTAATCCTAGGATGGGTGACCCACTGCAATGTTGCACGTGAGCTCCCAAGAACAAAACTGTAAGGGTCGGGGCCAAAGCGGATAATACCCTGTTGGAGAAGGTCGGGTCATGACAATTTGGTATTAGAGTCCAACCCTAGTCAGAATTGAGTGTGCGAGTGAGGACGCTGGCCCCAAGGGGGTGGATTGTGATTACCCGTGCCTTGGTGGCATGGTTAGCAATCCCGCATCGCCCGGGGGTATCTAGGCGATGCACCTTATATGTGTGGGCACGCATCAATTCAACATGAGGCCTTTTGGGAGCTCACTAGCTTTGGATTCCTAGGGAACTCCAAAGTTAAGCGAGTAGGGACTGGGGAAATCCCAGGATGGGTGACCCACTGGAAAGTTGCACGTGAGCTCCCAAGAACAAAACCGTGAGGGCTGGGGCCAAAGCAGACAATATAAGTTAAGCGAGTTTGAGGCTGGTGCAATCTCAAGATGGGTGACCCACTGGGAAGTTACACGTGAGCTCCCAAGAATAAAACCGTGAGGGCTGGGCCCAAAGCGGACATATCCTGTTGGAGAACGTTAGGTCGTGACATCCCAATTTGATTTTGAACTCTCCTCATTTTCTATTCTAGAGAAGATTGTATCCACAATTGAGGTCTGCATAAATCCTAGCGCTCTTGGGAGCTTTCTGGCTTTGGATTCCTAGGGAACTCCAAAGCTAAGCGAGTAGGGACTGGTAAATCTCAAGATGGGTGACCCACTAGAAAGTTGAACGTGAGCTCCCAAGAACAAAACCTCGGGGGTTGGGGCCAAAGTGTACAATATAAGTTAAGCGTGTTTGGGGCTGGTCCAATCCCAGGATGGGTGACTCATTGGGAAGTTACACGTGAGCACCCGAGAACAAAACAGTGAGGTTTGGGCCCAAAATGGACAATATCCTGTTGGAGAAGGTCGGGTCGTGACATCCCAATTTGATTTTGAACTCTCCTCGTTTTCTATTCTGGAGAAGATCATATCCACGATTGAGGTCTACATAAATCCCAATGCTCTTGCGTCTCTGATGCAATCTGCATAGGTTGGGGCAACCACAGCTCCTTCAAGATCCGTATTCATGCCATTATCAACATACTCCCACAAATCTTGAGCTCTAAGTAAGGTATAAATCTTTATACTCCTTAACATGTAGTTGCTTTCATCAAATATTGAAACTCGTAGCTCACTATTTCCTATTCTATCCATTGCAGGTACATCTTCATAGATTACGCCCCAACACTCTGATCATGAACCAGAGAGCTCTAATACCATGTTGGTTTCAGATTACTCAATGCGATGAGGAGAGGCAGATTGTCCTCATTTTTGCGATGGAAACTGCTTCACAGTGATGTAATGTTCTACACCTAAAATCTTAGTGCTCTCACCGTTTAGAGAGAGTCACTCACTTTTTCACTATTTTTATTTTTTTTAATGAATTACATTAGCTCACTCACACTCCTACACACAAAACGGTTAGGATTCACATGACATCACATACACACATTTTACATGTTTTTCTTGCTCTCTAAGGCACTCACACCTCACACGATCTGTTATAAATAACTCTTAGCTATCACAAACATTCTAGAAGCTAGTATAGGTGTCCTTAAGTCGAAATAGATATTTTGATCAGATCCAATGCAGCTTGATCATTGCTGCTCCAGTCGTAGCTTATATTCCAACTGATCCTCTCGAAAATCTTGAGAGATTAGTTCCCATTTATGTAAAATAATCTTACTGTTGAATATATGAAAAAACTTGAGAGAATAGATGAAGTTGTGAAAAGAATCTTTAAGTCGGGAGTGTAACTCAGAGGCAAATAATAATTTAGCTGAGCTTATGAGTATAACTGTGTAAGACCCGTGTCCTGAAGGGAATGGTGAACAATCCCACATTCCTGCAAGGGAGGAATGGTTTGAGAGGGGAATGGTGGTGTGCCTTAAAGATGTAGGCACACACCTATCTAGCACGAGGCCTTTTGGGAGCTCATTGGCTTTGGGTTTGATTGTAACTCCAAAGTTAAGCGAGTTGAGGTTGTTGCAATTCTAGGATAGGTGACCCCTTGGGAAGTTACACCGTGAGCTTCCGAAAACAAAATCATGAGGGCGATGAGGCCCAAAGCGGATAATATCGTGCTAGAGTCGGGTCCTGACAGAGGAAGGTCGGGTCCTGACAGGCTGGTTTTGGTATTTTTGTCAATGATGATCTCATGTTGCTCCTAAGCTTATCAAGGAGCTACTGTTGGCAGACTTAGATGGTGTTGGTCAACTGAGGCCGAACTGTTGCTTAGTTTTTCTTGGATTGTTTCTGTTTCTCTGAATCTTTTCACCCAAAAAAAAAACAATCTTTAACTTATATTAGAATTTATCTATTATTACATGATTAAAATTTAAAATATAAGGTTTGATGAAAATAAGTACGTGTTGATGCAGAAATCGTCCGAACTTGTAGAATTCCTTCTTGATCCCTACACACAATAACAAGAAACAAACGGGGTTAAGGTTGAAAGTCAGGGGGGTGGTTCAATTAAGATCACTCTGATACGAAAGTCAGTTTAATCGAGAGAATAAACCGGCAGAGTTTCAGTATGAGTTTTGAATTACCACTTGAAGTAAAGAGAGGCCTTGTATTTATAGTGGAGGCTTCTGGGACATCAAAGCGTCTGATTGGTTAAAATAGGAAGTGTTAAATAAGTGATTGTACCGAGTGTAATCACTTATTAATTAATAAATAATTCCCTGGGAAGTTATTTATTGACTGTACTGATCTGATCATTTAATATATTTAGCTGGTAAATATATTAAATTAGTGCGGAGATCGTAATGTGTCGACGTCGATTTTACCAAGGGCAATATTGGCATTATGGGAATTTTTGGCCACGTGGCAGCTCCAGAATATTCCGGTAATTTATTGTTCCACAAATGCCCCCACATCGCTTAGGAATTCGAGGAATCCTAAGAGATGTAATTTCCTTGTGGTTCCAGTAAACTACGTTTTAATATTTTGGTGTGGCAATAGGATTCCTCCTTCCTGGGTGCACTTGGAATTTTGATTGGCCTCGTCCTTGTCCCAAAAGAAATTCTTTGGGCTTGTAGTTCTGCTTTGAGTTGACTTTGTGAGCTCGGTTAACTATTAGGGTTTGCGTGATTTTCTCTATTTAAACAAGAGTATGTGGCTCTTATTTTTATAATGAAAGACAAACCATAATATTACTTTATTTCTTAAGAAGGATGACGTCATTGGTTGTTGTGGTGAAAGAATTCTGCCCCGCCGTTCGTTAAGGTAGAGGTCGCTATTGTTGGCCTGTGCAGATTGCTAGTGGACTTGAAATCTTGGGAGCGAAGCGGGTGAGCAACTGTGAGAAGCAGACAAGCAAACTGGTGAGAACCATTGTCGAGGTCGGCTGGGATGTGTATATGCTGCAGAAAATCAATGTTTTGTATATGATGCGGAAAATCAATGTTTTGTATATGCTGTGGAAAACCATTGTCCATGTCAGCTGGGATGTGTATGACGCGAGCTGCAACTGTTGCGGGCGCGGGGCCTGCAGCTGTTGCGGGCGCAGGGTTTGCAGCTGTTGCAGTAAGAGATAGGGGGTTGACGGCTGGGAGGGGACAACGCATAACAAGCTTCCTTTTTGCAGCTTTTTTCTTTTTTCCTACTGCTTGCGCAGGCGTGCAAATTTTCCCTTTTTGGTTTCTTTACCGTAGCCATCAATTGTATGTAATGTATATATACATATAATAAAATATAGTATATATTTATTATATTTTAATATATATATATATATATATATATATATATGAATATATATTCTTTTGTTCCATTTCGCTCTTTTACAGATTTTGAGAGCTGTGGATATCCGATTGTATTGATTCAAGCGGCGATGCGTTTTACTATTCGAGACGATCATTTCAAGATGCATGAAGGCATACTTTCAGTGTAGTCTTAAAGAACTCATTTTTACAATGCGACCATCATAATACCATCTGCTGGCATATTCGGGACTTGTTGGAGCTTTCGGCTTCAAGAGATGGCGGGCTTGACATCAAGACACTCCTCTGGTTGACACTCTTGTGGTGCTTTTTGGATAAAAGAGCTTGGTGTATTGATAGACTTGTCGTCTTCAAGTGCTGGTGGAGCCAACATCGCGGCCTTCAACAGGGGAGGCGTGAAATTCCATGACTTGAAGTGAGACTCAAGGCGAGGCATGCTCCAACCTTGAGGCAAGATGCAACAGAATTCAAGGCAAGGTGCAGCACAATGCAAGGCAAGGTGCAGCAAAGTGCAATGCAAGGTACAACAAAGTACAAGGCAAGGTGCGCCAGAGCGCAAGGCGAGGTGCAGGAGTGTACAAGGAGAGGTGCATCGAAGTGCCAAGTGAGGTGCAGCACAATGCAAGGCGAGGTGCAGCAGAGTGCCAGGCGAGGTGCAGCAGAGTGCAAGGCAAGGCATGGTGCCACTACAAGGCGATTCATTCTACAAGTGCGAGGTGAGGAGTCCCATCACTTGGAGTGCGACGTGTCACAACCCAGCATGAGGCTTGTTCCAGCTACAAGGCGATGTGTGTTGCAGCTACAAGGAAAGATGTGCTTCATCTTCAAAGCAAGGCTTCCCATGACGCAAGGCGAAGTGCATGTGGTGCCATGAAGTAACTGAAGCTTTCCAAGGAGTTCCTTTGGATGATGGATGACCTTCTAGAGACTTGATCTTCAAGGCCATGTTGAGCTCAAAATGGGGTGTAGCAAGGTGGAACATAGAATGGAGGATCGATCAAACCCCCTGCAAAGCTCAAGACGTCGTACATCATCGCCTAATTAAAGGAAGAGAGCTTGGAGATGCCATCATCTAGACACTGAAACCAAGTGGCGTGAAGGCACATGGCACCAAACCATCGTTTCGTCTAGGAGTTGAAAGTCTAGCTACTTTGCAGCCGTCACATTTAAGCAGTGGTGAAGTTGCTTTTGTGAAGTCAACTATGCCAAGTAAGCGATGATGCAGAGGTTGCCCCCATTTCTTGAAGAAGTCCATGGATGATGTGTCACTGGAAGTCCACGATGGGATGATCGAAGGCCTCTAAGGCTTGCTCATAGGTTGACGAAAAGACTCTGAGGTCGTGTCGTTCTTGATGATGAGCTTCATGATTCTTCTTGGCTCGTAGCATAATCTTAGCATTGAATACATGTTTGAGCATTCAACTTATGAATTGTCAAATTCTTTAATTTTCATTAATAGATGCCTTCCATTCTTTTTTGAGTGCTTTGTGATTTTCAGAAGATTTGACCTTTGTGTAGTAAATTTGGTCTTCTGAGTTCTTTTTAGCTCCGAATTGAGTGTCGTTGGTGGCGTTGGAAAGATGACTTCCGTACATTTTTTGTGCTAACAAGTTGTCTTCAAAGAAGTAAAATTTGAGCTTGGTACGCTCGAATCAATCTCGAAGTTTTGTGCTAGAATTTTTAATCGCACACACTAAGACATTTACCCAAAACATTTCATGACATGACCCGGTTGTTGCTCCCTGTTTGTTGGGTATGAGTGACAGATCCTTGGGAATGTGCTTGAGTAGTATGTACCTCATTGTTAGTCAATCGCATTGAACTTAGTCGTCATGTTGCTTGAGGTGGCAACTTAGCTCTTTGAGGTGAAAGCTGTACTTTTCCCTCTGGGGAGGAGCTTCGAGTCCTTTAGAGGTGAAGTCTTTGAGTGTTCCGCCATTGGACGCCTTTGGAGCTCCACAAAGCACAAGTGATGATAGGTTGCGAGCTAAAGGCATTATGGCTTTGACGAACAAGGATGTTGATGCGTCACATAGCGATTTCCTTGATGTGTCTCGGGACGATTTCCTTGATGCGTCGCGGGGTGATTGCCTTGATGCGTCGGGGGTCGATTACCTTGATACGACGCTGGCGATTGCCTTGTTTCTTCGCTAGCGATGCTGGCGATTGCCTTGTTTCGCGTGTGAAGGCTTGGCTACTTTAAGGGCCAAAGGCATTGATGCTTTATGAGAAAATGATTTGATGTGTCGAGCGAAGGTGTTGACACTCATTGAATGAATGTGTTGGTGCTTCGCGGAGCAAGTGAATGGATTGCTTCATGGGTGGAGGCGTTGACACTTTTGGTCGAATACTTCAACGCTTCATGAGCGAAGGCTTCTAGTGCTTTGCGTGGCGAAGCCTTTGAGTGCTTCGCGTGGCGAAGGCTATGAGTGCTTCGCGTGGCGAAGGCTTAGAGTACTTTGCATGGCAAAGGCTGTGTGTGCTTTGAAGGGTAAAGGATTGGGTGGTTCGCATGACGAAGGGTTGGAATGTTTCACATGGCGAAGGCTGAAAGTCCTTCGCATGCGATGACTTGGAGTGCTTCAAGGGACGATGGCTTAGAGTGCTTCGCATGACAAAGGCTTGGAGTGCTTCGCGTGGCGTAGACTCGAGTGTTTTGCATGGCAAAGGCTTAGAGTGCTTCACATGACGAAGGCTTAGAATGCTTCGTGTGGCGAAGGCTTCGAGTGCTTCACGTGGTGAAGGTTCGGGTGCTTTGTGTGTCAAAGGCTTATAGTGATTCGCATGGCAAAGGCTTCGAGTGATTCGCGTGGCGAAGGCTCAGGTGCTTTGCGTGGCAAAAGCTTAGAGTGCTTCGCATGGCGAAGGCTTGGAGTGCTTCACGTGGCTAAGGCTCGGAGTGCTTCGCGTGGTGAAGACTCGGGTGCTTTGCGTGGCAAAGGCTTAGAGTTATTCGCATGGCGAAGGCTTAGAGTGCTTCGTATCGTGTGGCGAAGGCTCGAAGTGCTTCATGTGACGAAGGCTTTGAATGCTTCACGTGGTGAAGGCTTCGAGTGCATGGCGTAGTGAAGGCTTAAAGTGCTTCGCGTGACGAAGGCTTTGAGAGCTTCGCGTGGTAAAGGGTTCGAGTGCTTCACATTGTGAAGGCTTCGAGTGCTTCACGTGGTGAAGGCTTCGAGTGCTTCACGAAGCGAAGGCTTTAGGTGCTTCGCACAACGAAGGATTCGAGTGCTTTGCACGACGAAGGCTTCGAGTGCTTCGCACGACGAAGGCTTCGAGTGCTTCGCAAGGGAAATTGTAATGCCCCGGAAACTCAAAGGATGTAAATTTGTAAAATGAAAAATGAAATGACGTTTTTACCCTTGTGAATAGTATGGTCAAATGTTGACTTTTTGCTTGGCAGGTCGAACGGACGTTGGCAGATGACTGTGACGTATTTCGGGACGTCACGGGTCCGTAGACAGGTGACACGTCCGATTCCGACGATCAAGGAAGAAGTTATGACGTTCGGAAGTTCGAGGGCATTTTCGTAATTAGGGCAAAAAGGGGGAAATTGTTGACTTTTTGCTTGACCACTATTTTTCACACAATTCGAGGATCGTTAGGTAGGTCTCGATGCTCTGAGTCCGTAGACAGGTAGCACACTGAAAACGAACCTCGGACGAAAAAGTTACGATTCTAGAACGAGGAAAGGCATTTTGGTAATTTTGTGAAGGAAGGTTAAAATGGTAATTTTGAGGGTGCAGTTTGAAATCAGCCGTGGTGGTTTGTTGTGTGAATTGTTTAATTTGTTAAGTGAATTGTTTAACAAATCAAGTGGCAATTGTCACTCAGGAAGGCTGGATTAGTGGCAGTGTGGACTGAGCGGAGTTTAGGCGTGCTGTTGGATTGTGAAGAACAGAGCACGGGAACATTTTTGTAATGGTTTTGGGTCAGTTGTGGGAAACAGGGTCACAGTGGGTCTGAGGGATTCTTTTAGTTTGCTGTGAAGGTTGGATTGAAAACAGAGAACTAGAAGTCTTTTGAGAGACCATTTGGAGAGGAAAAACCGAGAAACCAGAAAGAAAACCAAAATCGGAAAAACTGGGAAAATGGAGGGAAAAAATCGAAGTTTGATTTGTGAGTTGAGAGGAGCTAAATAGAGATTAAAAACAGCTTTCTGAGCTCATTTCGACTTCAACCATACAAAAATCGAAGGAGTTTGATCGTGGTTTGGCCAAGAATTGAAGTTCCAGTTTCTGGAAAATTTCGAGGTTGAGGACGACTACCTGCAGGCAAGGATTTGTGAAATTGGTTATTGTAGAACGTTTATTCAAGTCTTACAACGTTTCTGTATCATTTAATTTGAAAACTGAGTCGATTTGAGTGAGCTTCGAAAGTTAAGACTGTGTGTTTGATCTTGAGAGAAATGTTGGATTAAAAGCTTGATGTGTGTAATTAGTAATGGAGAACCTAAATTAACATGTAATGGAAGGATTTCGGTGGAAAAACTGAAGGAATTAAGTTGGAATTGAAGGAGTTTGAACCGGGTCGTGTCGCGGGTTTGTGACTCGTTTAGCATTGAGTCGGGTAAAGAAGACGACACTGTAGCTTATTGTGCAGGGCGCGTGGCTTTCACGCGTAACCACATTGGGCGGCGCGTGAGGGCGCGTGAGGGCACATGAGGGCATATCTCCAGTCACGGTCAACATGTGATTTGATCCTTTTAGTGTGACGAACATTTTGAGTTAAATTTCGAGTCGATCAGACGTCGTTCGGGATAGTTTGGAGAGTTGGAAGGTTTAGGATTTTAATTTATTTAAGTTGAAAAATCCCGAAAAATTGGGGAAATTAATATAAGCTTAGTGAACGTGTTTGTAACCCAAATTGTGATCTTTGACAGGCCAGAACATTCCCGAGGCAACCGAGGAGCGTACGGGACGCGATTGATGCATTCGAACTTCGTGAGTGGACTTTAGATTTCTAACCGAGCATGCATAACTGTTTTTACTCACTTGTTTTATGTTTCTATATATGATTTTATGATTATATTTATGATATTTCTGCTTTTCGTGATGGCACGTTTTTCGACGTGATTTACCGCATTTTACGTATTCGAGACTATGGTTTCTCCGATACCTTGATGATGGTTTGATGAGTGATTTTATACGATTTGTGCATATTACACTTTTCATGATGATTTGATTATGATTTGTGAGTAAGATTCGGGATTTGAACGTGAAATTGAGACATAAGTCTTGTTTTGATAAAATGTGATTTCGAATTGGTTTTGGAATTTGGATCACGATGGATCCTGAATTTGTTATGATTCACACATGATTTTGGGTTTAAAGACCCGGTACGATTGCTGGATTTGGTTTTGGGTTTAAAGACCCGGTTAAGTTATGACGGGGGAGGGCCCTTGATTGAGTCATGTTGAGTTTAAAGACTCGGTTACTGTGATGTCCCCCGAGGCCTACTGATTGTATTTTGAGTTTAAAGACTCGTTGATATCCCGGGAAGGCCTGATATGTGAGTTTAAAGACTCGGATGGATCCAGCAGATTTGTCTCGTTGATATTACATTCGGTTTTACACGGTTTTATAGTTATCTACTGTAACGGTTTCCATATGGTTTATATAAGTGATTTTCAGATACTTAGTTATGCATGCGTGTTTTGAAACTGGAGGGTGAACCCAGATTTCTTTAAACTGTTTTCCATAACCATTTTTTTTAGTCCACTCACACTTTTCTGTTTTAATACCCTCCAGATCGTGGTACAAGTTTTGGGGGCTAACGCCGACGCAAAGGCAGAGGCATAAAGTTTTCCCGTTGCGGTGTAGTTAGTACACAGAGTATAGTTTTATCCTTATCTTGTTTTATAACCATGCTCTGTTATACTGTTGACTGGTTGTACTGTTGGTTGTATCGTACTTTCTCCCTGGTCTGATAGTACTTGTAATGTATTTTCGTGTGGTTATTTTGGTTGTTTGTGTTCAATTGTCAGACGGGAGCAGGATTCTTCCCGGTTATCGAGGCGATAATCAGGGTGGGTCTTGTCAATTGGTATTAGAGCATAGGTTTACGGTTTATGACTGGCACTTGGATGTGCCTAGGTTGTTGTACTAACTTATGCCTCTTTCAGAGAACGATTGGCCATGCCTCCGTGACCTGAACCCCCTCCACGACCTGCAGAAGGCGTTGTTAGTGATGCGGTGAGTGCCACGATCAAGCGAGCCTAGCGACTTTGGGCTACGGTATTTAGCGGTGCGGGCGGGAGGGGGGGGGGAAGAGAGTAGCGTCGAGTCAGGTAGTATCGACTTCCCGGGATCTCCATTTTCAAAGTGTGTTTGCATGCCCGTGTGTATGTCCCATCCTCCTCTCCGTGGTGGCCAGAGCGTCTTGAACCTTCAATGACCTATCCATTTGACCAGGTGTTTGCAATCCGGGAGGTCACGACATGTCGTTGACTCCTTACTCGGTGGGTGTGTCTTTTTTCTCCAAAATCGCTTAGTGACGCGTCTTGGGATATTGTTTGGCGATTGACGTGCTCCTTGCTAGTGCACTTTAGGAGGTTCTCTTGCCCCTCGCAAGGTGTGCTGCGTCTCTTAGCTGCTTCAATTATTTCGAGGCCTCGTTGGAGTCATTTTAGGAGCTCTGATTGGACTTGATCTTGGTTGTTTCGCTGTGACTTGTTGTGATGAGTCGTGTTGTGGGCGCGAATGTTGTAGTACCTACTCATGTCATGTAAGGTGTCGGGACTTATGTCTCGAGCTCTGGTGGTCAGATGTCACGTCTCGGTCTACGTAGGCTGGGGCGCATCCTCGTGCATGGTGTGCAGAGCGTTAGGACACGTCTTAAACTCTGGTGGCAAGGTGTCACGCCTTGTATTTCATGGACTTGAGCGCATCCTCGTGCATGGCGTATGAAGCATTGGGAGTTTTGTTCTCGAGCTCTAGCGGTAGTGTCACTTCGCGTTTTTCATGAGTTCGAGGCGTCCGAGTGCAATGCATGTCATGTGGAGCATTGGGACTTATTTCTCGATCTTTAATGGCAAGGTGTCACGCCATGTCCTTCATGGGCTTGAGTATGTCTTCATGCATGATGTAGGTTGTTCATAAGCCTCTGAAGTTCAGACGTCAGTGTGTAGCCAATTTGGGGTTCATTACGATGCCTTTCCAGCTAGTTGTCTATCTGCATGTGGGAAGGTTTCCATCGCGCCTAATGCGGGAAGTGGATTGATGTCGGGAGTACGCCGGTGCCGAGTGGCTTTGAGAAAGCATGGACATCGCAATCGCGGTTGGAGCCCTTTCTTGCACCATAGAAAATTCTAGTTGCAAAATAGGTGACAGTTCCCATTTAGAGTGTTGCAGTCGAACCTCTGGAATCCTGTTGAACATGCCGTTCTTATCGTGAGTCATCGAGATGAAGGCGTTGAGCATACATTGAGTATTTCTCAATTCGGCTCTCAATGAAAGCACCAGTTGTTGAGGCAGAAATCGTCCAGACTTGTAGAATTCCTTATTGATCCCTACACACAATAACAAGAAACAAACGGGGTTAAGGTTGAAGCCCGGGGGAATGGTTCAACCAAGAACACTCCAATGTCAAAGTTAGTTTAATCGAAAGAATAAACCAGCAGAGTTTCAGTATGAGTTTTGAATTGCCACTTGAAGTGAAGAGAGGCCTTGTATTTATAGTGGAGTCTTGTGGGTCATCGAAACATCTGATTAGTTGAAGTAGGAAGTGTTAAATAAGTGATTGTACCGAGTGTAACCACTTATTTATTAATAAATAAATAATTCGCTTGGAAGTTATTTATTGACTATACTGATCTGATCATTTAATATATTTAACTGGTAAATATATTAAATTAGTGCGGAGATCGTAACGTGTCGACGTCGATTTTACCAAGGAAAATATCGGCATTATGGGAATTGTTGGCCACGTGGCAGCTCCAAAATATTCTGGTAATTTATGGTTCCACTGTACGCAATAATATACACTAATTAGCTAAACTCCCAGCCTCAGGGGTGCAAGTGCAATGCAAGGTACCTAGGTCGCCTTGAGGTACACTCTCCTTTGTGTGGTTAGTAATTAACATGGCTCATTTATCGCTAATATTGTCATGCAGTCATGAATGGGTGATTTGATGGTTGGTGGTTGACAACAGATGAAGTATGAATTCATGAATTGGTGCTGTTTTGGTAGAGCAATACAATTTCATATTTGATGATGAATTGTTGAAGAATTTTTCATGAATTATTGATGAATTGGTGCTGTTTTGATAAAGTAACACTAGTTCATGAGCAGTGGTACCAAAACCCACTTGATTGTGAGAGGCATTACTGGTGAATTTTTGTTTGTTTTGGTAACGTAACACTGGTGAATCCGTAGATCTGATATCCTGCAATCTGCATGACTCTAAATTGTTTCTTACATAAATGCATACTATTATTGAATGGAGCATCATTTTAACAACCATTGGTTTTTATAATTGCCTGCTTGATATATATAATTTTTTCAGTGACATGTTTGTGGGATTCTATTGATTGGTTGCCTTATGATATGAATTTTGTATAAATTTTGGCTCAATTTTTTGTTCAGCAATTTTGGCTCAAAATCGAAATTGTACGGAAAAAAACCAAACACAATTGATATGGTACGATCCGATATCAATTTCATATTTTGTAATACTGTACCGTACCGAATCGGTTAAAATTAATTGGTACGATTCCAGTATTACCTCCATACCAAACCGTACCAAACCACATCCACTAGGATTTCCAGTTAAATATTGATTTTGAATTGTTCTTAGATATAATAAAATTGATGTTAATCAATTAGAAATTATAAGGCCAATAAAATGGTAAGTAAATTGGGGAAAAATAAGATGGTAAAAAATGATCCATCTTCAACTTCAACACGAGCAAATGTGTACGAGAAAACCTTGACACTGTAAGGTAACTCAAAGGGAAATATTTGGTTACTAATTGTTATATATGTAAATGGTAACTAAATAATAACTAACTACGAAATCATGCACACCTAGAAACTACAAAATCATGGAAATCCAGAAACAAACTCATCTTCATATGAGTATTTTTGAGTGGCTGGATATTTTTGGGAGAGATTGAGGTATAATTGGGTAGAGACTAGAGAGACTTGGGGAACTAAGGGGTCAAAAATAAAAGAACGAATAATATTTTTCAATTGTACAAAGAAAATATTATATATTTTTTTATTATGCCTGACAAATATTAATTATATATTAGTTATAATAAATCTAGAAAGTAAAATATTATATTATAACTAAATAAGATAGCGAATCAATTTATAATATTAAATTCATTTAGGAATTGTCACAAATTGATTTCTAATTAACAAAAAGAAGAAATAACTTTTTTTTGTTTATATATTTGAGGCAAAGTTGCAAAGAGTAAATTTTAATAAAGATTGGGTTAGAGAGAAATGGGATAGGTGGATGGGTTTTGGTTATTGGGCATATTAGGTAATTTCCGATATATATTATATATTAAAATTAAATAGTATTATGATGCAACTAGCAATTTGGTTTCTAATTAAGTTCATCTTTGTTGTGAAAGGAGCATATGGCATGATTCGTGCCTTCGTGGTCATCGTTCACGAGAATTCGAAGAATAATGTGAAGAGCTGGAAAAAAATAAATTATACATATGGGATGACGTCATATGTAGTGATCCATAAGCTTCTTAGTTCTAGGCCCTCGATGATGCTCGATCTGAGTAAGAATGGTGAGAGAAGTGGATGATGCATGCAGAGTTTAAGCATGAAACACCCGTGACCGGCCCCTTGTCTACTTTTAGCGCGCAGCCTATAAATGCTTAACATTTGCTGATTTGCAACATTGCAACCTTAAACGAGATCCAGTGGGGTGGGAGTGGGAACACCAAACAAATAAAGATCTGAGGGAAATATATAATTATTATTACCCGTCATCATGTCGATTGAAGCTTTGGCAATGGCAGGGATGGATTACGCAGAATCTCGCATTGATGTTAAAGACCAATTGGAGCATGGTAGTTTGGAAAAGCCGCTGCCGTATCTGGTAGCGGAGGAAACGTTTGGCATTGACGACATTGTGGGCGTGAGCAACCAGGAAGAGATCATGACAGAAAGGATGCGCAAATGGGCAAAGTATGTGGCTTCCATCAGTCACATTCTAATAAATCAAGGAATGTGTTCATTAGATAATGATGAGTCATGAGATCGAGTTTGTCGAGTCAAAAAATAAATTGAACGATATGTGGAACCCAAAATCACCGGAAAAATGTGGAGCTGCCACGTGGCCCATAATTCTCAAAATGACCAAATTACCCTTGGCAATAATACTTGTAAGCACAAGCACCGGACATGGCCCAAACCAGAATGACATGTGGAAGCCTCTCCACCCTCGATTTGTATAACACGTGTTAGCATGCAAATTGATGAGCATTTGTCCCACATCGAAACTATGGAAATTGAACATCTCACTCACCCCTATATAAGAGGTAAATTGATGAGCATTTGTCCCACATCGAAACTATGGAAATTGAACATCTCACTCACCCCTATATAAGAGGTAAATTGATGAGCATTTGTCCCACATCGAAACTATGGAAATCGAACATTTCATTCACCCCTATAAATAGCAAGGCACATTTCATTTCCAAGTTAAGTTGATTCTTCGCTTCGAAGTATATCCTTTTCCTCTCTCAAAGCTAACTTAGGCATCGGAGTGTTCTTGGTCGAACAACCCCCCGGGTAAATCGATCGAGACAACGATAGCTAATTGTTTGCTGTTTGCAGGAATTGTGAGAACTTTTCGCGGCGGGTTCGATTTCTGCTTCAACAATTGGTGCTTTCATTGAGAGCTATTGAGTTATACTCAGAAGAAGCTCTCTCATTTGTTCATCGTTCATCTTTCTTCGTTCGTCGTTCATCGACATTGTTCGAAGATTTTGAACGTTGTTCATCACTCATCAGGAATTTGTTCATCGTTCATCTTTCTTCGTTCGTCGTTTATCGACATTGTTCGAAGATTTTGAACGTTGTTCATCAATCATCAAGAATTTGTTCATCGTTCATCTTTCTTCGTTCGTCGTTTATCGACATTGTTCGAAGATTTTGAACGTTGTTCATCACTCATCAAGAATTCGTTCATCGTTCATCTTTCTTCGTTCGTCGTTCATCGACATTGTTCGAAGATTTTGAACATTGTTCATCGTTCATCTCTCTTCGTTCGTCGTTCATCGACATTGTTCGAAGATTCTGAACGTTGTTCAAATTACCCATCAACAGCTTTCCAAATTCAAAAATTCTTCGAATCGGCATGGCTAAGGCTCGTCGATCCGCTCAGTCAGCCGGAGAAGGTATTTCTGCCTCAACAGCTCAGACGAGGAATGAAGCTCACATAGAAACTCCGGAGAAGCGCCCAGCTCAACTCAGGCGCGTGTCTATGGAAGCGCCCCTTGAGACACTCGAAGGGAGGCCAACCTTCAGTTTTGGAGCATTCCCCTCTCCAGCTAACCAAGTACCCGCGCTAGGGGAAGGAACTTCGACTTTACAACAAGCGAATGAGAGGTTGATGGGAAATGCATCACGACATGATCGACCCATAACAAACATGGTCCTAAAGGACTTTCTGGACGGATGTCATGACATCTCAGGGAGAAGACGTCACCAACCTCCCCAAGACAATTTGGCGCAGCAAGTTGAAGAGTTAAGCAAACAAATTCAACTTCAGTCAGAGCTCTTGCAGCAACTCCTAGCAGGGAGACCAATCCAGGAGCGGGACGGACGATCCACGTCACGTGGCCGACAAGAGAATGCCCAGGGACGACCTAGGAAAGAGCAGGCCCGCTGCCAAACAATGTCACAAGATACTTCGCTGGGAAACTCTGGAGAAGAAAGTCACGCTCATCAAGCAAAAATCCCACAACGCCTAAAGCCGTTAGTACGTGAACGGCTAGGAGGTAGGACTGGGGCAACTTCATGGGCAGAGCATTCACAGCACTCACGTGGGGGCAGGGGGCAACTTCGAGCTCAAAACAAAAACCCAAAACGATCTGCCCACGACAGTAAAAGGGGAGAAGCTCAAAGAGTTTCTCAACAATTAGCAAAAGAGGACTCATCGGCTCAGCAAGGAGCATTGCGGGCTAATGATGTTCAAAAAATGCTGGACATGCACCTTCGTGCTCAACATGGTGGCGATCTAGAAGACGATCTACGTCGCCAAATACAGCTCTCTACGCCCTTCATAAGGGATATTGAGGAGGAGCCATTCCCCCAGAGGTTCGCAACACCAAATTTCACTCCATTCAAAGGATCCTCCGACCCAGTAAAACACATAGATCATTTTCGAGGAGTCATGATCCCCCACAGGTCTAACGATGCACTCATGTGCAAAGTTTTTCAAGCTTCCCTTCAAGGCCAAGCCATGACTTGGTTCAATCATCTCCCCCCGAGGTCGATTGAGTCCTTCGAAGAGTTGGCTTTGACATTTGTGAAGGAATACGCACAACTTCGGACAATCGAGGTGAAAGACGACCATCTTTTCTCTGTCCGAAAGAGAGCAAAAGACACTCTGCGACAATACATACGGAGATTTTGTGAGGAGAAATCTCGCATTATCGGCTGTAATGACTTTGTTGCGGCAATGGCATTCAAGCAAGGACTCCCTCGAGACAGCCAGCTTTACGGGGACATCGTCATGAGCAATGCGCGAAGTCTTTCCGAAATACTTTCGCTAGCAGAGCGACATGCAAGTTGGGAGGACGAGAAGCGCGCCGCTCATACTCATGGCCATGCTGGGACTAGCGAAAAGGCCTCCGATGAGGATGAACCCCATGGAAAGTCTGCAACTGGAAAGCTCAACAAGCGAAAGGCAGGGCAACACTCCCAAACGCCAGTTATGGGGAAACCTAACTTGCAGCTATCTTTACCAGCCCATCAGATCCACAATGAAATTAAGAACAAGCCATGGTTTAAGAAGCCAGAGCCAGTCAAAGGCAATCAAGAGAATGCTGATAAAACCAAATGGTGCGCCTATCATGAATGTTATGGGCACAATATCAGCACATGTATATCTTTCGAAAGATATCTCCGAAATCTCCTGAGGGAGGGGCATTGTACAGACTACATCAAAAACAAGACTGTAAATCACATGGAGAACAAAGAGTCAAACGAGCCAGCGTCAAAGGTGATCCGCATCAACTAGACGCAAGTCAACATTAGAAAGACATAAAACTCTATGGAGCTTTTCAATTTTGCTTTTCAAGTTGCCTTCTGAATTCAAGTATCAATGAAATGAGATTAACAAATTGATTTGTTCACCATGTACAATTTTCAAAGCTTATTCTCTCTAGTGTAAAAAGCCTTCATGA